>SJXQ01008441.1:154257-387824 GCA_006408695.1 Aepyceros melampus
ATGCGAGACAGCAAAAGAGACACAGATGTATAGAACAGCCTTTTGGACTCTGTGGGAGAGGGAGAGGGAGGGATGATTTGGGAAAATGGCAGTGCAACATGTATGATATCATAAGTGAAATGAATCGCCAGTCTAGGTAGGATGCTTGGGACTGAGGCACGGGGATAATCCAGAGAGAGGGTGTGGGGTGGGAGGGGGGAGGTGGGGGTTGGGATTGGGAGTTCATGTACACTCGTGGCTGATTCATGTCAATGTATAGCAAAATGAATACAGTATTGTAAAGCAAAACAAACTAAAAAATAAAAACTAACTAAAATTTAAAAAAAAAAAGAACGAGAATATGAAGGCATAGCTGTAATATTTTTCCCATTTAAAAATTGTTGGAGAATGAAAAAAAGCCTGATTGAGTAAGCCTATACAATATGCATAAATTAGTCTCCAGAGCCTTCCAGGATAACATCTAGGTCCTTTGACAGGGAACAAGCATTCCTAGTTTCTGTAGAACTGCTCCAGAGAGAACCTGGACTTGACAGTTCATTGTGGAACTGAAAGTGAGCTATGGTGGAATAAATGGATTCACATTCCTGTGTCCCATGTTCTAGCCCAGCTCTGCCCTGCCGGCTGTGTGAATATGGACATGTTCCTTGCTGTCTTTACCTTAGTCTCCTTTTCTAGAAAATATAGTTCCTATCTTACAAGATTATTGTGGGAGTAAAATAAGTAAATAAAAGGTTTTCAGGAAATACTTATATCCCCAACAGCCAAAAGGTGGAAAAAATGTTAATATTGATATTTGAGAAAAATAGATTTGATATAATTATGGTCTAAATTTTATTTGCCTAGTACTATTTCCTATTCTAAATAAGTAAACAAAAGACAAGAGGATATATTAGCTACCTCATATATGTGTGTAACAAATTGCTGCAAACTTTGGTAGCTTAACATGACATTCATTTGTTTACATCATGCTCCTTTGGTTTAGCAGTTTAGACTGGGCTTAGCTCAGTGAGCTTGTTCCCAGCTGGTCTTGTTGAGGTTTGCTCGTGAGCTCTGCTTGGCTGGCAGGTTGGCTGAGGATGGCTGGTGTAGGTTGGGCTTTGATGGACAACATGCAACTCCAGATGGTCTCTCACTCCCCAGCAATTATCCTGGTCTTGTTCTCAAAGTAAAGATGCACCAAAGAGAGCAGGCAGAAGCAGATAAGGCCTCTTGAGGTGCCTGGCTCAGAGACAGCATGCCAGCACCTTTGCCACACTGTGTTGTCCAAAGCAGGTCCCAAATCCATCCCTGATTCAAGGGGTGGAAAAACAGATGCCACCCCCTGACAGCTGAAATGTCTCATTGCAAAGGGTATATATACTTAGAGTGATGAAAAATGGGGTCATTTGTGTAGTAAATTGAACACAAATGAAATAAAGATTCCTTGTCTGAGGATAACAATTGAACTCTACCTCAGAGCAAAATGGGTGAATAGATATTTACTGACTTCATTTACCTTCTCATTCTCCCTTGACTTGCAGTATAATTCTTAAGTTATGTTCAGACAGTAGGACGTGGAGACTGTGTCAAAAGATATTTCCATATTTGAAATCGTACAGATGCTTTATGTATAATAGGAAAACATTATAGAAAATTAATTCATAATTAGAATGGAAATAGAGCTACAATGTATCAAATAACAAAGTCAAGGAATAACTTTAGTTCAGATCAGCTCAGTTCAGTCACTCACTCATGTCTGACTCTTGGCGACACCATGGACTGTGGCACGCCAAGCTTTCCTGTCCATCACCAACTCCTGGAGCTTGCTCAAACTCATGTCCATTGAGTCGGTGATGCCATCCAACCATCTCACCTCTGTCGTCCAATTTTCCTCCCACCTTCAATCTTTCCCAGCATCAGGGTCTTTTCCAATGAGTCTGTTGTTCCCATCAGGTGGCCAGAGTATTGGAGTTTCAGCTTCAGCATCAGTCCTCCCAATGAATATTTAGGAATGATTCCTTTAGGATGGACTAGTTGGATCTCTTTGCAGTCCAAGGGACTCTCAAGAGTCTTCTCCAACACCACAGTTCAAAGCATCAATTCTTCAGCACTCAATTTTCTCTACAGACTAACTCTCACATCCATACATGACTGTTGGAAAAGCCATAGCCTTGACTAGATGGACCTTTGTTGGCAAAGTAATGTCTCTGCTTTTTAATATACTGTCTAGGTTGGTCATCACTTTTCTTTCAAGGAGCAAGCATCTTTCAATGCAGTCACCATCTGCAGTGATTTTGGAGCTCTAGAAAATAAAGTCTGTCACTGTTTCCATTGTTTTACCATCTATTTGCCATGAAGTGATGGGACCGGATGCCATGATCTTAATTTTCTGGTTTCTGGATGTTGAGTTTTAAGCAAACTTTTTCATCTCCTCTTTCACATTCATCAAGAGGCTCTTTAGTTCCTCTTCGTTTTCTGCTGTAAGGGTAGTGTCATCTGCATATCTAAGGTTATTGATATTTCTCCCAGCAATCTTGATTCCAGCTTGTGCTTCATCCAGTCCAGCATTTCTCATGATGTGCTCTGCAAATAAGTTAAATAAGCAGGGTGACAATATACAGCCTTGACATACTCCTTTCCAAATTTGGAACCAGTCTATTGTTCCATATCCAGTTCTAACTGTTGCTTCCTGACCTGCATGCAGATTTCTCAGGAGGCAGGTCAGGTGGTCTAGTATTCCCATCTCTTTAAGAATTTTCATTCTCTCTAAAAATGAATCAGTACTTTTTTCCATAGTCTCATGTGATTATCAATTTTAGCTAAGTACTGAAACCAGAACAACTGGAAAAAGCAGATCAGAGTTGAAATGTATTTGTAACATTTCACCATTAAAGTTTCTTGGCAATTATGCCTAGTATTCAAACTAGAGCAAGAATGTAAAATACTATTATTAATAAGTATAGTACTTGCCTATCATCACTTTAAAGCAACTGTCAATGTGTCTTCTCATTTCCTATGAATTTTTTCTTGGTTCCCCTTGTAGAATGTAATGAACATGTTGGATGTTGGACAATGGTTTCATTTACCTTGGTAACATGTAACATTTCTGCAACTTTTAGGAAGGGCTTACTTGTTTAATTTGACAGCTGACTTGAAAAATGAGCAGAACAGATGGAGCAGAATAAAACTATGATTTCAAAATACACAGCAGTTTATCTGTGGCCAATGCCAATTGGTATGAGAGCAACCATGCCAATTTTCAATTAGCCGTGGCACCAGGCAGTGGGGAAGTGTAATGATAATCCCACAGCCAAGCTAGAGGCTTAACATTAGTCTCCACTGATCACATATCATTTTCTTCATTCTTTACAGGGCCAGTGAATAACCCTAGATTATATCAAATATGTTGCTGTATATTTTAATTGCAGTTATAGAAAAAGTAAAATATCAAAAAAGCGAGATATGAAAAAGAGAAGAATAACTATCCAGGGCTTACTATTTCATGACTATTAGTCTTTTAAAACATTATTTTTAATAACCGCTTAATATTTCACGATGAAAGTAAAAGAGGAGAGTGAAAAAGTTGGCTTAAAGCTCAACATTCAGAAAACAAAGATCATGACTTCCGGTCCCATCACTTCGTGGGAAATAGATGGGGAAACAGTGGAAACAGTGTCCGACTATTTTTTTGGGGCTCCAAAATCGCTGCAGATGGTGACTGCAGCCATGAAATTAAAAGATGCTTACTCCTTGGAAGAAAAGTTATGACCAACCTAGACAGCATATTAAAAAGCAGAGATATTACTTTGCCGACTAAGGTCCGTCTAGTCAAGGCTATGGTTTTTCCAGTGGTCATGTATGGATGTGAGAGTTGGACTGTGAAGAAGGCTGAGCACCAAAATTGATGCTTTTGAACGTGGTGTTGGAGAAGACTCCTGAGAGTCCCTTGGACTGCAAGGAGATCCAACCAGTCCATTCTGAAGGAGATCAGCCGTGGGATTTCTTTGGAAGGAATGATGCTAAAGCTGAAACTCCAGTACTTTGGCCACCTCATGCGAAGAGTTGACTCATTGGAAAAGACTCTGATGCTGGGAGGGATTGGGGGCAGGAGGAGAAGGGGACGACCGAGGATGAGATGGCTGGATGGCATCACAGACTCGATGAACGTGAGTCTGAGTGAACTCCGGGAGTTGGTGATGAGCAGGGAGGCCTGGAGTGCTGTGATCATGGGGTCGCAAAGAGTCAGACACGACTGAGCGACTGAACTGAACTGAATATTTCACTGTTTGGATATATAATATTTTATTTGACCAATGCCTTGTTGGAAATATATCCTTCCTGTTTGTATTTTTTTAGATTGCTTCAGCTAGTACATGTAATGCAGAATGAGCATACTTTGACAGGCATCTTTAAGTATATCTCTTGTTCTTTCTTTAAATTAGATTTCTGGAGTGGGAATTATTGGGTTGATGAATATGCAAAATTTTAAGATTCTTGGTACATGTACTCAAATTACTTTTGCCAGAGTTTTATTCAATCCGTTTACAAACTAGCTTTAAGTATTACATTTTTCAATTTTTAGTCGACAAACATTATTTCCCTTTACATTTGTATGTCTTTAATGACATCAGATTAAGCATTTACACATACAATTCTACATCATATATATTATGAATATTGCTTTCATCATAAGGTTTGCCTTTAGTATTTACTGTTAATTGATATACAGAAATTCTAGATTATTTGATGGTGTTTCTTTTCTAATTCTTTAATTCCTTCTATGTTTTGATATCTCATGCTTTCAAAAAATTGATTAAATACTCACATTTCCTTCTAGTTTTCCTTTTACACATTGTAACTCTTTCTTCCACCTAAAATGTATTTTGGTGACTTTACTGAGATGAAAATGAAACAAATTTTCCTTCAAAACCTGTCTGAAATAATTTCCTTACACATTTGTTCATGATGCTTTCTTTTCCATATACTAATTGTTACATACTAAGATCATGTTAAGGGTATCTATCTGCTAACTGCTATATTTCTGCCACATTATTTTAACTTTTATGATGCATTTTAACACTGCAAACAAAGGAGCTTCCTGTGTAGCCCAAGTGGTAAAGAATCTGCCTGCAATGCAGGAGACGTGGGTTTGATCCCTGGGTCAGGAAGATCTCCTGGAGATAGCGCATAGAAACCCACTCCAGTATTCTTGCCTGGAAAATCCCCATGGACAGAGGAACGTGGTGGGCTACAGTCCATGGGGTCATAGAGTCAGACATGACTGTGGAACTAACACACACACTGCAAACAGTTTCATTACTCTTCTTTTAAAATGTTTTTTTTTTTTCACCCATTTATAGAGCTACTTGCTACATGTTTAAATTTGGGTGGTTACCCACTCTTTGATTTCCTCATCCTTGAACAGAGAATGATAATAATACTTATTTTATTGGTGTCAAACTTAAATTATGTTATCATCAAAGGAGCCTAATCAGTGCCTGACATAGAGTAAGATGTTTAAAAAGTGTTTGCTTATATTTTTGTCTTCTTTATGAATTTACTTTTGTTCTCCTAGTTCCAAAATATAACTATTGGTAATTTTAT
Organism: Aepyceros melampus; assembly: GCA_006408695.1. NCBI lineage: Eukaryota > Metazoa > Chordata > Mammalia > Artiodactyla > Bovidae > Aepyceros > Aepyceros melampus. Next base: position 159,841 of record SJXQ01008441.1, read on the forward strand.
TGGTTTTATTTTAACTATATACATTGCTTTGGGATAGAGCAGAGTGTGCCGAGCCTCAGAGGATTTGGTTGGCGTCAGGAACTAAAGAGCCGTTAAGACTCAGGACACTTCTGCTTCCTCCACTTTCTTCTCTGGCTGTACAGTCTCTCCTTTTGTGTGAAATTGCTCTGTTCTCCTGCTCATCTTACAGCCTGACTCTGCTTGCTCGTTGGTACACTTAGTATTAGATGGGAGAGTGGCAGCCTTGTTCCCCGGCTTGCACTCCTGCATTAGCCCATGCCAATCATGCACTGCCATCACTGGGTCTCATGCCCCTATTCTGAGTATGGAGACTCTGGGTGATGCACCTCTGGTTCATCACTTGAGTCTGGAAAGCCCTGCAGCCAACTTACAGAGAGCGCACAGAATTTTCAGGAAGGGGTGTGAGGTGAGAAGAGCATAATACGCAGTCATGGGCCTGAGCATTGCTGACCTAAGGGAAAACTCTTGATTTTTGTATCTTTATTTACTCTCTAGTCACTTTACCCAATTCTCTTATTGAGTCTAGTTGATAATTTTATTAATTCTATTAATTTTTCTACTGAAAGCAATGGGCTGTATGTGACAGTGTCATAGAAAATACATATTTTAGCTTCTTTATTCCAATTGTTTTAATTCCCTTCATGGTTCATGTCTTTCCGTAGACTGGTGAAAAAGGCAGGATGCAAAGAGTACATGTAGGCTGAATACTTAGGAGATTCTGCAGTATCCAAGCAAGAGATAATTGCAGCTAGTAATTTTTATGGAGGTGGAGAGAAGTAGACTGATTTGAAGTATAACTTGGACTGATTTCAAGTATAACTGATTTCAAGTATAACTGATTTCAAGTATAACTGATTTCAAGCTGACTTTGGTGATATGGGAATGAGAAAGAAGGTGGTAGTGGTAAGAGATTATTGTCACATTCTGGCCATTGTATGTTGGAAAATGAACAAATTTGGGTGGTGGTTTATACCATGAGTTTGAGGTGTGTGATGCATCTGATTAAATCTGAGCCTGACGTTCAGAAAAGAGAAAATCTGTACTCCAGTTGAAAACGGGAGGTGATAGGCTATAGAAAAGGGATTGCATAAGGAAAGGAGTTGGAAGTAGAAATTCTATGCTTGTGAACCAAGAAGCTTAAACATCCAGAAGTTGAGTGGAGGAAGAAAAGCATAGGGAAGATGCATCTGGGGAAGTACAGGGAAAATCAGTAAAATATGTTACCACATAGAAAAAAAAAAGTGTTTAGATGTTCAAAATGTTGCTTAGCAGTCATACTGGACCACAATTCAGTAAGTTCCCCACATAAGAACCTTCAAGTTGTACACTTTCAAAGGTGTGAACATGGGTCCCGTCGTGTCAGATGTGCGTGAAACTGCAGCTTACCCTCCGTCTCCTGTTGCTGAGGGTCCCGCAGCTCCACCCTCATCACACTCTCTCCACCTTCCAGCCAGTATCTCTTCTTACCTGTCCACTCAGTGCCAGCCCCTGTATGCCAGTCACTGGGCTGTACTATCGTGCTTTTCAAGGCATTGTACTGTAAGATTAAAGATGCCTTATTTTTTGTGTCTTTTGCTTTTTACATATTATTTGTGTGAAGAGTCTTATAAATCAATTACAGTACAGTATTATATAGACAGTTGTGTTAGTTGGGTATGGGTACCTAGAAGAACTTTGTTGGACTTGCAAATGTAAGTTGGATTTATGATCGTGCCCTCAGAATGGAACTCATGCATACCTAGGGGGCTGTACTGTATCTATAGCTAATATTTATTGAACATTTACTGTCAGTCAGTCAGTTCAGTCGCGCAATCGTGTCCGACTCTTTGCGACCCCGTGAATCGCAGTACGGCAGGCCTACCTGTCCATCACCAACTCCCGGAGTTCACTCAGACTCAACGTCCATCGAGTCCATGATGCCATCCAGCCATCTCATCCTCGGTCGTCCCTTTCTCCTCCTGCCCCCAATCCCTCCCAGCATCAGGGTTTTTCCAATGAGTCAACTCTTCGCATAAGGTGGCCAAAGTCCTGGAGCTTCAGTTTTAGCATCATTCCTTCCAAAGAAATCCCAGGGTTGATCTCCCTCAGAATGGACTGGCTGGATCTCCTTGCAGTCCAAGGGACTCTCAAGAGTCTTCTCCAACACCACAATTCAAAAGCATCAATTCATCTGCGCTCAGCTTTCTTCACAGTCCAACTCTCACATCCATACATGACTACAGGAAAAACCATAGTCTTGACTAGACAGACCTTAGTCGGCAAAGTAATGTCTCTGCTTTCGAATATACTATCTAGGTTGATGATAACTTTTCTTCCAAGGAGTAAGCGCCTTTTAATTTCATGGCTGCAGTCACCATCTGCAGTGATTTTGGAGCCCAAAAAAACAAAGTCTGACACTGCTTCTACTGTTTCCCCATCTATTTCCCATGAAGTGATGGGGCCAAATGCCATGATCTTCATTTTCTGAATGTTGAGCTTTAAGTCAACTTTTTCATTCTCCTCTCTCACTTTCAACAAGAGGCTTTTTAGCTCCTCCTCACTTTCTGCCATAAGGGTGGTGTCATCTGCATATCTGAGTTTACTGATATTTCTCCTGGCAATCTTGATTCCAGCTTGTGTTTCTTCCAGGCCAGCGTTTCTCATGATGTACTCTGCATAGAAGTTAAATAAGCAGGGTGACAATATATAGCCTTGACATACTCCTTTTCCTATTTGGAACCAGTCTGTTGTTCCATGTCCAGTTCTAACTGTTGCTTCCTGACCTGCATACAGATTTCTCAAGAGGCAGGTCAGGTGGTCTGGTATTCCCATCTCTTTCAGAATTTTCCACAGTTTACTGTGATCCACACAGTCAAAGGCTTTGGTATAGTCAATAAAGCAGAAATAGATGTTTTTCTGGAATTCTCTTGCTTTTTCCATGATCCAGCAGATGTTGGCAATTTGATCTCTGGTTCCTCTGCCTTTTCTAAAACCAGCTTGAACATCAGGGAGTTCACGGTTCACATATTGCTGAAGTCTGGCTTGGAGAATTTTGAGCATTACTTTACTAGCATGTGAGTAAGGTACTTGAAAATCTGTGTCCTCAAAAAGCTGAAATTCTAGTAAAGGGAAGCAGGAGATGTATGAGTAGTGTGTGAGATAGAATAAGGTCAAGCAAGAGACATGAACTTATCTATGAAACAGAAACAGACTCACAGATGTACAGAATAGGTTTCTGGTTTCCAAGGGAGATGGAGGATGGGAAGGAATGGATTGGGAGTTTGAGGTTAGTAGATGCAAATTAGGATATATATAGGATGGCTAAACAACAAGGTCCTACTGTGCAGCACAGGGAACTATTGAACTGGATAAACTAAAGGAAAAAGTATACACAGAATCACTAAATATGAATATAAATCACTTGGCAGCACAGCAGAAATTAACATTGTGTACTTCAGTAAAAAAGTCAAGCAAGAAATGGGTTAGAAATTGCTGGTCATTGGAAGAGGGTGTTGCATGTTGGTTGGTCCAGCTATTTAAGCAAGGGCTTCCCTGATAGCTCAGCTGGTAAAGAATCCGCCTGCAATGCGGAGACACTGGTTCGATTCCTGGGTTGGGAAGTCCACTGGAGAAGGGAATGGCTACCCACTGAAGAAGGTAGCAGAGCCAGTCATAGGGGAAACACAGTAATTGAGCATCTCCAGCAAAGATGTCAGGTGCAAGGTCCAAAGACTGGAGCATGTGAGGAGTGACAAGACAGCCAGTGTGGCTGGACTATGGTTACCTTCATGAGATTTCCTTGGGTCTCTGTATGCATTTGTCTATCTTTGTAATTGTTTCCCTATGGATTCCAAGGCACACTGACACCCTCCCTTCCAGCCCCGAGAGAGATGGTATGTAAAGGCTTCACAGGATGGTACACCTAGGCACCTGTACAATCAGCAAGGTGATAGCAGGAAGGACAGAGAGGGAATGAATCATCATGACACACTCATGCTCTACCTGTGACCTTTAAGAATCAAGAACTTTCTTATTTTTTAATGTAATTGAGACAGTCTCACTGATGAGTGTAATGTAACTTTGACATAACAGAAATGAGAATAAATTTTAAAGTGATGTTAAATTACTTTAAATGTTGCCTAATGTTACCGTTAGGATTGAGCCGAGAATTTAGGAGTAAGAATCCAGATTTAAGGAACACAGCTTTTCCAAGAGCAATTTTTGCTTTTTGGTATGCAATCCAAAACTTTATCATGGAATCTCTGTGGATTCTTAGACCATAAAAAACTCTTCCAAAAATCTGTTTGGCAGAGTCAGGGACAGGACATGGTCTTGTGGACATTTGTTCCTAAAAGCTGTAGGAATGCCTTAAGGTTGTAGATTTGACTTTATGTCAGATTGACCTACTTTATTGAAAAGTCATCTCACCCTCAAAATATAAAAATAACAGATCCCACTTCGTGTCCTGTCACTGTGCAGACTGCCTTGCCATACTTTTAATCCTCAAGATCTGAAATCACTCATACTAAGCCGTTTGTTATTCTGAATCTGTGGTCTTATATAAAATAATTGCTCTCTGCATATACTGTATTTTATTAGTTGTTTTTCCAGTTTTGATTATGTGCCATAAGAAACTAATAAAATTCATTTAAAAAATAAAGAGAGAAAATAAAGAATATAAAGAAATTACTGTCATTTAACCAAGTGCTTGAGATTAAATAAGAACTCAGAACTTTAGGTCTGCTTTCTAAAGATACTTCTAACAAATGCATTATTATGTGCGTACTATTCTATTATAAAATTAGTGTTATTAGAAATTATCTAAAAGACTAACATGAAAACTCAATATACTCCACACACTTGCTCATTTCTGAAGTGGAAGAGGTGTCCTCCAGGGAAGGAATCCATCACCTTTCTTTGGTTATTGGCTCCATCGATGTTTCATCTTATTTTCATGTAGATGTCACTCTCATATTGTCAAGATTCACTGTTTCTCTCATTTCTTAACCTCCCTGACCACTGTAGATATCTGTAGGTCACTGTAGATATCTTGATGACTCTAAAGTTGACTGACTTCTCGTTGATTGTGCTTCATTTGATATATACGTTTCAGTCCAGCATCCAGATTATTGGTTTCAGACAATAACAGTTTCTGAAAATATCTAATTTNCAGATGGTGACTGCAGCCATGAAATTAAAAGGCGCTTACTCCTTGGAAGAAAAGTTATGACCAACCTAGATAGTATATTCAAAAGCAGAGACATTACTTTGCCGACTAAGGTCCGTCTAGTCAAGGCTATGGTTTTTCCTGTGGTCATGTATGGATGTGAGAGTTGGACTGTGAAGAAGGCTGAGCGCAGAAGAATTGATGCTTTTGAACTGTGGTGTTGGAGAAGACTCTTGAGAGTCCCTTGGACTGCAAGGAGATCCAACCAGTCCATTCTGAAGGAGATCAACCCTGGGATTTCTTTGGAAGGAATGATGCTAAAACTGAAGCTCCAGTACTTTGGCCACCTTAAGCGAAGAGTTGACTCATTGGAAAAGACCCTGATGCTGGGAGGGATTGGGGGCAGGAGGAGAAGGGGACGACCGAGGATGAGATGGCTGGATGGCATCACAGACTCAATGGACGTGAGTCTGAGTGAACTGAGGGAGTTGGTGATGGACAGGGAGGCCTGGCATGCTGTGATTCATGGGGTTGCAAAGAGTCAGACACGACTGAGCGACTGAACTGAACTGAGTTTGGGGCACTTCCCTCCACATCCCTGAGCCTAATTCCTCCCCTGTGCACATGGGAGTCGCTGGAGGAGCGCTGAAGGCACTCCTGCTCAGGGACAACACAGTTCAACTTGGCTGAGCCCTCTAACAGGAAGTGATCCTCAGGAATCACTGGGTCCTGAGCATTCCATGGAGCAGGCATTGTAGCAGTGCCTTGCACTTTCTTAATTGTCAGCAGAACCTTACGACTTGGGATGTTGACAGATAGAGGGCACAAAACTTGAAGATATTCTATAACTTAACAGGCAACAGTCAGTTGAGAATGATTTCTTATTAATAACTAAATATTTATGTGTGAGTTGGAATGGAAAGTATACAACTTGAGGGGTTTTTTTGTCTTAGAAAATATTTATATATTTTTTAAAGGTTTTTTTTTTTAAATTGAAGTATAATTGCTTTACAGTGTTGTGTTTCTGCTGTACCACTGAGTGAATCAGCTATATGTATACATATATCCCTCTTTCTTGAGCCTCTCTCCCACACCTCCCATCCTACCCCTCTAGGTCCAACTTCTTGTTTCGATATATACATTCTTCATGAAATAAGTACCATGATCAACCTAATTAACATATCACCTCCTCATAGTTACCATTGTTGTTTCTTTTTGTGGTGAGAACACTTAAGATTTACCCTGTTAGCAAAGTTGAAGTATACAACACGATGTTATAACTAGAGTCACCAAGCCATACGTTAGATCCCCAGAACTTACCTTATCACTGAAACTTTGCAACTTTTCACCAACATCTCTGCATTTTTCTCCTTTGGCCCACCTTTGGAAACCACCATTCTGCTCTCTGCTTTTGAGTTTGACCTTTTAGCTTCCATATATCAGTGAGAAGATGTAGAGTTTGATTTTCTGTGACTAGCTTGATTAACTTAGCATAATGCCCTCCAGCTCATCCTCTTGTTGAAAATGCAGGATCTCCTTCTTTCTTATGACTGAATAATATTCCATTGCATATTATTGACTATGCCAAAGCCTTTGACTCTGTGGATCACAATAAACTGGAAAATTCTGAAAGAGATGGGAATACCAGACCACCTGACCTGCCTCTTGAGAAACCTGTATGCAGGTCAGGAAACAACAGAACTAGACATGGAACAACAGACTGGTTCCAAATAGGAAAAGGAGTACGTCAAGGCTGTATATTGTCACCCTGCTTATTTAACCTCTATGCAGAGTATATCATGAGAAATGCTGGGCTGGATGAAGCACAAGCTGGAATCAAGATTGCTGGGTGAAATATCAATCAACTCAGATATACAGATGACACCACCCTTATGGCAGAAAGTGAGGAGGAACTAAAAAGCCTCTTGATGAAAGTGAAAGAGGAGAGTGAAAAAGTTGGCTTAACATTCAGAAAACTAAGATCATGGCATCTGGTCTCATCACTTCATGGCAAATAGATAGGGAAACAGTGGAAACAGTGGCTGACTTTATTTTTTGGGGCTCCAAAATCACTGCAGTTGGTGACTGAAGCCATGAAATTAAAAGATGCTTACTCCTTGGAAGGAAAGTTATGACCAACCTAGACAGCATATTAGAAAGCAGAGACATTACTTTGCCAACAAAGGTCTGTCTAGTCAAGGCTATGTTTTTCCTGTGATCATGTATGGATGTGAGAGTTGGACTATAAAGAAAGCTGAGCACTGAAGAATTGATGCTTTTGAACTGTGGTGTTGGAGAAGACTCTTGAGAGTCCCTTGGACTGCAAGAAGATCCAACCAGTCCATTCTAAAGATCAGTCCTGGGTGTTCATTGGAAGGACTAGTGTTGAAGCTGAAACTCCAATACTTTGGCCACCTGATGTGAAGAGCTGACTCATTTGAAAAGACCCTGATGCTGGGAAAGATTGAGGGCAGGAGGAGAAGGGGATGACAGAGGATGAGATGGTTGGATGGCATCACCGACTCAATGCACATGGGTTTGGGTGGACTCTGGCAGTTGGTGATGGACAGGGACCCCTGGCGTGCTGTGGTTCATGGGGTTGCAAAGAGTCGGACACGACTGAGTGACTGAACTGAACTGGTAGGAACCCTGTCTTTTTTAATCCCTTCATCTGTGAAAGGACATTCAGGGTGTTTCCACATGGCTGCTATTTTTTTGTGAAAAGTTCTGTTTCCCATCACTTGCTGTGTCATTCTTGTTTTCCTAACCCCACTGTGAGGCTTGAACTCATTCTTTCAACTCCTGGCAGCAGGATTGAGGCTCTCTTGTGCCCAGGAACCCAACCTCTGGCCATTGCCACCTCAGACCCGTCCTCTGCCACATCCTTTCCCCACCACTCCCCCAGGGCTCCCCTCCCCACCTCCTCTGTTGGTGGCCCATCCTTTTCTGTGACTTCAGCACCTGGCCTTGCAAGGTCCTAGACTTACTCCATCTCTTAGGCCTGCATCTCACCTGGATTATTGCAGCCCCTCTGACCTGGCTTCCAGCCTCCTGCCCCCTGGCCCATCACAGCTCTGCGGTACTAGCAACTGCAGTGGGCATCTGGGGCTGTCTCCCCAGTAGATTCATCTCTTTGTGGGACCTGCTCCCCAGCTTCTAGCTCATCTCTCCCACCTGTTCGGGTCCCCAGGAACCACCATTCTGTACCAGGACATCTCTGATGGGACTGGAGTGGGCAGCTGGCCTATTTTCTCTGGCAGTCTCTTGTAACTAGAATTGGGAGAGCGGTCACTCTTTCCCCAGGATGGTAAGCTGAAAGATACAGAAGCCTGAGTTTCCAGAATGTCACTGTGAAGGAAGCAGCAAACACCAGGAGGAAGGGAAGCGACTCAGAGAAGGGAGATGGAAAGCCACCGAGGCACCAGGTTTCTGCCCCGGGAGGTCTGGAGGACCGCCACGTGGGGGGCTTCTCTGCCTTCTGGTGGTTCACCCACCACCAGGAGCCTTCCTGTCAGTTCCCTTCCCCCGAAGCTGCTTCACATTAGGTTTCTTTCCTTTGCAACCTAGATAAGAATCTTCCTGAATCCTCGGGATGTTACCAAAAGGAACTTGGCTCCCCTCCCCTGGTGAGCAGCAAAGCCAGTCTACTTACTGACATTGGTTGTGGGGAAGGAAAGTACAGCGTTTATACAGTTGCCAGGCAAGGAAGAAGGGCAACTCATGCTCGAAAGGCCCAAACTCCCTGACGGCTTTCAGGTGAAGGTTTTAAAGTCAACAATAGGGGTGAGGGTCAGAGGTGTGTGATCAGCCTGTGAACCTTCTTCTCATTGGTTGGTGATCTGGGTACTGTTTTATGAATCTTGGTCATCAAACTTCAGGTTCCAACCAGTCTGGGGTCTGTCTAACTGCTTGTGGTTGGCGTGGAGTCATCATCTTCCACCTGGGTGTGTGGATGGGTGGGTGTCTTTGTTTCTGCAGAACAGCTCAGAGATTTGTGTCAGAGTGTTCTGGATAAACTTGAGAAGGAGCGAGGTGTCCTGTGACTCTGTTGTTTAAACATTTCTTACATTTCTAGCTTGACTGCTTCCCTGTTTCCCCTTCCTTCACTTCTCTAATTAGTAACACTTGAGTCTGTTCTTCAGCACTCAGGGAAGTCCTAGGAGATGAAAGTCTTTTTCTAGAAACAAGAAATGGGGGACACGGCAGGGCTTTTGCACCTGGAAAGGCCTCACAGGGTCCTGCTCAGCCTCATTTCCCTTTTCTTTGATCCTCCTCATTCCTGAGGGGAACAGGGACAGGACGAAAAAGGGAGAAAGACTAGACAAAGAGATCATCATAAACTTGGCAGGGAAACTCAGTCTCAGGGGGACTCGGTTTCAAGGACCCTACTCTTTCTGCTCTCTTATCTTTCTGACCTCAGACATTCAGTCCTCTGGCTACCCCCACTTCCCTCCCCTACTGAACTCACTGTCCCAGGCTTTCACTTCCGCCTCTCCCTGCCCTCAGACCCCTCTGGTCATTTCCACACCTGCCCCTGTAGCAATCCTGTCACTTCCCCTTCACCCTGGTCCCCAGCTGGCCCGCTTCTCATCAGCTCCACTGCTTCCCCTGCCTCCTCTCCAGCTGGCCTGGCCCCTGACCGTGCCTCTCCACTGAGCCCCTAGGTCTATCCTGGATGCTGGCTTGTGCTTCTGTTTTGCTCAAACTCTGCAAAGAAAGCCCTCTCCCACCATCTCCAAGGTGAGCCTGCCCTCTGCCCCTAGGCTCTCTTTCTAGCTGTTTCCACCCCAGCACTCTGCCCTCTGGCCCTCTTCACTGACCAAGCCCACTCCGGCCTTAAGGGGTGCCCACAAGTGGCCATGGGTGTTTCCTGGGCATCTCAGCCACACGTGCCCCCTCCTCAGCACTGGTTTTCCTCCCCCGCGGTCCACACCGCACTCACCACCTGCCACTCTAGAAACTCGACTTCCCCTCCTGACCCCACAGTCCCCAAGGACAGGAGCACAGGGAGGCTCTCACGGTTGTTGACAAACGAGTGAAGGACGAAGGTCACATCACGTCACGGCCCTGATGAGATCCTCCCCTGGCTCTGACGGCCTTTAGCACAGAGTCAAGCTCTCGGGCTGGTATTGGTGGCCCGTGGGGACCTACCTGTTTCCACCACACCAGCATCTCCTCGCCCGTCCTCTGGGCACTCTCTGACCCTGGTGACCTCTGCCCTTCACGGCTCATGTCAGGAACCTCAGAGCCTCAGTTCCTTCACCTACGTGGGCAGGGGCCAGCGCTTTCTGCTTCTGAGCCCCACCCCTTCCCGGCTGGGAACACACATCCTAACCTCTGAACTTTGCTAGAACCTTGTCCTGTGGGGACGTCATTTGCATCTATGCAGCCCTGCCTGTGATGACTACAGCTGACTCCTTGCGGAGGCGTGTAGGTGCTCCGGGACAGCTGAAGGAATGACCGAGGCTTCCTTTTCGACAAGCTCTGCTTCTCATCACCCCCTTTATCCACAGCCCCCTAACCCCAAGCGAGGGGCCACAGTGGCTGGCTCTCTCGCTCAGCCTGAGGGCATATCCCCAGCGCACAGCACTCAGATGGCGTCCACGACCCCTGCCGTCCGAGCAGATGCGGATGAAGGACGCGGCTGCAGTCAGGCGGAGCGCCGGGCCGTTTGCTCTGGGCCCTCAGGCCGGGGGTGTGGGGCGGGCAGGTGCCAAACACCAGGCTTGGCTGGAGACCTGCCCCCTCTCTGGGGGCGGCTCCCCTTCTGTAAATGGGAGGAGGTACTGGGGTTGCTATGGGTCCCTCAGCTCTGGGCCCATCGGGGCGAGGCCAGCCTCTGCCTCCCTGGCAAGTCCAGGCAGCAAACACCTTCCCTGCTGACCAAGCTGGCTACGCTTCACCGGGGTCCGGGGCTCTGGGGCCATGAGGAAGGGTGTCTGGCCTGGGGCCACGCTGCCCTGGGTCCACCCAGCACGCTGACCCAGCTCTGCCCTGAGGGTGTCCCTCTAAGGAGGCTCTCCTCTGCCCTTGGGCTCCATGGGTGGCCCTCGGGGACAGCTGGAGGAGAGGAGGCTGATCCCCCCGGGGCGGGGTGTGTGGGGTGGGGGCAGGTGGAGATGTCTCGCCCTCGGGCTCTCAGTCAGGCCGCCCAGGCTGCAGAAACCCCTTCACCCATCACCAAACCACCAGACCTCACCTATTTCCCTTCCAGACGCTTGGCCTAAGAAGGCTCTGGGGCAGGAGCAGAGAGGGAACAGGGGCTTCTGGGAAGGTGTGGGGGTGGCAGGACGGCAGACTGAGGGCCGGCTGGGCGTTGGAGAAGGAGAGACGGGAACTGACGACAGGGACAGTGGTGGGTCTTTGTCCCCTCTGGCACCCAGCCCAGTGCTGGGTGGACCTGAACCGTGGCAGCCGGTGGCTGAGACCGGGGCAGCCGGTGGCTGAAACCAAGGCAGCCAGGCCCAGTCATGACTCCAGTCACAACGAGGCCCTCCTGCAAGGTGCTATATTGAGTTTTTCTTTGAAGAAAACTCACTGAAACCAGATCAAGTGACTTGCCAACCCCCACACCCCAGGAGACAGCCTGGTGGTGCCAGGGCCTTGGTCACCATGGTTTTCACCCTAGTTTCTGACAACTCCTGGGGAAACCAACCTGGGGTTCTCTAGTCTGGTGAGGAAGCAAGAAGCACAGGTTTAGGTCAAACCAGCTGCAGAGACAGCCTGATGGGGTGCCTCCCACCTTTGTCCTTGGGTCCTCAAGGATCATTGGGTGCTCAGGCAGGTGCCAAGCAGTCAGCTGGGCCAGGCCAGGGCCACCTGGAGCCCATTTTCCCCTCTGGTCAGGTAGGCCAGTCTGGAGGTCCCTCCCCTTGGGCAGGCTCAGCCTCGGTCGGCCCCCAGGTTCCCCATCTGCTGTCAGGGTACAGATGGGGACTGGAGGTGCTGGGGTGCTGGATCCCACTAAAGGAGGTGGATAGGGTCACCCAGAGCTCCAGCCTTGGGAGTAGGGTATCATAGGACCCAGGTTCCCCTTCTTGAGGCCACGGGGGGCCAGCAGGCCGAGAGGAATGGGGGTGAGGATGGATACAGCCACCTGCACTGAGTGATGGGTGAGCTTTCCATCTGGCATTCTAATTCCATTTCTAATCAGCCAGACTGAGGCCCTGGCGTCCATCTGCCATGCAGCCAGCTCCATGAATCTTCCTAGACCTGATGGGAGATTCCTGAGGGCAGCCGCCCTGGCTGAGCCATGAGAGGTGGAGCCAGGCCAGGCCCCATGTCCTGGGTCTAAGGGGCACCCAGCCGCCCCACACCCAGACAGCACTTCACAGTTGATTTTATTCCATGACACGGATTTGCTGAAAACCCCTGGTTTCCTGGATAGGAGTGGGCAGTGTGTAACCGGGCAGAAGTGGGGCTGGCCTCCGGGAGGACTGGGTCTAGCTCTGGGTGGCTGAGCACCGGCCAGGCCTCAGCCTTCTGTCCGGGCAGCCCCATCCTCTGCCACCCTCCAGCTTAAAAACTGCATTGCAGAAATAGAACAGGATGAAAAAATAAAAATAAAATCCTGAGTTGTTAAAAACAAAATTAGAGAATTCCCTGATGGAAGAGATGGGAATACCAGACCACCTGACCTGCCTCTTGAGAAATCTGTATGCAGATCAGGAAGCAACAGTTAGAACTGGACATGGAACAACAGACTGGTTCCAAATAGGAAAAGGAGTCTGTCAAGGCTGTATATTGTCACCCTGCTTATTTAACTTCTATGCAGAGTACATCATGAGAAATGCTGGACTGGAAGAAACACAAGCTGGAATCAAGATTGCCGGGAGAAATATCAATAACTTCAGATATGCAGATGACACCACACTTATGGCAGAAAGTGAAGAGCTAAAAAGCCTCTTGTTGAAAGTGAGAGAGGAGAGTGAAAAAGTTGGCTTAAAGCTCAACATTCAGAAAATGAAGATCATGGCATCTGGCCCCATCACTTCATGGGAAATAGATGGGGAAACAGTAGAAACAGTGTCAGACTTTGTTTTTTTGGGCTCCAAAATCACTGCAGATGGTGACTGCAGCCATGAAATTAAAAGGCGCTTACTCCTTGGAAGAAAAGTTATGACCAACCTAGATAGTATGTTCAAAAGCAGAGACATTACTTTGCCGACTAAGGTCCGTCTAGTCAAGGCTATGGTTTTTCCTATGGTCATGTATGGATGTGAGAGTTGGACTGTGAAGAAGGCTGAGTGCCGAAGAGTTGATGCCTTTGAGCTGTGGTGTTGGAGAAGACTCTTGAGAGTCCCTTGGACTGCAAGGAGATCCAACCAGTCCATTCTGAGGAGATCAACCCTGGGATTTCTTTGGAAGGAATGATGCTAAAACTGAAGCTCCAGTACTTTGGCCACCTTATGCGAAGAGTTGACTCATTGGAAAAGACCCTGATGCTGGGAGGGATGGGGGCAGGAGGAGAAGGGGACAACCGAGGATGAGATGGCTGGATGGCATCACAGACTTAATGGACCTGAGTCTGAGTGAACTCCAGGAGTTGGTGATGGACAGGGAGGCCTGGCGTGCTGCGATTCATGGGGTCGCAAAGAGTCGGACACGACTGAGCGACTGAACGGAACGGACTGAACTGATTGCCCAGTGGTTAGGACTCTGCCCTTCTACTGCAGAGGGCAGAGGTTTGATCCCCAGTCAGGAAACCAAGAACCCACATGCCATGAGGCATGGCCAAATAAATAAGTAAATAAAAATATAAAGGCCTTAAAAAAACCCAAATTAAAAATCCCCATTGGGACTCCCCTAGTGATATAATGGATGAGAAAACGCCTGCCAATGCAGGGGACCTGTGTTGGATCCCTGATCTTGGAAGACTCCACGTGCAGTGGGGCAGGCAACAAGGTCAGTATACAACTACTGAACCTGAGTACACTAGAGCCCGTGCTCTGCCATGAAAGAAGCCACCACAATGAGAAGCCTGCCCACTGCAACTAGAGAGTAGCCCTGGCTCGCCACACGCAGTGGTCAGCCAGCCTCCCGTCGGCCCTTCTTGTCTCTGACAACGTGTCCTGAGACCGAGACCCCGAGTGCTGAGGTCAGAAGGGCCTCCTGTAGGGCAGGAGTTAGGACTGAGGCTCAGGGGGAGACACTGAGTGTCTCTAGGGGAGCAGCAAACAGCCCGGCTCCCACGGGGCAGCTGTGCTGAGAGCCTGGGCCACCGTCCCTGGAGATGCCACAATGCCTGGGAGCCAGTGACCAGGCCTCTCGGCCAGGGCGTTAGTCACATCCACTGTGTGTTCATTCGCTCCCTCCCTTGCCACTTGCTCACACTCGCACCCTCACACCCTCCCGTGTGTTGGCCAAATGCACAGCCAGCTCCACTTACTCTGTGATCGAAGGCCCTGGAAGCCAGGACGCAGCTGGAGCAGACCTGCTCTGCTACCGGGCTCCGCTTCCCTTCTGGTCCCCCCTGGGCACTCGGCCCAGGAGCCATGTTTAGCCTTTGTCCTCAGCAGTGGCCCAGGTCCCCAGATGAGCTGGGTGAGGAGGGTGGAGGGCCCTGGCCCCCTTCCTGGGCAGTGGAGGTGTATCTGGGCAGGGTGGGACAGATGGGGACCCAGAAATGGAGCAGAGACAGGGGACCAGGAACCCTGGTCTCTCTGAGATCAGATCCCTGAGATCATATCCCAGGCAGAGGCTGGTCTCTGAGGTCACTGCAGGCAAGGCCATGGTGAGTCTGGTCTTTGTCAGACTCTGGGTGACTGAGAATCCCTTGGACTGCAAGAAGATCCAACCAGTCCATCCTAAAGGAAATCAGTCCTGGATATTCATTGGAAGGACTGATGCTGAAGCTGAAACTCCAGTACTTTGGCCACCTGATGCGAAGAATTGCCTCATTGGAAAAGACCCTGATGCTGGCAAAGATTGAAGGTGGGAAGAGAAGGGGATGACAGAGGATGAGATGGTTGGATGGCATCACCGACTCAATGGACATGAGTTTGAGAAAACTCTTGTAATTAGAGATGGACAGGGAGGCCTGGCATGCTGCAGTCCATGGGGTCACAGAAAGTTGGACACAACTGAGCAACTGAACTGAACTGAGTGACTGAGGAGGGGACCCCTTAACTTGGAGCTCCAGGGCTGGGTGGCTTCCAGAAACTGGCAGTGGGGGTTGGGGATCCAGACATGTCTCCCCATGCAGTCCAAGTGTTGCTGTGGCTGGGGGTGGATGGGGGTAGGGTGGGCACCCGGCCTGCTCAGAGCCGGGTGTCTCCAGCCTGCACCTTGGGGCTGACCTGGGCTGCATTTCACAGCGCGGCCAGCAGAGGACAGCATGGCCCCATGACAGGGCTGTGTAAGCTCAGCCCAGGACCAGGCACCAGCAGCTCAGGGCTGGGGGCTCCAGCCTGAGCCCCTACCCACACAGCCTCAGGTCAAAGGAACTGAATGTGCAGGAACCCCCTCAGTCAGGAGCTGTGCTCATGCCCCTATTTCCTGCAGGGCCCCTCACCCCACCCCATCTTAAGGAGGAGACCCCAAAGGGAAGGGACAGGAGGGTGCGGTGAAGCCCGCAGCCCCAAAAGCGACAACAGCCCTTAGGCCCCGCTTCTCCAGTCACCCCACTACTTGTCTGCCCTGGGCCCTGGTACTGTCCCATGCGTCAGCTGGGGTGGTAAGAGAAGGACAAGTGCGCTGCTGTTTACCTTGAGAAGAGAGTCTGGGGACGCCTTGGTCACGGGGGCTGACCTTGGACGAGGCCCTTGGTGCCTCGGGGAGCTCCCACCCCTGGGTGTCTTCATGCTTCTCTCAGGACGGGGGCCAGGGGTTAAGGGGCAGCCTGTGGAACTCGTTCCAACATAGTTCAGAGCATTCCTCCCAGAAAAACATCAATGTTCCCTGGGAGGGATGGGACACAGACCCCTAATGTCTAGGACAGCTTCAGGGGCCACGTCCCCACAGCCTGTCATTTGTTGTTGCTGTCGTTCAGTTGCTAAGTCCTGTCCGACTCTTTGCGATCCATGGACTGCAGCACTCCATCTTCCCTGTCCATCACCATCGGACTCATGTTCATCGAGGTGGTGATGCCATTCAGCCATCTTCCCCTTCTCCCGCCTTCAATCTTTCCTAGCATCAGGGTCTTTTCCAAGGAGTCAGCTCTTTGCATCAGGTGGCTAAAGTATTGGAATTTCAGCTTCAGTATCAATCCTTCCGGTGAATATTCAGGACTGATTTCCTTTCTGATTGACTGGTTTGATCTCTTTGAAGCTCAAGGAACTCTCAAGAGTCTTCTCCAACACCACAGTTCAAAAGCATCAATTCTTCGGCGCTCAGCTTTCTGTAATTATAGTCCAACTCTCACATCCATTCATGACTACTGGAAAAACCATAGCTTTGACTAGATGACTTTTGTCGGTTAAGTGGTGTTTCTGCTTTTGAATGCGCTGTCTAGGTTTGTCATAACTTTCCCTCCCTGTCATTAAGACTTCCTTATCCCCGAGGAGTGGCAAGGAGGGGGAGAGAGGAAATGCAAGCGTGCAGGCCTGAGAAACTAGAGTGGGGTCCAGGGAGCCCGAGCCCGTGGAGCCCTGGCAGGGGTAGGGGGTGAGAGCGAAGGGCATAGCACAGATGGTGGGGGTCCCTTTGTGCGGCATGGGAACAGGAGGCCAAGGGAAAACCCAGCAGTCAGCAGTCAGATTCTGGTGAGTTCAGATTCACAGTCAGCAATGGGGCTGGGCACCCAGAAGGAGAGGGGGCTGGCTAGTCCTGGGGGCTCTCATCTGGGTCAGGGAAGGGGCCCCTCTCTCAGGGCTTCTCTGGGCCCCTCGCAGGTCAGTTCCTGGACAGGCCTGCAGGGGGGGCAGCATCTTCCTCCCACAGGACCCAGGACGTGGCAGGAGCCGCTTAGAACCCAGGAACTTCTGGGCAGGAGAGAGCTTTGCTTTGTAAACTGCAGCCCTACAAACCGAGGCCCAGGGATCTCTGGGCTCCCAGTCAGTGTGTGTTTCCTTGTCCAAGGGCAGCTCTGGGCTGAGGGCTTCATTCGGGCAGGAACGGGCTGGTTAGAAGAAGCTCCCACCGCTGACCTGTCACCCTTGACCCTGATTTCCTCCTGCTTTTGAGGGAGAGTGCTGCAGACCCAGGCCAGTAGCCAGAGCTCAGATGGGGCTGCAAGCTGCCCTGGGTGGTTAGGATGTCCTCTGAGAGCAAACTGCATACACTGGGGTCTGATACCCAAGTGGAGATGGAGCCGGGCATCCCTCCAGTCGGGGCCCCTGCCCTGATGGTAATCCTGCCCCTGCCCCAGCCTGACACAGGTGTGAGATCACTCCCCTCTGCAGGGAAGACAGAGGCGGAGGGGGATGGGTCGCTGGATCTCCTCTGTGTGTTGTGGTAGTCACTCAGTTGTATCTGACTCTTTGTGACCCATGGATTGTAACCCACCAGGCTCCTCTGTCCATGAGATTCTCTAGGCAAAAATACTGCATGAGTTACCATTTCCTTCTCCAGGGGATCTTCCTGACCCAGGGATTGAACCTGAGTCTCCCACATTGCAGGTGGGTTCTTTACTCTCTGGGCCATCTGGAACAACTGCTCTGAATAAGGCTTAGGGAAGGCTGCCAGCCAACAGCACCTTTCAGGCAGCAGGCCACATGGTCAGAGCTGGGGTTGGTTTCAGGCCTGGCATCAGCTGAGCATCTATCTGGAGCCCATTGCCACAGGGGCCCTGTGATCTAGAGGGCTGGGGAGGGCTCTGCTATGACAAACACATGGACGGCTCTCTGGGGCCGTGCCAGGATGCAAGCTCAGCAGCACTCAGTCCGCAGCACCCCACCCACCTGTGATCTGGGCCGGAGGGGAAGGCTTCTCATCCCAGGGAGGAGGTGAGCAAGCCTAGAGGTGTCACAATCACCTGCTAGGGAAGATGGCAGGGAAAGACCACAAGCAACCGACGCACAAGGACACGCCCTCCTCACGCAGCAACGAAGCCTTGTCTAGAATGGTCTTTACCAAAGTTTGATAATGTTACTTAATGAAAAAGGTATTTGTTTTCATTGTTCAATAAAAACAAGTTAATAAGTTGTGTTGAACTCTTTGCAACCCCCTGGACTGCAGCGCACCAGGCTTCCCTGTCCTTCGCTATCTCCTGGAGTGTGCTCAAACTCATGTCCGTCGAGTCGGTGATGCCATCCAACCATCTCATTCTCTGTCGCCACCTTCTCCTCTTGCCTTCAATCTTTCCCAGCATCAGGGTCTTTTCCAGTGAGTCGGTTCTTTCCATCAGGTGGCCAGCATATTGGAGTTTCAGTTTCAGCATCAGTCCTTCCAATGAATATTCAGGGTTGATTTCTTTTAGGATTGACTGGTTTGATCTCTTTGCTGTCCAAGTGACTGTCAAGAGTCTTCTCTATCTCTGCATTTGAAAACATCAATACAAACATGTATGAATGCTAGGATTTTATTTTATGTGACTTTTTTTTTAAAATTGTAGAACCCTTTGCCTTTAAGCTGTTAATGTGCATCAGGAGTTGTTGAGAAGGAACTACAGGGATGCAGCATTCACTGTAGCACATCTTTTTTTTTTTTAATTGTTATTTATTTATTTTTGGCTGCACTGGGTCTTCACTGCTGTGTGAGGGCTTGTCTCTAGTTACAGCAAGCAGGGGCTACCTTCTATTTGTGGTGTTCTCATTGCAGTGGTTTCTTCTGTTGCAGAGCACAGGCTTCAGAGTTCATGGGCTTCGGTAGTTGCAGCTCATGGGCTCTAGAGCGCAGGCTTAGTAATTGTGGCACACAGGTTTAGCTGCCCCGAGGCATGTGGGATCTTCCCGACCAGGGATCAAACCTGTGTGCCGAGCGTCAGCAGGCGGATTCTTAACTACCAGACCACAGGAGAAGTCCTGTATTACATTTGGGAAAGGCCACTGTGCCTGGCAGGGGTCAGACAGTGGCCAAATGAAAGTGAAAATATTAGTCGCTCAGTCATTCCAGCTCTTTGTGACTCCATGGACTCCGCCAGGCTCCTCTGTCTGTGGGATTCTCCAAGCAAGAATACTGGAGTAGGTTGCCATTCACTTCTCCAGGGAATCTTCCCAATCCAGAGATTGAACCCAGGTCTCCTGCATTGCAGGCAGATTCTTTACCATCTGAGTCACATATGAAGCTCTGGTGGCTAAATGAGGACTGGGCTAAAATGTCTCCTGCTTCAAAGAAAGGCTGCACATCCTTGTCCAGAAAGGAATTGGGTGTGTCCCTGGCCATAGACACATAATAAGAAACTACTTCCCTGGTGGCTCAGACGGTAAAGCGTCTGCCTACAATGTGGGAGACCCGGGTTCAATCTCTGGGTCAGGAAGATCTCCTGGAGAAGGAAATGGCACCCCACTCCAATATTCTTGCCTGGAAAATCCCATGGATGGAGAAGCCTGGTAGGCTACAGCCCATGGGGTCACAAAGAGTCGGACACGACGAGCGACTTCACTTTCAGATTTTCACTGGCCATAGAAGGCCTCTGGCTGAGTGGGTGGAAGTGTCCTACAGTGAGGAGTGTGTGCTTTTCACTCGACCCACTTCCTTCCTTGCTGCATGTGGACAACCTGGGGCAAAGGGAGAAGGGGAGAGGTTAGTGGTACCAGCTCAGCAGCTTGCCTTGAGGGCTGACTCTGCCCCTCACTAGCTGTTTGATTTTAGATAAATTTCTTAACCTCTCTGAATCTCAATTTATTTACCTGAAACAATGGACATGCAATAGACAAGAACCAGGTCCTTATGCATATTGAGGGTGACTGGCCTGGGTGTCCCAAGGCTAGGATGCAGGCTGAACACAGCAAGATCCCAAAGGCTTCCCACCCCAATGCCATCACTTGGGTCCAGGCTTCATCTCTTAGCAACAAGCCTTCCTACTACTGGCCCCTCCCAGCTGTTTCTGTCATCACAGAGAGATGCTTTTCTTATCAAAGGTTCATCTGGTCATGCCTCTTTCCTGCCTGAAGCCCTTCAGTGGCAACCACTGTCCTCTGCATAGTTCCACCTTTTGGTAAAACGAGGTTTTCTAGGCCACCCTTCATCAGGTGTCAAGGCCACCTCTCCCCTCCCATTGTTCCCCACCCCTCACACTCCAGCTCATTCTCGGGCCTCTTTCTTGCTTCTGTCCCTCTGCACTGCTGTTCCCTGAGCCTGGAATCTGAGACCTTTCTCCTCGAATCTCTTTTTCTCTGATGTCCCTTCCTCTGGGGAGGCAGCAAGAGATGCCCACCTGGCTGCTGCGCGCTTCCAGGGCGCCCAGACCTGTCCTATCAGCACTCAGCCCACACTGTCATCACCCCTCTGATCACAGGCTGTGTCTCCCCTCTCTAGCCCATGCCACCTACCCTGAGCCCAGTGTGAGTCCCAGCATAGTGTAGATGCTCAATAAACCTGTGCATGATGAAGGATTCCCAGGAAGGGGCACAGTCAGGAGTCGAGAGGGCCATGTCTCTGCCACAATGCCCTTTTCTGTGTGAGCACACAGCCCTCATGCTAATACTTCTGATCCACTAACACCTGCTGCTAGAGGTTGCTGAAAACATAAAGCTCTGCCAAAGAAAAGAGCTCTATTGACATCATTCCCCTACAGCCCTCCCCTGCTGTTTCCCCATCTTCCAAGTCTACAGAGCACCAATCCCTACTTAGAGGAAGCTGGTGACCTTGTCATTTCAACCAACCAGAGTAAGGTGTCTCCCATCTACAGCCATTTATTTGTTCAATGCCTCACCCTCCAAAACTATTTTGGAGCTGCTGCTGTGGGTCGGTGCAGGGTGAAAAGGAAGAGATATCCGTTAAGCACCTGTGACAGTGGACAGGCCACAGACCCATCAAATCCTCCTGCAGCCTGGGAGGTGCTCTCACCCCTTTCTGATGCGTGGGGAAGCTTAAGGTGCAAAAAGGAAAGATGATCAGGCCCAGGTCCCTTGGTTCCATAACCAGCAGCTGGGATTCACCGCCTGCCTGTTGGACCCCAAGTCTCAACTGCCTCCACCATGTCCCGGGCACTGCTGCTGCCAGGAACCCCCAGCCTTGTGGAGGGGTGAGGGTGGAGATACACCCACAAATCTAAGATGAATTCCAAGCAATGGCCAAGAGGCAGGAAACACTTTACACAAACAGGATGAAAGAGTCAACTATGGAGGAGAGTGAAGAAAGCATCAGGCATGTCTGGAAAAGAAGGAATCGAGGGAGGAGGGCTAAGAGGTGAGGGCAGGGCCTGGGGAGCCGGACTCCAGGATGGGGGCGCACGGAGGAACTGGGGGAGACGCTGGATGAGGACAGTCAGGGAGGAAAACAGGTGGCCCTGGGGCTCAGGGAGCAGAGGTCGGGGGCAGTCAGGCAGAAGCGGAGGGGCTGAGGCTTGCAGGCAGCAGCAGAGACAGAGGACAGGGCAGGCTCACATTCAGAGCTGCACACCAGGTGAGGCCCCGGGAGTGAGCTGGTCATGGGCACAGAGGGCGGAGGGGGGGGGGCGCAGAGTGGGGCGAGAGGTCTGAGGGGCATGAGAACAGGTGGGCAGGTGTCTGCTGTGCAGACCTTATGCTGGGGAGGAAGAGGCAAGAGAGAGTGAGAGAGCCCTGGACTTGGCAAGGAGCAGCCTGCTGCCATGGCCGTGAGGCTGGGGACGTAGGCTCAGAAAACCAAAGACTGAAGGTCAAGGGAGGTCACGTGTGGACCCCTCTCAGCATATTTACTGGTCGTTTCCATGATGTTTTATCATATGAATTATAGACTCTATCTAAGAGACTTATTAAGTTTTCTTCCAATGTCAATTCTTTGATTTTTGGTTTATAATTTTTGAAATAAGACTTTTGGGACTCTTTTTTTTTTTTTTTTTTTATGTCTATAAAGTTTTATAAGGGGCTTCCCTAGTGGCTTAGTGGTAAAATAATCCACCTGCCAAGCAGGAAACACAGGTTGGATCCCTGGTTGGGAAGATCCCCTGGAGAAGGAAATAGCAACCCACTCCAGTGTTCTTGCCTAGGAAATCCCATGGACTGATTTCCTTTAGGATGGACTGGTTGGATCTCCTTGCAGTCCAAGGGACTCTCAAGAGTCTTCTCCAACACCACAGTTCAAAAGCAGCAATTCTTCGGCGCTCAGCTTTCTTTATAGTCCAACTCTCACATCCATACATGACCACTGGAAAAACCATAGCCTTGACTAGACGGACCTTTGTAGGCAAAGTAATGTCTCTGCTTTTTAATATGCTGTCTAGGTTGGTCATAACTTTTCTTCCAAGGAATAAGCGTCTTTTAATTTCATGGCTGCAGGCACCATCTGCAGTGATTTTGGAGCCTCCCAAAATAAAGTCAGCCACTGTTTCCACTGTTTCCCTATTTGCCATGAAGTGATGGGGCCAGATGCCATGATCTTAGTTTTCTGAATGTTGAGCTTTAAGCCAACTTTTTCACTCTCCTCTTAATAATAAATGTTATTACCCTAATAATATAGGCTTCCCAAATAGCTCGGTTGATAAAGAATCTCCCTGCAATGCAGGAGACTCCGGTCAATTCCTGGGTTGGGAAGATCTGCTGGAGAAGGGATAGGCTATCACTCCAGTATTCTGGCCTGGAGAATTCCATGTACTGTAAAGAGGTCACAAAAGAGTCGGACAAGACTGATCGACTTTCACTTCACTTTCACCCTAATAATGGTTTATTTAAAAGAAAAACATGAAAATAAAGTGCATATAAGCCTCATTTGTATAATATTATCTAATAAAAAACCCAAAACAAAACCCAAACAAACAAAAATACATTAGTTGGTGAGAGAGGCAAGAATCAGCTTGAAGAGAAGTTGAGAAGAGCCTCTGTACTGTTTCTGATTGCTGTTTTAAGTTTCCAAAAGATCTGAGGATCAGAGGCAAACAAGTTAAAGGAAAAAGACCCGAGGGTGAGTAAAATTCCAAAGCAGTTGATGTTAAAATAGATTATCAGTCTTAATTACAAGGGTCTTTAAAAACAGCTTCTCTGGGCGGAGGATGAAGGAAGTCAGATCCCAAGTATGACAAGAATTCCACGTGGGGAAATTCTAATGCTGAGTTTGGAGTTGGGGTGGGGCCTCAACACAGGGGACACAGAGGCCTCTAGAAGTTGAGCAGCCCCTGGTTGATAACTAGCAAAGGAGGGTCACTTTGATTCTTCAGCTGAAGGAACAGAATTCAGCCACAACCCATGAGCTGGGAGAGGAGCCCCAGAGGAGTGCTTGGCCCCAGTGGACCGGGATTTCAGCCCTCTGAGGCCCTGAGCAGAGAATCCAGCCATGCTGTGCCTGGACTTCTGACCTGCAGAAATAGGAACAATAAGCTTGTGCTGTTTTAAGTTGCTACATTCGTGGTGATTTTTTACCTGGTAATAGAAAACCAAGAACCCACTTTGGCAGTTCGGGCAGAAGGCCCTGGGACATCCCACTAGGAGGGAGCTTGGTGCCAGGCTGAGGGAGGCTCCAGGTGTGCCTGCTACTTGGGACCTGTGGGTGTGTGCCCACTGCTGGTACCTCGGTGGGGACAGAGCACCTGCCTCGGGCGGTAGGGGTGGAGGGGAGGCAGACCCTTGGCAGCCAGGGTTCCTGCTTGTGTGTCTGCCTGGGGCTGGGAGTCCTGGCATCCTGCTGTTGTTCAATCGCTCAATCGTGTCCAACTCTTTGTGACCTCATGGACTGCAGCACACCAGGCTTCTCTGTCCTCCACTATCCCCTGGAGTTTACTCAAATTCATATCCATTGAGTTGGTGATGCCATCCAATCATCTCATCCTCTGTCGTCCCCTCTCCTCCTATTTTCAATCTTTCACAGGATCAGGGTCTTTTCCAATGAGTCAGTTCTTTGCATCAAGTGGCCAAAGAATTAGAGCTTTGACTTTAGCATCAGTCCTTCTGATGAGTATGCAGGGTTGATTTCCTTCAAGATTGACTAGTTTGATCTCCTTGCAGTCCAAGGGACTCTCAAGAGTAGAACACAGGAGATCAAACACAGAGTTTGATCCTTGGGTGAAGAAGATCCCCTGGAGAAGAAAATGGCAACGCACTCCAGTATTCTTGCCTGGGAAATTCCATGGACAGAGGAGCCTTGCAGGCTACAGTCCATGAGGTCCCAAAGAGACTCTTTGGGAGTTAGCTACTGAACAACAACAAGAAAGAATGAGGAAGAGGAGAAAAGGTAAAGATGAGCTGGGTTTGGAATCCAGGGCACCTCCTGAGCCAGAAGCTACAGGGGGGACCTGAGGCCAGAGGGCAGGGTTGCAAAGCTGAGCCACCACCTGGGCACAGCCCCCAGGAGATGGAGCAGAGCTAGAGCAGAGAGAGTGGGCAGGGTGGGCCGTGCTTAGGGTAAGAGGAAGGACACCACATAAGGCCAGAATTTGGAGACCAAATGGGTGTGGGTGAGATAACCAGTGTCCACTGGGGCTGTGTGTCCCAGCCCCAGGCAGATACACAAGCAGGAGCCCTGGCTGCCAAGGGTCTGCCTCCCCTCCACCCCTTACAGCCCAAGGATGGTGGGCCTAGTTTATGTGGAAGACATGTTTGCCTGTGGGTACAGGGCACTAAATCACAGGCTTGTGGTGTCTCATTTTGCTGTTGTTGCTGTTGTTCAGTCATCAGTCATATCTTGGACTCTTTGTGACTCCATGGACTGCAGCATGCCAGGCTTCCCTGTCTTTCACCATCTCCCAGAGCTTGCTCAGACTCATGTCCATTGAGCCAGTGATGCCATCCAGTCATCTCATCCTCTGTCATCCACTTCTCCTCCTGCCTTCAATCTTTCCCAGCATCAGAATCTTTTCCAATGAGTCAGTTCTTCGCATCAGGTGGCCCAAGTATTGGAGCTTCAGCATCAGTCCTTCCAATGAATATTCAGGACTGATTTCCTTTAGGATGGACCGGTTGGATTTCCTTGCTGTCCAAGAGGCTTTCAAGAGTCCTCTCCAACACCACAGTTCAAAAGCATCAATTCTTCAGCAATCAGCCTTCCTTATGGTCCAACTCACACATCCATACACGACAGTTGGAAAAACCATAGCTTTGACTATGTGGATCTTTGCAGGCAAAGTGATGTCTCTGCTTTTTAATATGCTGTCTATATAATACAAGAATGTATTTATATATCTTTCTAATCACCATAGGCTCCAGATGGGGCCAGGCTGGCTTCAGGTCAGCAGTCCTCCTGTGAAGTCAAGCACTCAGCACCTGACTTGGTGGAAGCTGAACAGACCTGAGTCCTCAGTGTGGGCACACAAGGGGTTGCACCCCAGCCCTAGCATCCAGACCTGGGGATGAGCTGCCCAGCAGAGTGTGTGTGTAGGGGGGCGTGGCTGCCATCTGGGAAGGGGAGAGGCAGAGGGTCCCCCTACCTCTGCCCCTAGCACTGCCCCCTTTCCCTCTCTAACCAGCTCCCCTGCTGCCCACCCACTCCCAAACCGGGCATCCAGCTGCCTCCTCTGGGCTTGGCTGTGTCCTGTCATCCTCCTGCTTCTCAGTCAGGGAGTCATTCTGACGAGAGGGGACACTGGACACTGGGAGCCTCAAAAGGAGAGTGAGGGAGCCGGAGGCCAGATACCTACCGCCCTCCACTCACCCCACTCAGCTCTGCTTTCTGGAGAGGACAGAAGTGCCTGGGAGGCAGGGCTGGTCCCTTGTTATTGGTGGGCAGTGCAGGGGGTGTCTAGGACTGAAGGGTCCTGGGCCCAGCCCCCACTCAGCCCCTGTGGGCCCTGGAAGCTGCACTCAGGCCTGGAGGAGCTTCTGGGCTGGGGGTGGGGGTGAGGTGCTGTACAGAGGGAGGAAATGGAGCCAGGAAGACAGGGCAGTGGGGCCAGGGCAGTTGGGAGGCAGATGAACGGATCAATGGCAGCTGAGCGTGTGCATGAGGGCTGGCCATGAGGGAGGTCCTATGGCTGACCTGGGAGGGAGGGGGGATGGAGGAGGAGCTGAGGGCTTGGGTCCCCCACCCCCCAGTGGCTGGAGCGGCAGAGTCCCTGGGGAAGCATGTTTGCCTTTGTGCCTTTCTATCAGAAGAGAGTTGGCTCCCTGAGACAATATCCGTTTTTATATTTCTTGGAAATTTCACGGCATTACATTTCAGGGAAAATAAAAACTGTCATTGCTGGAGAAATGATACCAATCAGGGCCTGAAAAGGCTGGGAAATTATCCTCCTGGAGATGAAATGTTGAGGGGAAAATGCAGATTAAAACCACAAAGAGACACTGCTTCTGTCCTCCTTTATGGAATCACAGCATTCTACACAACTCTGCTTTCCCTAGGCAGAATTAATTTGTTGAAAGAAGAACTCACAGATCAAAAGAAGACCCTCAGATGCCCAGAAATGGAGGCAGTGAATATTCAAAGTGGTAGAGCAGAGGTGGACACACGGACAGACAAGGGTCTGGCAGGATGGAGACAGAGGTGGCCACCCATGGCCACTGGCCAGTAGTGAGGCTGATGAGTAGCCCCAAGGAGGGCACAGGGTACTAGGTACTTTAGTCCCTGCTTTGCTGTGGTTTTTTTTTTTATCAGATGGGGCTCCATAGCAGTCTTGGGCTGTCTCTGAGGTTATTTTCTTGGTTTTTGTTTCCTGGGTTTTTTTAAATAAATTCTTGTTATGTGTGTATGTGGCTGCATTGGGTCTTACGTGCCTCATGTGCTCCACAACACCCAGGCTGAGCCACAGTGGCCGGGGGTTTAGTTTCTTTGTGTCATGTGGGATGTTAGTTCCTTGACCAGGGATTGAATCCTTGTCTCTTGAATTGTAAGGTGGATTCTTGATCACTGGACCACCAGGGACGTCCCTCTCAGGTTGTTTAGGCCAGCCCTGCAAGCTGGAACCATCTGGCCAGCAGGGGAGAGCGAGTGCTTTGTGGGGTGCCCTCCTAAGAATGCTAGAAGGAGAGAGGATGGTAGGGTAAGGCAGAGAAAGCAGGGATTATAGAAACCGTACCATTCATCCAAGAAGACACAAGTTCCTGTATCCCTGTGGGTACAGTGGTGAGCAAATTGAACCTGAAGAAGGGAGTGGGTGGATCAATTCATAGTCCCCACCTTCCAGCCATCCCCCACAACTCCTGAAAGATGGGCTCTTTCATCAGCCTCTAGTCATTGTACAGCCCCTGCGCACCGTCCCCTTCCCATCAGGGGCTTCCAGAGCAGTTGGTACCAGAGCCAGCCAAGGGTGAGATGGTTCCTTCTTGTAGCAGTATCCGGGGCTCTTCCCCCACCACTGCCAACACTCCAGGCGCCCGCGGGTCGGGGGGCGGGGCGGGGAGGGCTAATAGCAAGAGCAGGAGCTAAAGGGAAGGACTCAGAAAGCCCCTTCTTAAAGTCCGCTGTGGTCCAGGAGCTGTGCCAGGCGGTATGGGCACTATTTCAGCGCACCCCCACAGCCTTTCTGCGAGTCCTCCCTGGACGGCGCTCCAGTCCTGTGGGCTGGACTGGCCCACTGGCTTCTTTATTTTCGGTTTGAGGCCTTGCTCGGCATCCTGAGTAGAGGCATCGGGTGGGTCTGCGGAGACTCTTAACCTGGGGTACCAGATGTCTCACTCCTTTCCGGACGCGGCCGGATCTGGAATCTCCGAGCCCAGAGCCGGTGCCAGACCCCGGGGAGCGTGTTCCGCAGCCCCCACCTCAGCTGCCGCCGGGATACAGGCAGGAAGAAGGAGGCGGTGCGGGGCCGGCGGAGGACGGTGGGCATCCCTCGTTGCCGCCCCGCTCCGCCCGGGCTCCGGCTCCGGCTCGGGCTCCATCTGCGCTGTTTCCGCGCCGCCCGAGCGCGCACCTGCCGGGTAAGTGACACCCGAGCCCGCCGCCGCCGCGGCCACCGTCAGCCACCTCCGCCGCCGCGCCGAGCCTCCAGGCTTTGTCTGCGTCCTCGCGGCTCCGGCTCCGGCAGCGGCGGCGACTCGCGGGCTCGGGGCTCGGGCTCCGCGGGCTGCCCGGCGCGACGCGGGAGGCTGCGCACCAAGGGCTCGGGGCGCACCGGGCCAGCTCGCTCTGCGCCGGGGATGAAACTTCGTCCAAGTTTGGGTTCCGGGGAGAACCTGTTGAAGCCGGGAGGGGCCGGGGGGCGAGGATGCGGGACGGAACCGGTTCCGGGTCCTTCAGGGCCGTCGGGGCTTTCTCCCTGATCCTAAGCGGGACGGCGCGCCGGCGCGGGGGCTTGGCAAAGGGACTGGTGAGGGTTCTGGCCATTGAATAGAGAGGATGGGGCCGGGGATGGCTCTGCGGACAGCCGCGGGGACAAAGTTTGGTTCTCGAGGCTGCTTCTTTGGCGTCTGGTTCCAGTGCGGAAAGCTGAAGGCGGCTTCAGGGCCAGCATAGACGCCGCACTGACCGCACCTCCTTTCCCCGGCCACCGCTTTCCCCCTCCCCCCATCTGGCCTTGTCTGTAACAGGTCGGGGGCAAGCAATGAAGAGAAGAGAAACATTGACGGCCTACTATGTGCCAGGCCCAGTGCCCGGCGCTTTATTACAGGGGTCTCCGCAGCCTGCTCAACAATCTGTGAACCGTGAACTTTCTGCTGTTCAAGTTGGTTTTAGAAAAGGCAGAGGACCAAGAGATCAAATTGCCAAATCCGCTGGATCATGGAAAAAGCAAGCGAGTTCCAGAAAAACATCTATTTCTGCTTTATTGACTATGCCAAAGTCTTTCACTGTGTGGATCACAATAAACTGTGGAAAATTCTGAGAGAGATGGGAATACCAGACCACCTGAACTGCCTCTTGAGAAACCTGTATGCAGGTCAGGAAGCAACAGTTAGAACTGGACATGGAACAACAGACTGGTTCCAAATAGGAAAAGGAGTACGTCAAGGCTGTATATTGTCACCCTGCTTATTTAACTTCTATGCAGAGTACATCATGAGAAACGCTGGACTGGAAGAAACACAAGCTGGAATCAAGACTGCTGGGAGAAATCTCAATAACCTCAGATATGCAGATGACACCACCCTTATGGCAGAAAGTGAAGAGGAGCTAAAAAGCTTCTTGTTGAAAGTGAAAGAGGAGAGTGAAAAAGTTGGCTTAAAGCTCAACATTCAGAAAACGAAGATCATGGCATCTGGTCCCATCACTTCATGGGAAATAGATGGGGAAACAGTAGAAACAGTGTCAGACTTTATTTTTTTGGGCTCCAAAATCACTGCAGATGGTGACTGCAGCCATGAAATTAAAAGGCACTTACTCCTTGGAAGAAAAGTTATGACCAACCTAGATAGTATATTCAAAAGCAGAGACATTACTTTGCCAACAAAGGTCCGTCTATTCAAGGCTGTGGCTTTTCCAGTGGTCATGTATGGATGTGAGAGTTGGATTATAAAGAAAGCTGAGTGCCGAAGAATTGCTGCTTTTGAACTGTGGTGTTGGAGAAGACTCTTGAGAGTCCCTTGGATTGCAAGGAGATCCAACCAGTCCATTCTGAAGGAGATCAACCCTGGGATTTCTTTGGAAGGAATGATGCTGAAGCTGAAACTCCAGTACTTGGGCCACCTCCTGCGAAGAGTTGACTCATTGGAAAAGACTCTGATGTTGGGAGGGATTGGGGGCAGGAGGAGAAGGGAACGACCGAGGAGGAGATGGCTGGATGGCATCACTGACTCGACAGACGAAAGTCTGAGTGAACTCCGGGAGTTGGTGATGGACAGGGAGGCCTGGTGTACTGCGATTCATGGGGTCGCAAAGAGTCGGACACGACTGAGCGACTGAACTGAACTGAACCCAACCTGTGGCGGGCACGTGTGCGCGGGGACAGGGAACGGTAATGGACGAACGGTGCCTACAGTGGCTGGTGGCGGCTCGGGGCCTTCTCCCTCCCTCCATCCCCAAGTAGCACAGGGAGGCCCCAGACCCACTGGTTGTTGGGGGCTCCAGGTGGCCTCTAGCCTTTGTACCTAGGCCTGTGCCCTTCCTCTGGTGTTTGTGAGCCCCTCCCAACCCCAGTATCTCTCTGAGCTTGCTGCTTGGGGGAAGTTTGCTTTGCACAATTTGAGATATTCTCAATAACAACAAGAAACCCTCCTGTTTAGAAAGACATTAAAAAACTAAGCTATCCCAACATGAAGACAGACACAGAGAATTGTTTCCTAGTGATGTTTAAAGTGATGTGCTGTTCCACTAGTATTTTTGCTATTTTCCTAAGTTCAGTTCAGTTCAGTCGCTCAGTCGTGTTCGAGGAACAGTTTGCTGAAAGGACAGATGTTTCTACACATCTCAGCTTAAGGTATTTGCTGGATTCTGTTCCAATAATGAAATACACAGACCAGTTTTTCTTTTCCTTTTTTTCTTGAGTGAGCCACTAGAGGTAAGATATAGCAGGGAATATATGTTTTCAACAGTTCATTGTTTGTTTAACAAAAACAGTGTCATTTGGGGAGAACACTGTAAGTTCACACACTGATGGAGTGGCTACTCCACAGCATGTGATGTTAAAGGATTCTGGATGATAAAAAGCTGCAGAGGTTGCAGAACCTGCACAACTCACTCATTGGTCCATCCATGGCCAACCATTGCAGGGAAGATCCAGAAACCTTCAGAGCACATAAAATGCTGTAAGAGCCATCAGTGGTGAAAGTTGCTCAGTCATGTCCAACTCTTTGTGGCCCCATCGGCTATACAATCCATGGAATTCTCCAGGCCAGAATACTGGAGTGCATAGCCTTTCCCTCTTCAAGGGAGCTTCCCAACCCAGGAATCAAACCCAGGTCTGCTGCATCGCAGGCAGATTCTTTACCAGCTGAGCTACCAGGGAAGCCCAAGAATACTGGAGTGGGTAGCATATTCTGCTTTAGCAGATCTTCCCAACCCAGGAATGGAACCAGGGTCTCCTGCATTGCAGGCATAATCTTTACCAACTGATACAAGGGAAGCAATTGATGGTGTTAACTTTCTAAAACCAAAATTGTCTGAGTCAAGGAGAAGCTTTATGATAGATACTTGGTAATGAGATTGAGGGTGACCATGAGGGAGTTCAGTTCAGTCGCTCAGTCGTGTCCGACTCTCTGCAACCCCATGAATCGCAGCACGCCAGGCCTCCCTGTCCATCACCAACTCCCGGAGTTGACTCANATTTTCTTGAAGAGATCTCTAGTCTTTCCCATTCTGTTCTTTTCCTCTATTTCTTTGCATTGATTGCTGAAGAAGGCTTTCTTATCTCTTCTTGCTATTCTTTGGAACTCTGCATTCAGATGCTTATATCTTTCCTTTTCTCCTTTGCTTTTCGCCTCTCTTCTTTTCACAGCTATTTGTAAGGCCTCCCCAGACAGCCATTTTGCTTTTTTGCATTTCTTTGCCGTGGGGATGGTCTTGATCCCTGTCTCCTGTACAATGTCACGAACCTCATTCCACAGTTCATCAGCCACTCTATCTATCAGATCTAGACCCTTAAATCTATTTCTCATTTCCACTGTATAATCATAAGGGATTTGATTGAGGTCATACCTGAATGGTCTAGTGGTGTTGCCCACTTTCTTCAATTTAAGTCTGAATTTGGCAATCAGGGGTTCATGATCTGCGCCACAGTCAGCTCCCGGTCTTGTCTTTGTTGACTGTATAGAGCTTCTCCATCTTTGGCTGCAAAGAATATAATCGACCTGATTTTGGTGTTGATCATCTGGTGATGTCCATGTGGAGTCTTCTCTTGTGTTGTTGGAAGAGGGTGTTTGCTATGACCAGTGCATTTTCTTCCAAAACTCTATTAGTCTTTGGCCTGCTTCATTCCGCATTCCAAGGCCAAATTTACTTTACTCCAGGTGTTTCTTGACTTCCTACTTTTGCATTCCAGTCCCCTATAATGAAAAGGACATCTTTTTTGGCTAATAGCCATGGTCATATTTATAAACAAACCCAATTACTGATCTAAATTTCAGTAATTACTAACCAGATGTTGAGACTTTTCTGTAATCTCCCTCCTAAAATTGTCACTAGGCCCCTCAGGAATTCTCTGCATGTCACCTCTGATCACTGTGTGAGTCAGCAGTAGGTCTTGCTGCTGCCTTTCCCTCTTTTGGTTCTTGAGAAGAAGAGCAAGAAATTTCAGGTCTAATGTGAGCTGGCTCCTGCAGGTTTCCCTGTATTTCCATTCCCTTAGACTGATTGCTGGGAGTGAGAGACAGCCAGGGAGACAAAGGGGAAGAATCAGTTATCCAATAAATGGTCATTTGTATGTTCATAGAATATTTAGTAAAAATTATGATTCCTTGGGAGAAAAATAAGTTTAAAAGGCAGACATTTTGAAAGATACATTCCTGGATATAAACAATAATGAATTAGGAAATGAAGAAAAACACTCCTAAATATAACCCTTGAGCCAAAGAGTTAGTAAAAAGGATAATTCATAGAAATTAATGAACAAGAAAATACTTTATATCAAAATTATGTAGCATGAAAAAGCTATACTATGGGTGAAAATATACAATGCAAAACATGTTTAAGTATAAAGGAGAAAATATAAAAATAAAGAGAATGAACTTTTATACAATAATGAGAGCAGCAAATCAAAATAAAAGAGCAGAATAAATTAATAAGTATAATCATTAAAATTGGTAAAACAGAATTTTTATTGACATATAGTTGATTTACAATATTATATTAGTTTCAGGTGTACAATATAGTGGTTCAGTATTTTTATACATTATATACCAGTAAAAAAGTTATTAAAAGATAATAATTCCTTGTGCTATACAGTATATCACTTGCTTGTCTAATTTATACATAGTAATTTGTATCTGTTAATCCCATACCCCTAACTTGTCCCTCCCTCTGCCCCTCTCCCTGCTGGTAACAGCTAGCTTGTTTTCTATATCTGTGAGTCTTGTGTTTTGCTATATATATTCATTCATATCATTTTTTTTTTTAGATTCTATGTGTAAGTCATATAAGGTATAAGATGCAAATACTTATATATCTGGCAACTTATTTCACTACGTATAATGTCTTCTAGAACTGTACACACTGCTGCAAATGAAAGAATTTAATCCCAACAGAATTTTTTTTTGAAAATTACTAAAAGGATAAACAAATCCAAAATCCGGTTTATTAAAATGACCAATAAAATAAATAAATTGTTAGGAAATAGAAAATTTGAAAAAAGAAATGAGACAAATTGGAAATAAGAAAGAAAATTTATAAATATAAATTTGACAGTAGATACCATGTGGACTAAAAAAATTCTGAGAGACTATATATGTAATTCTAAATAAAGGATTTTTATGACCTGGAAAAATGTATGATTTTCTCCCCAAAATACAAAAAAAATATATCAAGAATAGTTGGAAATTATGACTTCACTAATTGTGTGGAAGAAATTGAAGAGATGATTTAAGATCTACCATTGAAATAAGGACAAGGACTAATTTACTTCTTAGCAGGGTTTATTTAGCTCATGTTATTCAAACTATTTTAAACCAAAGAAAAGGTGGATGGAATTTAAGAGGTCAGCACAATTTTAATAACAAGCCTAATAAAAAATCTATAACTGAATTTTATTTATGAGTATACTATAGATACAT
The DNA here is from genome assembly GCA_006408695.1 of Aepyceros melampus. Taxonomy (NCBI): domain Eukaryota; kingdom Metazoa; phylum Chordata; class Mammalia; order Artiodactyla; family Bovidae; genus Aepyceros; species Aepyceros melampus. The sequence goes on from SJXQ01008441.1 coordinate 193,528, forward strand.
ATTTTAAAAATAAAATGCTAGAAAATAGAATTCAACAATTCAGTAAAAGAAAGTTCAATACTAGAAAGTCTGGGTTGATTCAATTTAAAGGATTTTATCAACATACTACATGATATCAACCACATAAAGTATAAAAATTATGTGATCATATAGATAGATACAGAATCTTTGGATAATACATAATAATGCAATAATCATTCATAATCAAATCTCCAAGTAAAATAGGAATTGATGGAATATTTTTACTAAACTCCAATAGCAAAAAAAATAAAATGGGGAAAACTATATTAGAAATTAAACAAGCAAAATTAAGATCAAAGGAGTTAAATTGTCATCACCGTTGTATCACAATAAAATAAAATAACTTGTATGCTTTGGAAGGACTTTCCTAGTGGCTCAGATAGTAAAAAATCCACCTGCAATGCAGCAGGCCTGGGTTTGATCCCTGAGTTGGAAAGATTCCCTGGAAGAAGGCATGGCAACCTACTCCAGTATTCTTGCCTGGAGAAGCCCCATGGACAGAGGAGCTTGGCGGGCTAGAGTTCATGGTGTCGAAAGAGTCAGACATGACTACTAAGCACAGCACAGCACGCATGCTTTTGAGAAAAGAGACGAACCTCTACCTTTTTTTACTAAAATCTGGATTGCATATGTAGAAAGCCTAAGAGACTTTGGTGGGAAAAAAATTTTCGATTCTAAGAGATTTGGGTAATTGGTAAGATATCAGAGATATACTGAAAAAGCAATAGATTTTCTTTATCTTAACCACAAACATCCACCAGCGTAAATAGGAAATATTCTATTAATATAAGTTGTAAATGAAGTAAGAATTGGGGAATTTTGATTAAGAAAGGAATATGGTATATACAAAGAAAAAGCATATGAAAAAGATCTAATTTCCTTAAAAGATTAAGTATTAAAAGTTCAGTAATTCAAAGTCAATATGTAAACTTGATGCAATACAAATAAAAATGCTAAGATGTTTTGAAGTTGGATTTGTTTTGAAATTGGATAAGATTGCTTAAAATTTATAAGGCCAAATAAATACATAGAAATAGTAAAAAAGAAAAAAAAAAAGAACCAATAGTAAGGGTAGACTTGCTCTGCCAGACATTATAACATTCTATAAATTTACCTTAATAAAATAATGTTGTAATATGTAGTAGAATATAGGTGGAACAAAACTGAGCATTTAGAAATTAACCTCTGATTTTATGAGAATTTAATAAATACTGTATTTCGGTTCAGTAGAAATGGATGGATTATTCCACAGATGTGCTGGTACCCCTGACTCTACACGTGAAAAATATCTTATACCCCAAACAAAAATAAATTCCAGATGGACCAAATTCCAGATGGAACATTTTTATGGAAGGATCAAAACAAAAGAGTAAATATTTTGCATTTGTACAATCTAAGGACAGGGATATATTTACCATGATTGTGAAGCCAAAAACTGTAAAGTAAATGACAAATATATTAGATAAAAATTAAACATTTCAATGGTGAAGGATTGTAGTCAAAATCAATTAGAAAATAATTATTCTGGTAATATTGTAATTAAAAGGCAACCTGTTAACACATGTAACTTTTCAGAAAGTTTTTAAAAATGGATGAGATTAGATGAACAATTTCATTTTCAAAAGTGAAGAAAATATATTAACAGATTGTTGAGTAAAGAGAAAACTCAAAATATTAACAAACATATAAAAGGCTAGATTCACTAGTAGTCAGTATGTAATTTAAAGCAATTTTGAGTTATGACTTTACACGATAGCCTGGCACCTGTTGCTGGATGTGATTCAAAGACAAAGGCATTCCCATACATTGCTAGTGGTATGTTTAGATCTGCAGACTCTTTTGGAAAGCAATTTGGCAACATCTATTTTAAAAGACATTTAATGCTTAATCTTAAGACTCTGATCTAGGTAAAGTATACTGTTTGTATGATGTTTATTGCAGTGTAATTTGTTGTGGTAGAAAGGTGGAAACAGAGAATAATCATTAACAAGAAAACACTTGAACAAATTATGGTACATCTGTATCAGAGAATATTATGGAACTATTGAAGAGAATATATTAGGACTGTACTGGGTAATCTAAATTGATTTATAGAAAGCAGTGTTGGTTACTTCCATATCCTGGCTATTATAAACAGTGCTGCGATGAACACTGGGGTACACATATCTCTTTCAATTCTGGTTTCCTTGGTGTGTATGCCTAGCAGTGGGATTGCTGGGTCATAAAGCAGTTCTATTTCCAGGTTTTTAAGGAATCTCCACACTGTTCTCCATAGTGGCTGTACTAGTTTGCATTCCCACCAACAGTGTAAGAGGGTTCCCTTTTCTCCACACCCTCTCCAGCATTATACAGAGTGAAGTAAGCCAGAAAGAAAAACACCAATACAGTATATTAACGCATATACATGGCATTTAGAAAGATGGTAATGATAACCCTGTATGCAAGACAGCAAAAGAGACACAGATGTATAGAACAGTCTTTTGGACTCTGTGGGAGAGGGAGAGGGTGGGATGATTTGGGAGAATGGCATTGAAACATGTATAATATCATATATGAAACGAATCACCAGTCCAGGTTCAATTCATGATACTGCATGCTTGGAGCTGGTGCACTGGGACGACCCAGAGGGATGGTATGGGGAGGGAGGAGGGTGGGGGGTTCAGGATGGGGAACACGTGTATACCTGTGGCATATTCAGGTTGATGTATGGCAAAACCATACAATTTTGTAAAGTAAAAAAAAAAAATCTTAAAGAGAAAAGAAAGCAATGTTGGGGGAGAAAATAAGATGTAGAAAATGTGTATATTATAACCAATTTTAAGGCAAAAAGAGATATGACATTCATAGTGTGTGTGTAATCCCTTGTGTGTGTGTGTGTGTGTGTGTGTATCCAGCAACGATTATATGAGTTTGGATGGAAAGTTTGGAAGGTTACCTACAAAGTTGATAGCAAAGACTCAGAGAAAGAATAAAAACAAAAAAGTGTGGGAAAAGGAATGTTATTTATTGTTATACTTCATTATTTACATTATATTTGTATACTTTATATTTTAAAATATTTTATATCTGAAACATTTTGTATTTATAAATTTAATATATCATACTTATAAATTTTATACTCATAACATATATGTATAAATATTTACCTATTATATAAAATTTACAGATACATATATTTTTGAGAATATGTCAAATATTTTATACAACATTTTAAAATCTAAAATATATTTTATGTGATCATGTCTAGGAATTTATGTAAAATTTCCATATGTTTTAGGTTATTTTTAAATTTCTTAAATTTTATTTATTTTTTAATTGAAGATGATTGTTTTAGAGAATTTTGTTTTTTCTGCCAAGCCTCAACATGAATCAACCATAGGTATATATATATAACCCCTCCCTCTTGAACCTCCCTCCCATCTCCCTTCCCATCCCATACCCCTACGTTGATACAGAGCCTGTTTGAATTTTGAATTCCCTGAAACATACAGCAAATTCCCTGTCTATTTTACATATGGTAATGTAAGTTTTCATGTTACTCTCTCCATACATCTCACCCTCTCCTCCCCTCTCCTCTTGTCCATAAGTCTGTTTTCTATATCTGTTTCTCTATTGCTGCCCTGAAAATAAATTCTTCAGTACCGTATTTCTAGATTCCATATATATGTATTACTATATGATATTTTTCTTTCTCTTTCTCACTTACTTCACTCTGTATGATAGGCTGTAGGTTCATCTACTCATTAGAATTGACTTGAATGTGTTTCTTTTTATGGCTGAGTAATACTTCATTGTATATATGTACCACAACTTCTTTATCCATTCATCTGTCGATGGACATCTAGGTGCTTCCATGTTCCAGCTATTGTAAATAGTGCTGCATGAACTTTAGGGTACATGTATGTTTTTCAATTTTTATTTCCTCAGGGTATATGCCTAGGAGTGAGTTTGCTGGGTTATATGGTGATTTTATTCCTAGTTTTTAAAGGAATCTCCATACCATCTTCCATAGTGGCTGTATCAATTTACATTCCTACCAATAGTGTAAGAGCATTCCCTTTTCTCCACACCCTCTTCAGCATTTATTGTTTCTAGACTGTTTGATGATGGCCATTCTGACTAGGGGCTTCCCTGATAGCTCAGTTGGTAAAGAACCTGCCTGCAATGCAGGAGACCCCAGTTCAATTCCTAGGTTGGAAAGATGCCCTGGAGAAGGGAAAGGCTACCCACTCCAGTGTTCTAGCCTGGAGAGTTCTAGGGACTATACAGTCCATGGGATTGCAAAGAGTCAGACATGACTGAGCCACTTTCACTGTGACTTTGACTTGATTCTGACTAGTGTGAAGTGATAATCTTATTGTAGTTTTGATTCGCATTTTTCTAATAATGAGTGATGTTGAGTATCTTTTCATGTGTTTGCTAACCATCTGTATGTCTTCCTCAGAGAAATGTCTGTTTAGGTTTTTTTCCCACTCTTTGATTGGGTTGTTTGTTTTTCTGGTATTGAGTTGTATGAGCTGCTTATGTAGATTGGAAATTAATCCCTTGTCAATTGTTTCATTTGCTATTATTTTATCCCATTCTGAGGGTTGTCTTTTCACTTTACTTATAGTTTCCTGTGCTATGCAAAAGCTTTTAAGTTTAATCAGGTCCCACTTGTTTACTTTTATTTTTATTTCCATTACTCTAGGAGGTGGGTCGTAGAGGATCTTGCTTTGATTTATGTCATCAAGTGTTCTGCCTATGTTTTCCTCTAAGAGTTTATAGTTTCTGCTCCTACATTTAGGTCTTTAATCCATTTTGTGTTTATCCTTGTGTATGGTGTTAGGAAGTGTTCTAATTTCATTCTTTTACATGTAGCTCTCCAGTTTCTCCAGTACCACTTATTGAAAATGATGTCTTTGCCCCACTGTATAGTCTTTCTTTCTTTATCAAAATTAAGGTACCCATAGGTATGTGGATTTATTTCTGGAATTCCTATCTTGTTCCACTGGTCTATATTTCTGTTTTTGTTCCAGTATCATACTGTCTTGATGACTGCAGCTTTGTAGTATAATCTGAAGTCAGGAAGTTTGATTCCTCCAGCTCCATTCTTCTTTCTCAAGACTTCTTTGGCTATTTGGGATCTTTTGTGTTTCCATATGAACTGTGAATTTTTGTTTCACTTCTATGAAAAATGCCATTGGTAATTTGATAGGGATTGCATTGAATCTGTTGATTGCATTTGGTAGTATAGTCATTTTCACAATATTGATTCTTCCTGCCTAGGAACATGGAACATCTCTCCATCTGTTTATGTCATCTTTAATGTCTGTCATCAGTGTCTTATACTTTTCTGTATACAGTTCTTTTGTGTCCTTAGGTAGGTTTATTCCTAGATATTTTATTCTTTTTGTTGCAACAGTGAATGAGATTGATTCCTTTGTTTCTTTTTCTGATTTTTCATTGTTAGTATATAGGAATGCAAGTGATTTCTGTGTATTGATTTTGTATTCTGAGACTTTGCTAAATTCACTGATTAGCTCTAGTAATTTTCTGATACTATCTTTATGGTTTTCTATGCATAGTGTTATGCCATCTGCAAACAGTACAAAAATGCTGCTGTGCTATTATCTGAGACCACTCTAAAACATTTTCATAAGACATTGATAATTTTCTTCACTTTAAAGAAAGAGTTATTGCAAATACAATAACCAAATTAAGAGCTTCATTTAAGAGCTGGTAGCACTTGAGAGCAATTGATTGTTTTTTAGACTTAATTTGGATAGGTATCAGTACAAAAATCTCCCTACCTGAGGAGTTAGGGTCAAAATATAAAATATACGTCAAACATGCCTTTTAGGGAAGAGATTTTTCCCTCTGGGAATTTTAATACTTGAAAAATAGTTTCTCACTATTGAAATTCTGACAGTATAAGGTTAAAACTTATATTTAACCTGAGTTTTATTGTGTGAGATGGTCTTGGATTCTTTAGCTTACTGATTCCACTTGTAACAGGTTCTAACTTTCAGCAGAAGAGACTCCAAGTGAATCAGTGGAGAAGGACTAATGCCAAACATGGAGGCATAACAATCACTTCTTTACTGTTTCCTCTGAGTAGAAACACCCATCTGGACATCCAGTTCCATGGTGCAGTGTGAGTTCAGCGCTGTTAGAAAAGAAGATGAGGATGAGAGGAGACATAGAGACTTTGCAGTTAGGTCTGTTGGAGAGAAAGTTTAATCCGAAAAAGCCAGAACCACTGGAAACTGAGTGAAGACGATGGGAAGTGGAGACCCACAGGGACCCTGGAACCTGTGTTCCTTCACCATCACTGCATCTTCAAAAGTTCCTGAAACATTTCTTTGTCTGCAGAATTGTAATAATTTACCTTATTTCAAAATTTTCACTTAAACAAAATCTTCTGGGAGTCTTTGAAAGTGCAGGTCATTTAAAATGCATATTATTAATTTTACCAGGTCAACAGCCATTATAGTCTAGCAGTATGTGTAGTATATATCAGGGGACATCTTAAATGCATATTATCATAAAATGTATATTTAAGGGCTTTCTAGTTACATAAATTGAATTTAATAAATTATAACAACTACAGTGGGGCTATCAGGATCTTTGTAAAAACACAGTTCAGGGTCTTGTTAAAACATATTTTCTCTTGCTGTCATATTCTACTTAGGAAATTTGTTCTAGTAACCAAGAGCTTGAATGTGTTTGTCTTGCTGAGTTAAAAATAAAAATTGAGAAGTAAGATTTTTTTTTCAGTGATACAGTCTAAGTCAAGAAGAAAGCAAATTTTGCAAGCAACTGTTTGTTTTTAGTTTCAAATCACATACAGAGAAAAGGGTGGATTGAAAATAATAGCTGCCAGTTTTATTATTATGTATAAAAAAGTCTTCCTTCTGTGTGTCAGAAATGTGAAGGTATCTGTGTTTCAGGTTAATCTGAGATTATTAATTGTTACTTATCATTGAGTATATTTAATGCAATTACTGAGTGTAAATTATATCCAGTGTTTTTCAGAATGTGATCCTCAGACCACCTATATCAGGGCCTCCTTGGTGCTTAAAATGCCTGCTTCTGAGTCCCAAGCTAGGTCTACTGGATCAAAAGTCTAGGCATATGCCTTGCAATTTGCATTTTAATCAGTTCCCTCACAGATTCTTACACATTAAGAAAACTTTGAGAGCAGCAGTTATTTTAATCTACAAACCTATAATGTAGTCCAATCCTGGAGTCCTGTCTGGACTGAACCCTGCTACCTGCACATGCGCTCGGACCTCAGAGTGTATTCTATCACACCTTAAACATTCTTCACAGGATACATATCATGTTGATTCTTAAAAATCAAAAGACACCACTCCAGAGGTGTCCACTCAAGCCCTAAGGATGCTCAGCGATGGCACTGACTCTCCACTGGGCCCACCAACATCAGACACAATGAGCAAAACCTCTGCTGTGTTGTCTCACTCTGTCATCTCCCTCAGAAATTGAATCATATTAATAACAAATAACCCTATATCTGTATTTTTTCACTTAATTCTCTTATTTTAGAAGTACAAGCAATAGCCTCTCACCAGTGAAAATTGCATTTATCTGTGGCCCAGCTACAGGGCTACATTGAAGGAAAATTCCTCATTTGCCAGAGATGCATCAACTCTGATGGCTGAAATAAATTCGAAACAAATTTCACACTAATGGCTTAAAGTCCTTAAAAGGATGCCCTGGTTACTCGTTTCACTCACAGTGAAGTGGTTGTAACAGAGAAAATCATCTAGAGGTACTTATGTGCTTGAGAAGATTTCTAAAAGTTAGAGTTATAACCACCACCACGGTATCAAAGCTCTTCAGTTCATAGGCTTCTAGAACCAGGACCAAACAAAATGCCTCCCAACTGTGCTTAACTGCCTTGGAGGGGAGGTGATGGTTCTTGATTGTGGAGAAGGATTCCCACCTGTGCTTACTTAGGAGCCCTCTGAATAATACTCTTTCTTCCCCTGTGGAGAACCCTATCAGAGTTGTTAACACCATAAAATTGCCCCATAAAATCTTGTGAAGTCGTGGGCTTTCACAACCCAAGGTTGCAATAAATGGAAATGTGAAAAGTTTGAAGTTAAGTATGAACATCAAGTTCTGACATGGGAGGAATAAACCAAGTTCAAAAAATATATTATTTGGATCCCTTAAAGCTTTAAACTAAGTATCTGACATATAAATTCTGGGAAACACTCAGAAGTGATTTGCTGTTGGCCTTGCTGTTAGAAACAGGCTTTTATTTTAGTTTTTAAAGATTTTAAACTTAAATTAGCAATTATTTAAATGTGCGAAAGCATAGAGTTCTTACAGTTTTCTCTCCTCATTCCTATAGTTTCATTCTTAACTAACTGCAGCCTTATTTGTCAGTGGTTTGTTATGTTAGAGACAGGTGAAAACTTGTATCATTTCCTCTGCTTTCCCTACTGGCTAGACTTGACCAGTCGGAGAAGACAATGGCACCCCACTCCAGTACTCTTGCCTGGAAAATCCCATGGACGGAGGAGCCTGGTAGGCTGCAGTCCATGGGGTCACTAAGAGTTGGACACGACTGAGCGACTTCACTTTCACTTTTCACTTTCATGTATTGGAGAAGGAAATGGCAAGCCACTCCAGTGTTCTTGCCTGGAGAATCCCAGGGATGGGGGAACCTGGTGGGCTGCGGTCTCTGGGTTCGCACAGAGTTGGATACGACTGAAGTGAGTTAGCAGTAGCAGTAGCAGACTTGAGCAGTATTCTTGCCTGATAATCCCATGGACAGAGGAACCTGGCAGATCATCAGGTTGCAAAGAATTGGATACGACTGAGCAACTACTTGATGAGTGTGAGACTTGACCAACAATTCAGTAGTGAATCCTGACGTGATCACTTTTTGAGTAGTAAAGGCCAGAAGATAAAGATGGCTCCATATAGAGTAGAGTTGTATAACTGAATGATCTGGAAAGGGTTCTTTGTCCTGCACTACAGGTTTGATTTTGGAATTGGCCCTTCCCTATTAGTTGGTTCCCAGATGAAACAGTAAGGGGGGGGAAAAAAAAAACACCCTCACTATTGATAAATAAATGCTGTACTGGGATCATTTGGGAGATTAGAACTCTGCTTATGAAAAGACTCCTGTTGCTGCTGCTGCTGTTAAGTCACTTCAGTTGTGTCCGACTCTGTGTGACCCCATAGACGGCAGCCCACCAGGCTCCCTCGTCCCCGGGATTTTCCAGGCAAGAACACTGGAGTGGGTTGCCATTTCCTTCTCCAATGCATGAAAGTGAAAAGTGAAAGGGAAGTCACTCAGTCGTGTCTGACTCTTTGCGACCCCATGGACTGCAACCTACCAGGCTCCTCTGTCCATGGGATTTTCCAGGCAAGAGTACTGGAGTGGGGTGCCATCGCCTTCTCTGGGAAAGACTCCTAGCACCTCTCATATCTCCTTATGAATCAAACAAGAGAGTTTGCTGAGTCCTATGCTAGATGATTCCGGAGAGTTGTAAAAAATATATGTTATGGAAACAATCTATGTGTCCATTAACAGATGAATGGATAAAGATGTAGTATATATATAACTTGGGCTTCCCTGGTGGCTCAGAGGTTAAAGCATCTGCCTGCAATTTGAGAGACCTGGGTTCAATCCCTGGGTCAGGAAGATCCCCTGGAGAGGGAAATGGCAACCCACTCCGGTATTCTTGCCTGGAGAATCCCATGGATGAAGGAGCCTGGAGGGCTACAGTCCACGGGGTCGCAAAAAGTTGGACACGACTGAGTGACTTCACTTTCACTTTCTTTCATATATATTACACATATATACCATACACACATACACACAACAGAATACACTTTAGCCATAAAAAACATGAAGTTTTGCCATTTGCAGCAACATGGATGGACTTGGAGAGTATTGTGCTTAGTGAAAAAGTCAGCCAGAGGAAAACACTATGTGATTTCACTTATATGTGGAATCTAAAAATATCAACAAATTAGTGAGTAAAAAAGGAGCAGACACAGATGTAGAGAACAAACTAAGGGTTACCAGTCGGGAGAGGGGAAAGAACCAAAATTCAGGGGGAGGAAAAATTTATTATGGAATTATATGAAATCATGTGTGTAAAACTTTTGAAAATTGTAAAATGGTGTAGAATTTAAAGAGCCTTTCTTTCCATAAAAAAATTGAAGGAAAAACTCTGTGTTAGGAAACTCATAAAACTGTTGGAAATTCAGACCAAACTACCTCCCTGCTTCCTTTTGGTAGACTCAGTTTGTCATATCAGTTCAGCCATCACCTTTCAGGAGAATGATTCCCAAATCTAAGCCCTGCAGCTGAGTTCTCTCCTGGAGTTTGGTCCACTTTCCAAACAGACCTGTCCTCCTGGGTATCAGTGCCCCAGACAAAACCCTTCCACGTCCCTCTCCATCTGCTTCTCTTCCTGCGCTGGCTCTTCTGTGCTTGTGGCAATGACCTCACCATCCTCCTAAGCTTTGTGCAGGCCCAAACCTCTAGTTTTTGTTAACTCTTTTCTCTTTATTGAGTGGCATCTCATTTCTCACAGCTGCCCTGCTTTCTCATTCCTGCACTGTTGCAGGAATGTGTCCTACAGGCCTCTCTCTTTTCACCTCCATAAAATACAGTGCCCATCGTCTGCTTGGAAACTCATCGCCTCCACCATGGCTACCCAAGGATGTCCTCACTCCCTAACTTACCTTTGCAACTTAATCCTCCCTGTCTTCTGACTTCATTTTATAGCATTGATCTTGTGCAGAATCTTGTGCTTCACCCAAACCTAGGAACCTGCTAGTCTTTAGATCTCTGCCTTATTTTTACCTTTCCTTTGTTTTGAAAGAGCCTCCCTGTTTTATTGTGATCTGGACCACGCCTAAACATGCAAACTTGCCCAGAGATTAGGTACAGAGTTGAATGTAGACTAAAATCGAAGAGCCTGAGCCCTAGAATGGAACTGCTGGAGTTCAAACCCTAGCTCTCCAAAATATTTTATCTTACTCTACTTCAGTTGCCTTACCTAGAATATGGGGAAAACAATAGTACTTACTGCTCTGGTGAAGATTAGTTACTCAAAGTTAAATCTGAGAACAGTGTCTCATGCATGTAAAATCTATAAATTCTAGACACCAATTGTGAATGGGTAGTTGTAATCTTCATTTGTAGAACTTTACCTTCTAAGCAAATTCTCATATAGGTACCAGAAAGTTTAATTATGAATATGTATGAGTATATAACTTATCTCTATAGTTGTCTAGTCAGCAATTTGTGTCAAAGTTCCCATTACCCCGTGGACTGCCACATGCCAGGCCTCCCTGTCCATCATCATCTCCCAGAGTTCGCCCAAACTCATGTCCACTGAGTCAGTGATGCCATCCAACCATCTCATCCTCTGTCAGCCCCTTCTCCTCCCACCTTCAATCTTTCCCAGCATCAGGGTCTTTTCCAATGCGTCAGTTCTTCGTATCAGGTGGCCAAGTTTGGAGTTTCAGTTTCAGCATCAGTCCTTCCAGTGAATATTCAGGGTTGATTTTCTTCAGGGTTGACTAGTTTGATCTCCTGCTTCTCCAGCACCACAATTCAAAAGCATCAGATCTTTGGCACCCAGCCTTCATTATGACCCAACTCTCACATGTGTACATGACTACTGGAGAAACCATGCTGCTAAGTTGCTTCAGTCAGGTCCGACTCTGTGCGACCCCAGAGATGGCAGCCCACCAGGCTCCCCCATCCCTGGGATTCTCCAGGCAAGAACACTGGAGTGGGTTGCCATTCCCTTCTCCAAGGAGAAACCATAGCTTTGACAATACAGATCTTTGTCAGCAAAGTGTTATCTCTGCTTTTTAATACACTGTCTAGGTTTGTCATAGCTTTTCTTCCAAGGAGCAAACATCTTTTAATTTGTGGCTGCAGTCACTGTTCATGGGTGTGAAAAAATGCACTTCACATATCTTTATGTAAAATATAGAACCAGTACTCAGGCATATTAAAGAAGTTATTAAGGACAATTTCAAACAATCACAAAAGTCAATAGCGGAGGATTATGAATCCCTCTGTGTACATAGCTGGCTTTGATTCCTGGCTGATCTTGTCTCAGCTCTTTGTTATTGTGGGACGATCCCTATGTTTCATCTATTAATACTTCAGTAAGTGTCTTCAAATGAGAGCTTCTAAAGAGCATAACCAATTTAATGCAATTCCTATCAAGCTACCGGCGGTATTTTTCACAGAGCTAGAACAAATAATTTCACAATTTGTATGGAAACACAAAAAACTTCGAATAGCCAAAGCCATCTTGAGAAAGAAGAATGGAACTGGAGGAATCAACCTGCCTGACTTCAGGCTTTACTACAAAGCCACAGTCATCAAGACAGTATGGTACTGGCACAAAGACAGAAATATAGATCAATGGAACAAAATAGAAAGCCCAGAGATAAATCCACACACCTATGGACAGCTTATCTTCGACAAAGGAGGCAAGAATATACAGTGGATTAAAGACAATCTTTTTAACAAGTGGTGCTGGGAAAACTGGTCAACCACTTGTAAAAGAATGAAATTAGATCACTTTCTAACACCATACACAAAAATAAACTCAAAATGGATTAAAGATCTAAACGTAAGACAAGAAACTATAAAACTCTTAGAGGAGAACATAGGCAAAACACTCTCTGACATAAATCACAGCAGGATCCTCTATGATCCACCTCCCAGAATACTGGAAATAAAAGCAAAAATAAACAAATGGGATCTAATTAAAATTAAAAGCTTCTGCACAACAAAGGAAACTATAAGCAAGGTGAAAAGACAGCCTTCTGAATGGGAGAAAATAATAGCAAATGAAGCAACTGACAAACAACTAATCTCAAAAATATACAAGCAGCTTATGCAGCTCAACTCCAGAAAAATAAATGACCCAATCAAAAATGGGCCAAAGAACTAAATAGACATTTCTCCAAAGAAGACATACGAATGGCTAACAAACACATGAAAAGATGCTCAACATCACTCATTATCAGAGAAATGCAAATCAAAACCACAATGAGGTACCATTTCACACCAGTCAGAATGGCTGCGATCCAAAAGTCAACAAGCAATAAATGCTGGAGAGGGTGTGGAGAAAAGGGAACCCTCTTACACTGTTGGTGGGAATGCAAATTAGTACAGCCACTATGGAGAACAGTGTGGAGATTCCTTAAAAAATTGCAAATAGAACTGCCTTATGATCCAGCGATCCCACTGCTGGGCATACACACCGAGGAAACCAGAATTGAAAGAGACACGTGTACCCCAATGTTCATTGCGGCACTGTTTATAATAGCCAGGACATGGAAGCAACCTAGATGTCCATCAGCAGATGAATGGATAAGAAAGCTGTGGTACATATACACAATGGAGTATTACTCAGCTATTAAAAAGAATACATTTGAATCAGTTCTAATGAGGTGGATGACGCTGGAGCCGATTATACAGAGTGAAGTAAGCCAGAAAGAAAAACATCAATACAGTATACTTACACATATATATGGAATTTAGAATGATGGTAATGATAAACCTGTACGCAAGACAGCAAAAGAGACACAGATGTATAGAACAGCCTTTTGGACTCTGTGGGAGAGGGAGAGGGTGGGATGAGTTGGGAGAGTGGCAGTGTAACATGTATGATATCATAAGTGAAACGAATCGCCAGTCTAGGTTCAATGCAGGATGCAGAGTACTTGGGACTGATGTACGGGGATAATCCAGAGAGATGGTGTGGGGCGGGATGGGGGAGGTGGGGGTCGGGATTGGGAGTTCATGTATACTCGTGGCTGATTCATGTCAATGTATAGCAAAACGAATACAGTATTATAAAGCAAAACAAACTAAAAAATAAAAATTATTTGAAAAAATATATAAAAAATAAATAAAATGCCTTCAAGAAAAGAAAAAAGCATAACCATTATCTACTTTCACACTTAAAATTTTAAACAATAATTTCTTAGCATCATTAGGTCATCATTTGTTGTTCAGATTTCCAAGGATGTAATAAAAGTCATAAAATTTTTAAAAACAGTTTGCTTTAGTCAGGATCTAAATGAAGACACACATTCCAGTTGGTTACCATGCTTTAAGGTGTCTATTAATCTGTCGTTTCCTCTCTGTGTGTCATTTTGTTTTCATTATATTATTTGTTAAAGAAGCAGAGCTGTTTGTACTGAAAAGTTTTCCAGTGGGGATTTGGTTACATCTCTGTGGTGTAATTTAATATGTTCCTCTCTCCTGTGTGTCTCCTTTAAATGGAGCCTTAGGTCAGCCTTAGGCATGCTATTTGGGGCAAGACGAATTCAGAAGTGGTGTGGTATTCTCCTATCAGAAGAGACCTAATCTCTGGATATCTGTCTTTTTGTGGGGATAGCAGCCACTGATGATCAATACCTATGCCATTAATTCATTTAGGGTTGCACAATGGTAACAGTTTAATTTCCTCATCCCCTCCACATTTATTGGCTGGAATATTTCTATAGGGAGGAACTTCCCCTCATCTGCTCTCTGACTTCTCAGTGGTGTGGCTCATACAGGAAAGTCCTGCTAAATGCTTGATTCTTTCCATTCCTATACCATTTTTCAAAATAATGATCTGATTCTCTAGTATCTTCCTGTATTTACTACTTATTTTTTGTTTTGCTTTTCAGTTTTGTGAGCCTGTTTTTCTCTATTGTAGTCATCATGGAATCAGTTTGATTACTTCATTTTGTCTAGTTACATAGACTTAAAATACATAAGCCTTCAAGAATTTAATGAAAATAATCTTGCTTATTATAGGGTTTGAGAATCTTAAGTATTGGTAGTTTAAGACATCCTGATCTTGTGTGTACAATCTTTCTTCAGTCAAGATTCAGTGAGTAAAATTAAATGGCAAACTTTATAAAAATAATATCAGCAAAAGTTATAAATAAAATATATTACAGAAAACACTGATATATTCTTACCTCATATGGTAGGTCATTTATATTCTTCTCTCTTAATGTCTCCCTCCCTTTTCATATCTGTCAAATACACGTATAATATATATATCTATAAAATGTATATAACATATTTAATATCATGTATTACATAATATACATATTATATGTGAAATATACATAAATGATTATGTTTTATAATGTAAATATAATTCTAATATAAATAATAATATATAAAATATGTTTTATATATTATACATATTTATGTTATATAATCATGTTTACATATAGTTTTTTCCAAATGGTTTGAAAATAACTTATTTAAATTATGGCCTCTTAACCCTGAATACTTGATTGTGTATTTTCTAAGAATAGAGCTATTCTCTTGTTTCAGTTCAGTTCAGTCACTCAGTCATGTCTGACTCTTTGTGACCCCATGAATCACAGCACGCCAGGATCACCAACTCCCGGAGTTCCCTCAGACTCACGTCCATCGAGTCAGTGATGCCATCCAGCCATCTCATCCTCTGGCGTCCCCTTCTCCTCCTGCCCCCAGTCCCTCCCAGCATCAGAGTCTTTTCCAATGAGTCACCTCTTCCCATGAGGTGGCCAAAGTACTGGAGTTTCAGCTTTAGCATCATTCCTTCCAAAGAAATTCCAGGGCTGATCTCCTTCAGAATGGATTGGTTGGATCTTCTTGCAGTCCAAGGGACTCTCAAGAGTCTTCTCCAACACCACAATTCAAATAACCACAGTACAATTATCAGCTTCATAAGTTTACATTAATTTATTACATGTTTTGATATTTAATGAAAAAGTAACATTTGTGGACAGGTTGTAAGCACCTTTCACAGGCAGCAGCTCAACATCAAGCCAAGAGATAGAAGGTATTATTAGACCAAGTCTGTTCTGATCGCTGATTCTCTTCATTCAATAATTATTTCATGCCATAATTATTTAACTTTCCTAATGTCAGTCACACTTCCACTAGTCTCAATCAGTCTTTCATCTTTTTAGGTGTCCTAACACATCTTAGGGCTTCCCAGTGGTGCTAGTGGTAAAGAACCTGCCTGCCAGTGCAGGAGACATAAGAGATGAGGGTTCAATCCTTGAGTCGGGAAGATACCCTGGAGGAGGGCATGGCAACCCACTCCAGTATTCTTGTCTGGCGAATCCCCATGGACGGAGGAGCCTGGTGGGCTACAGCCCATGGGGTTGCACAGAGTCGGACATGACTGAAGCAGCTTAGCACATACGCACATTTATAAAGATACAAGCCTGCAAAGGCTGTGATTTTACTGAGGTTAAGTTCTTGGCTCTTTACATCTTGCTAACTCTAATTAAAGCGAGACTTCATAGCAAAGTTTATAGAAGGTCTATTTTCAAAACAAGCAGGGAAGAGTTTCATCCTAGTTGGGCCAAGAGCTGGCAGCCGTGGGAAGAGTGAGTCATCGGGCTGGTTGAGATTTGCCCTTGAAGATTGTGGAGAGTCTCCTTGTAGACCTGCCATTCTCCCTGGGTTCTCAGGAAGCAGCTGCAGGGGACTGAGCTGTCTCTCCCACTTGAGTATAAGGTTTCAGCACTTTTCCTCATCAGCAAAATGAAATGAAATGGAGAATTTTGCACAGGCCTGAAATATTACAGACATTGCTATAATGTGAACATTTTCACACGAATGCACAGATGATTTGGTAGTTTTGAGAATTCATGCTACATGTACTCCAAATCAGCCTTCAAGACTGTCATTTAAAATGCCTTTATTTTACTCAGAATTCTTGCTGATGATACTTCATACAGGGGACATTTGGGAAGGCCTACTGTGTGCCTCTGCCTGCGGGCACCTGAGATGAGGCAGACAAACCCATGCTGCTGAGGGATGAGCACATCTCACATCCTGCTCAACCTCATGCCCTGCCTGCTGCTGCTGCTGCTGCTTCAGTCGTGTCTGATTCTGTGCGACCCCATATCCAGCAACCCACCAGGCTCCCCCGTCCCTGGGATTCTCCAGGCAAGAACGCTGGAGTGGGTTGCCATTTCCTTCTCCAATGCATGAAAGTGAAAAGTGAAAGGAAGTCACTCAGTCGTGTCCGACTCTTAGCGACCCCATGGACTGCAGCCCACCAGGCTCCTCCGTTCATGGGATTTTCCAGGCAAGAGTACTGGAGTGGGGTGCCATTGCCTTCTCTGCATGTCCTGCCCAGGCTCAGTCATCCTGCTCACATATCACCTTAGGCCTGGCTTCCGCAAAGACTCAGGATTATTCCTGCTGTTGTGGCTCCCTCCTTTTTAAAATCTGGTTCATTCATATTCTTTCTATCTTTCTCTCCCCTCAGTCAGTATAAAAATAACCTGTCTTTTTATTTGTCATTCCTAATGTAGCCACCACAATTTTAGGCAAAGGAAGAGAGTGGGCTGTAACATACTAGCTTTCAGCATGGTACACTGGGACCATGTCTGCAGATGCATCAGTTTGCTGTCATATGTTACTTTCTGTAGAAGTTACAGCATCAACTCTTTGAATGTTTCCTTTGTCCCTGTACTGTAGAATCAGTTTCTAAGAAGCTTGGAAATTCAGAGGCTACATTAGCAAACATAAAACACCACTGCCTAATAGTAGATTTTCCAAAGGCTTAGCTTTCTAGAAGAGAATCTTGACCTCATGCAAATATCAGTTGTGTTTCTTTCCTTTCACAGCAATTAGCCAGCTAACTGGTCAGCCACAGCTAAGGAAGCTTGATAATGGTTGACTTAATCTTATTTAAAACTATTTGTTATGTTTGTTTAACCAGAATTATGCCATTGTTTAGTGAGTAAATCAAAGCATAGATCACTTCTTCCTAATTTGAACCCCAAGGACTATCTAAGTTCTTTAAGTATCCTTACATTTTGTGTTTAAAGTTATTTGACAGTCCAGTAATGGACTGCCAACTAGATCTGGGGGAATCATTAGTGATACATCAGTAAAAGTGTTTCTTGAAAGGATTTGCTCTTCTTATATGATATATGCAGCAAATTAAGTTTACAATCTATAATTATCAATAGATCTGCATTTTTAGTTATTAAAGGAATTTGATATAAAGTGATTTTTTAAAGTTAAGTTCTTTATCCTTCTTGGAGAGATAACATAATTAGGTTTGTGTGACAAATGCAATTAGGTGAGCAATCTTGGCTCCTATCCATTTAGATAAAAGAATTTCAAACAATTTGTGACATAACAAATAAGTTTATCAAGACAAACTCTCTTTGAGACTTCAAAGAGCAGGGGTATTTTTCTCTGAATACAAAGTTGTCTCAGGATTTATCTCTATTCATTCTTTGAGTCTTAGGAAGTCATTATTTTAAAAGAACCTTGGGAATGTAACTTATAATGTAGCACTTTACATATAAATTCTTTCATAAGATCATTGCAAGAACACTGTTCAGGAAGGTTGAGAAGTTATTTGCTTCTCTTAGTTAAAGTTGATGCTTTTGAACTGTGGTGTTGGAGAAGACTCTAGAGAGTCCCTTGAACTGCAAAGAGGACTGCCCAAAGAAGGCAGTGCCACAGAATGCTCAACTACCATACAACTGAGTTTTTTTCACATGCTACAAAAGTTATGCTCAAAATCCTTGATGCTAGGCTTCAGCAGTATGTGAACTGAGAACTTTCAGATGTACAAGCTAGATTTAGAAAAGGCCAAAGAACTAGAGGTCAAATTGCCAACATTCACTATATTGGAAAGCAAGAGGATTCCAGAAAAACATCTATTTCAACTTCATTGACTATGCTAAAGTCTTTGACTGTATGTATCACAATAAGCTGTGGAAAATTCTTAAAGAGATGAGAATACCAGACCACCTTACCTGTCTCTGAGAAACCTTTATGCAGGTGAAGAAGCAACATTTAGAACTGAACATGGAACAACATATTGGTTCAAAATTGGGAAAGGAGTATGTCAAGGCTGTATATTGTGACCCTGCTTATATAACTTGTATGAATATTACACCATAAAAAATGCTGGGCTGGATGAATCACAAGCTGGAATCAAGATTGAGGGGAGAAATATGAAGGGAGAAAACAACCTCAGATATGCAGATGATACCACTCTCATGGCAGAAAGCAAAGAAGAACAAAGAGCCTCTTGGTGAAGGTGAAAGAGGAGAATTCTGGCTTGAGGTTCCATCACTCCATGGCAAACAAAAGGGGAAAAAGTGAAAGCAATGATAGATTTTATTTTCTTGGGCTCCAAAATCACTGCTGATGGTGACTGTAGCCATGAAATTAAAAGACGCTTGCTCCTTGGAAGGAAAGCTATGGCGAATCTAAAAAGCATATTAAAAAGCAGACATCACTTTGTTGACAAAGGTCTGTATAGTCAAAGCTATGGTTTTTCAAGCAGTATGTACATATGTGAGAATTGGACCATAAAGAAGCCTGAGTGCTTAGGAATTGATGCTTTTGAATTGTGATGCTGGAGAAGACTCTTAAGAGTCCCTTGGATAGCAAAGAGATCAAACCAGTCAATCCTAAAGGAAATCCATCCAAATATTCATTGGAGGGACTGATGCTGATGCTGAATCTCCAATACTTCAGCCACCTGATGCAAAGAGCCAACTCATTAGAAAAGACCCTGACATTGGGAATGGTTGAAGGCAAAAAGAAAAGGGAGGGGCAGAGGATGAGATGGTTAGATCACATCACTGACACAATGGACATGAATCTGAGCTGACTCCAGGAGATAGTGAAGGACAGGGAAGCCTAGAATGCTGCAGTTCATGGAGAGGCAAAGAGGAGGACACAACTTACCGACTGAATGACAACAAGGAGACCCTCGTGATTAGATTCAGGCCTTTGACTTCCTAGCACCAAACTCACTTCACTAGATAACAGCTGAAACTTTAAACTCTGGTTCAGCAGTTTTTGAGAATCTATCATGTTTCTAGCTGGAGACATAATTCAGTTCAGTTAGTTCAGTCGCTCAGTTGTGTCCAACTCTTAGTGACTCCATGGACTGTAACACTCCAGGCCTCCCTGTCTATCACCAGCTCCTGGAGTTTACCCAAATGCATGTCCATTGAGTCAGTGATGCCATCCAACCATCTCATCCTCTGTCATCCCCTTTTCCTGCCCTCAATCTTTCACAGCATCAGGGTTTTTCAAATGAGTTGGCTCTTCACATCAGGTGACCAAAGTATTGGAGTTTCAACTTCAACATCAGTCCTTCCAGTGAACACCCAGGACTGATTTCCTTTAGGATGGACTGGTTGGCTCTCCTTGCAGTCCAAGGGACTCTCAAGAGTCTTCTCCAATACTGCAGTTCAAAAGCACCAATTCTTCAGCGCTCAATTTTCTTTACAGTCCAACTCTCACATCTGTACATGACTACTGGAAAAACCATAGACTTGACTAGATGGACTTTTGTTGACAAAGTAATGTCTCTACTTTTTAATATGCTATAGAGGCATAATTAGTCACATCTTTATCATCATCATTATTCCTAATAACAAACCACAAAACTGATACCCACTGTAAGCTATCTTAAGATGCTAAGTCACAGATATTTTAAGTTAGAAACAAAGTTCTTTTTTGGAAAATAAAAGTTCTATTTTGTAACTGTTTTTCATTAACTAATCTATGCATATGTGGGTTAGTAATGCAGTTATCTTTAAAGTGTGCAGGTTCACTTACATGAGGAGTTTTTCAACAGTAAATACTACAGTATTACACCATCTTTGGTTGGTTGAATCCATGGAGGTGGAAAGTTGGATGTGGAGGATCAGCAGATATGGAGAGCCAACTACAAGTTATATATGTATTTTCCATTGCTGAGAGGATCAGGACCCCTGACTCCCTCACTGTTCAATCGTCAACTGTATACTACAGATGTATTCTTTTAGTTTTCAAATTTGAAACATTTAGGCAAGAGAATTTTGCTTAAAATGGTATTGCTTAACTTACTGACTCTTAATGGTGAATGGAAAACAATATATTTTAATGGTTTAAAGTACTGAAAAATTAATTACGTTGCACTTATTTGAAAGCTTTAAACCTTAACAAGAAAGGTTGTTAAGGTTTCCTCACAAAAGAAATGTATTTTAATTGTTTCTGATCTCCTATATTGAGTAGATTTATCTTCATTCCAATAGACCAGATAATAATCAATCAGATAGCTCCCTATTAAGTTTATTTTGTTAAAGGTTTTAGACCGATACACACACAGAGTGACCTTTGAATGACTGTAGGTATTAGGGGTGCTGTCTGTGCAGCTGCAATTCTGGTATAACTTTATAGTCAGTCTTCTGTATTTGCAGTTCCTCAGTTACACATTCAGCCAACCACAGATTTGTAGTACTGTTCATATTTACCATTGGAAAAAAACTGCATATAAGTGGACCCCTGCAGTTCAAACCTTTGTTGTTCAAGGTTATGTTATATGAAACATAAAATACATATATAAGGTGGGAGGATGGTTGGGAAACTCTATGCATATGTAGGAGAAATCCAAATAAGCCCAATAAAAAGAAAAATCCAAAGAAGACTTGAAAAAGGACTATAGCTTTGAATGCATTCTCCAAAGTATCCATCAGGAAAGGATGAGAGCCTCATGGGCTTAAGGTGCTAGAATACAACTCTTTTCAGACCACTGAATGATGACTGAGCTATTTGGACAGAGGAGTGATCTCAGCAAGACAAGCCAGTTATGTAAGGAGAATCCCAGAAGGAAGAGCAATGGATAAACAAGCCAGAAGCAAGAGTCAAAAACTTCCCAAGTTTGATGGAAAATATGAAGGTACAGACCCAAGAAGCGCAGTAAACCCAAAGTAGAATAAATACAAAAAGAACCACATCTGGCCACATCATAGTCAAACTTCTGAAAAACTAAGATAAGCAGTAAATCTTGAAAGCACCAAGAAACAACTCATGTATATGGAACCACAATAAAAATAATGGCTAATACCTCTTCAGAAAAAGTGTAGACCAGAAGGCAATAAAATGACATATTCAAAAATAAAATATCAGCCAAGAATTCTATCTCCAGTGAAACTATATTTTAAATATGAAAGCAAAAGTAAAGATAACAAATAGCAAAAATTATTTATTTGCTAGCAAACACGACTAGAAGAGTTACCGAAGAAAGTCTTTCAAGTTTAAAATAAATGATATCAGGACTTCCCTGGTGGCACAGTGGATGAGAATCACCTGCCAGTACAGGGGACATGAGTTTGATCCCTGGTCCAGGAAGATTTCACATGGCTTGGAGCAACTAGGCCCACAGGCTGCAATGACTGAGTCTGTGTGCCCCAGCTACTGCAGCCTGCATGCCTAGAGCCTGTGCTTTGTAACAAGAGAAGCCTCTGCACTGAGAAGCCCGCACATGACAACTAAGCTCACTTGCTGCAACTAGAGAAAGCCTGCATAAAGCAACAGACCCAACACAGCCAAAAATAAACAAATAAACACTCTTTGAAAAATAAAATAAGTGATACCACATACCGGTGGACTTAAGTCCATAGAAGGAATGAAAAGGGTTAGAGTTTTAAAATAATTTTAGCAACCGTCTGAGATGCTTTACATCTAAGAAGGTGTGTGCTGAGTCATACTATTCATTTGCTTTAAAGTTTCAAACTTTCAGGAAAAATTGGAGTGTCCGTTACATCTTCTTTCTCAGGATGTTGGGTAAATTCCACGTTTACAGTTCAGCAGCCTACTGCAGGGCTTGCTTTCAGGTTCTTTAATGAGAAAGCTGGATTTTCATTCAGCTGCCATGTTGCTTCACCTGAAAATTATAAATATATGGGCAAATATAAAAGATTTTGTGTATAGCTATTTCTACCTATCTGTTTATATCCTTTTCTATTAATTTTTAAAAGCATATTTTAAAGCAAAACTATAATACTGTACTGTTAGGTTTATAACATATGGATATAACATATATGACAATAACGGTACACAAGAAGGAGGAGGAAATGGAGCAAATGTACTATAGTTCACTGAAATTAAGTCAAGATTAGCTAGAATAAATTGTGCTAATTTAAAATTGCATATTGGAGAAGGCAATGGCAACCCACTCCAGTACTCTTGCATGGAAAATCCCATGAATGGAGGAGCCTGGTAGGATACAGTTCATAGGGTCGCAAAGAGTCAGACACACCTGAGCGACTTCACTTTCACTTTTCACTTTCATGCATTGGAGGAGGAAATGGCAACCCACTCCAGTGTCTTGCTTGGAGAATCCCAGGGACGGAGGAGCCTGGTGGGATACCATCTATGGGGTCACACAGAGTCGGACACAACTGAAGCGACTCAGCAGCAGCAGCAGCAGCAGCAGATTTGCATATTATGTGTTAGAATATTATTGCTTTACAGAATTTTGCTGTTTTCTGTCAAACCTCAAAATGAATCAGCCATAGGTACACATATATCCCCTCCCTTTTGGAACTTCCTCCCATCTCCCTCCCTGTGGTGTGTATACACAATGGAATATTACTCAGCCATAAAAAAGGAACGCATTTGAGTCAGTTCTAATGAGGTGGATGAACCTACAACCTATTATACAGAGTGAAGTGAGTCAGAAAGAGAAAGATAAATACCATATTCAAATACATATATATGGAATCTAGATAAATGGTACTGAAGACTTTATTTACAGGGCAGCAATGGAGAAACAAACATAGAGAGTAGGCTTAGGGACATGGGGAGAGGGGAGGGAAAGAATGAAATATATGGAAAGAGTAACATGGAAACTCACATTCAGTTCAGTTCAGTTCAGTTCAGTGGCTCAGTTGTGTATGACTCTTTGCGAGCCCATGAATTGCAGCACACCAGGGCTCCCTGTCCATCACCAACTCCCGGAGTTCACTCAAACTCACATCCGTCGAGTCAGTGATGCCATCCAGCCATCTCATCCTCTGTCATACCATTCTCCTCCTGCCCCCAATCCCTCCCAGAATCAGGGTCTTTTCCAAAGAGTCAACTCTTCGCATGAGGTGGCCAAAGCACTGGAGTTTCAGCTTTAGCATCATTCCTTCCAAAGAAATCCCAGGACTGATCTCCTTCAGAATGGACTGGTTAGATCTCCTTGCAGTCCAAGGGACTCTCAAGAGTCTTCTCCAACACCACAGTTCAAAAGCATCAATTCTTTGGCACTCAGTTTTCTTCACAGTCCAACTCTCACTTAGATACATGACTACTGGAAAAGCCATAGCCTTGACTAGATGGACCTTTGTTGGCAAAGTAATGTTCTGCTTTTGAATATGCTGTCTAGGTTGGTCATAACTTTCCTTCCAAGGAGTAAGCGTCTTTTAATTCCATGGCTGCAGTCACCATCTGCAGTGATTTTGGAGCTCAAAAAAATAAAGTCTGACACTATTTCCACTGTTTCCCCATCTATTTCCCATGAAGTGATGGGACCAGATGCCATGATCATCGTTTTCTGAATGTTGAGTTTTAAGCCAACTTTTTCACTCTCCACTTTCACTTTCATCAAGAGGCTTTTTAGTTCCTCTTCACATTCTGCCATAAGAGGGGTGTCATCTGCATATCTGAGGTTATTGATATTTCTCCTGGTAATCTTGATTCCAGCTTGTGCTTCTTCCAGCCCAGCATTTCTCATGATGTACTCTGCATATAAGTTAAATAAGCAGGGTGACAATATACAGTCTTGACGTACTCCTTTTCCTATTTGGAAGCAGTCTGTTGTTCCATGTCCAGTTCTAACTGTTGCTTCCTGACTTGCATACAGGTTTCTCAAGGGGTAGGTCAGGTGATCTGGTATTCCCATCTCTTAAGGAATTTTCCACAGTTTATTGTGATCCACACAGTCAAAGGCTTTGGCATAGTCAATAAAGCAGAAATAGATGGTTTTCTGGAACTCTCTTGCTTTTTCCATGATCCAGTGGATGTTGCAATTTGATCACTGGTTCCTCTGCCTTTTCTAAAACCAGCTTGAACATCAGGGAGTTCACGGTTCACGTATTGCTGAAGCCTGGCTTGGAAAATGTTGAGCATTACTTTACTAGCATGTGAGATGAGTGCAATTGTGCAGTAGTTTGAGCATTCTTTGGCATTGCCTTCCTTTGGGATTGGAATGAAAACTGACGTTTTCCAGTTCTGTGGCCACTGCTGAGTTTTCCAAATTTGCTGGCATATTGAGTTCAGCACTTTCAAGGATCATCTTCCAGGATTTGAAATAGCTCCACTGGAATTCCATCACTTGCACTAGCTTTGTTCATAGTCATGCTTTCTAAAGCCCGATTGACTTCACATTCCAGGATGTCTGGCTCTAGGTGAGTGATCACGCCACCGTGATTATCTGGCTTGTGAAGATTTTTTTTGTACAGTTCTTCCGTGTATTCTTGCCACCTCTTCTTAATATCTTCTGCTTCTGTTAGGTCCAGACCATTTCTGTCCTTTATCAAGCCCATCTTTGCATGAAATGTTCCCTTTGTATCTCTAATTTTCTTGAAGAGATCTCTAGTCTTTCCCATTTTGTTCTTTTCCTCTATTTCTTTGCATTGATCACTGAAGAAGACTTTCCGACCTCTCCTTGCTATTCTTTGGAACTGTGCATTCAGATGCTTATACCTTTCATTTTCTCCTTTGCTTTTTGCTTCTCTTCTTTTCACAGCTATTTGTAAGGCCTCCTCAGACAGCCATTTTGCTTTTTTGCATTTCTGTTCCATGAGGATGGCCTTGATCCTTGTCTCCTGTACAATGTCACGAACCTCTATCCATAGTTCGTCAGGTACTCTATCAAATCTAGTCCCTTAAATCTATTTCTCACTTCCACTGTATAATCATAAGGGATTTGATTTAGGTCATACCTGAATGGTCTAGTGGTTTTCCCTACTTTCTTCAATTTAAGTCTGAATTTGACAATAAGGAGTTCATGATCTAAGCCACAGTCAGCTCCTGGTCTTGTTTTTGTTGACTGTATAGAGCTTCTCCATTTTTGACTGCAAAGAATATAATCAATCTGATTTCACATGAAACTACAAGACTATGTTAAAAATGCTTTTGAGCAAGTTAAGGCAGTAAAGAGAGAACAAAGCAGTGAATGAATGAGACATTGAAGTCAAACACAAAACAGAGTCATTTTCCTAGCCCAGTATCACAAAAGATTTCTTCTATATTTTATTCTAGAAATTTTATAGTTTTGGATTTTACATTTGAGTCTAAAATCCATTTGAATTAATTCTCTGTAGGGCATACATTATGGATCGAAGTTCATTTTTTGCACAGGGGTATTCACCGTACCAATAATTACATTAAACATGATCTAAAAGTCATACAGAAATACAAGTGACCTGGTATACAAACACATTTGGTGGAGGTACAAAACTAAGTGAGTACAACTCCCTGGTTTCAAGATTTATGATAAAGTAATCAAGAAAGGATAATGTTAGTGTAATAGCAGGCAAACAGACAAATGGAAAAGTATAGAATCCAGAAATGACTGCAATATATATGTACAACTTATTTTCAACAGAATTACAAAAGCAATTCAGTCAATGGGTAGTTTTTTTCAACAAGACTATGGGAACAATTAGACATTCATGTCAAAAAAGGAAGAATTTTAATCCATGTCTTCCACATTATCTACTACACTTATCCATTTATTTATAAATAAGTTTGTTTATAAATTCTTAAATATGACACTAAAAGGACAATCCATTAGAGATAAGGTTGCTTGAGCTTATCAAAATTAAAACTGTCTCTTTGATTTGACTTTGCTAAGAGAGTGAAAAAACAAACCACACACTGGGTAAAATCTTTGCAAATCACTTATAAGGTGAAGCGCATTTATCCAAAATATATGAATTATGCTAAACAATTCAGTTTTTAAATTAATAAATAATTTGAGTAAACCACTCAAAAAATAGAGATCACAAATAAACATGTGGGAAAATGCTCAACATAGTCACTATGGAAATGCAAAAACAACAAATTTTAAAAGACCATACAAATGTATGTAATTTTAATTGTTTTGATGGTTTCATGGTTCTATACATATGTCAAAACATTAACTTTCATATATTTATTATCTGCAGTATGTCAATTATACCTCAGTGAATATGTTAAAATTTTTTAAGTTAAAAAAATGCCATTAGAAAAATAAAAAGCCAGACCACACTCTGGGAGCAAATATTGACTAATCATATCTGATAAATGACATGCATATGTAATGTCAGTGTGTTATTTGCTCAGTTGTTTCCAGCACTTCGAGACCCAGTGACTGTAGCCCACCAAGCTCTTCTGTCCATGGAATTCTCCAGGCAAGAATACTGGAGTGGGTAACCATTCCCTTCTCTAGGGGATCTTCCCAACCCAGAGATTGAACCCGGGTCTCCTGCAATGCAGGCAGATTCCTTACTGTCTGAGCCAACTAAATGACCTGGATAACCACGATGGTGTGGTCACTCACTTAGAGTCAGACATCTTGGAGTATAAAGCCCAGTGGTCCTTAGGAAGCATCACTATGAACAAAGCTAGCGGACGTGATAGAATTCCAGCTGAGCCATTTAAAATTATAAAACTTGATACTGTTAAAGTGCTGCACTCAAAATGTCAGCAAATTTGGAAAACTCAGCAGTGGCCACAGGACTAGAAAAGGCCAGTTTTCATTCCAATCCCAAAGAAAGAAAATGCCAAAGAATGCTCAAACTACTGCACAATTGCACTCATCTCACATGCTAGCAAAGTTATGTTCAAAATCCTAGAGCTAGGCTTCAGCAGTATGTGAACTGAGAACTTTCAGATGTACGAGCTAGATTTAGAAAAGGCCGAAGAACCAGAAGGCAAATTGTTAGCATTCATTATATCTTAGAGAAAGCAGGGGAATTCCAGAAAAACATTCGGCTTCATTGACTACATGAAAGCCTTTGACTGTGTGGATTACAACAAACTGTGGAAAACTCTTAAAGAGATGGGAATACCAGACCAACTAGCCTGTCTCCTGAGAAACCTTTATGCAGGTCAAGAAGCAACAGCTAGAACCAGACATGGAACAATGGACTGGTTCAGAATTGGGAAAGGAGTATGTCAAGGCTGTGTATTATCACTCTGCATATTTAACTTATATGAAGATTACAACATGCAAAATGCCAGGATAGATTAATCATAAGCTGGAATCAAGATTGAGGGGAGAAATATCAACAACCTCAGATATGCAGGTGATACAGCTCTCATGGCAGAAAGCCAAGAGGAATTAAAGAGGGTGAAATTGATGAGGGTGAAAAAGGAGATTGAAAAAAGCGACTTAAAACTCAACATTCAAAAAACTAAGATCATTGCATCTGATCTCATCACTTCATGACAAATGGATGGGGGAAAATGTGGAAGCAATGACAGATTTTATTTTCTTGGGCTCCAAAATCACTGTGGATGGTGACTGCAGCCACAAAATTAAAAGGTTTTCTTGGAAGAAAACCTATGACAAACCTAGACAGCATATTAAAAAGCAGACATCACTTTGCCAACAAAGGTCCATATAGTCAAGGTTGTGGTTTCCAATAATCATGTACAGATGTGAGAGTTGGACAATAAAGAAACCTGAGCACTGAAGAATTGATTTCTTTGAATTGTGATGCTGGAGTAGACCCTTGAGAGTCTCTTCAACTGCAAGGAGATAAAGCCAGTCAATCCTAAAGGAAATTCACCCTGAATATTCATTGGAAAGACTGATGCTGAAGCTGAAGCTCCAATACTTTTGCCACTTGATGCGAAGAGACAACTCATTGGAAAAGACCCTGATGCTGGGAAAGATTGACAGTGGGAAGAAAAGGGGATGACAGAGGATGAGATGGTTGGATGGCATCACCGACTCAATGCACGTGAGTTTGAGTAAACTCCAGGAGGTGGTGAAGGACAGGGAAGCCTGACGTGTTGCAGTCCGTGGGGTTGCAAAGAGTCGACAAAACTTAGCAACTGAACAACAGATGTAATATTCAAAAAACTTAAAGCTCAATAATAAGAGAAACATTAAAAGTAAGCAAAATATTTGAATGGACACTTCATTGAAAAAGATAATGAGAATGGGTAATAAGCACATGAAAAATCATTAATTATTGAGAAAATGCAATTGAAAACCAGTGAGATACTCTATGCACTCACTAGAATGACTATAATTAAAAAGACTGAAAATACCAACTACTGGTGAGAAGCAGTGGTAATTTGACACCTTTACATTGATGAATGATACAGGCACTTTGGAAATTGGTTTGGAAATTTCCTAAAAAGTTACATGTACATTTACAATGTGACCTGGCTATTACACACTAGGCATTTGCCCAGGAGAAATAAAATCCATGTCCATACAAAGATGTTTATGCCATTGTCCACAGAAGATTTTTTTTAAGAATTACTGAAAAATGGGAAACTGGTGAGTGGATAAACTAAATGTGATATATGCATACAAAGAACACTACTCAGAAGTAAGAAATGAACTACTTACCCATGTAGCAACAGAATTATACGGCATCAAAGAAGCCAGACTGAAAAAAAAAGACTCCTTATTATGTTGTTCTATTATATGAAATTTCTAAGAAGCAGGCAAAACTGTAGACTAAAATCAAATCGGTAGTTGCCTCAGCTGCAGCTGTTAGGGGCAACTGACAATAAATGGGGGCAAGAGAACTTTTCTACAGGAGGGCATTTTAATTCTGAATTGTGGTGAAATATATAAATTTATAAAAACTCAACCAACTGTACCTATAAAGCCTGTCAATATTATTGTATATAAATTATACCTTAATAAAACTATTAAAAAGAAAAAAAACTATTAAAAAGATGTTTAGCCTGTAAGTAGAAATTTGAGGCTCATCACCATCTAGATGACTCTAGCTATAAAAGTAGAGATGACACAGGAAAGTCTGCTGAAGAGGGAAACAGAAGAAACTGTTTTCTACAGATCCCTGTAGAATAGCAGTATTTAGACGATGCAGCAAAAAAAGAAAATGTGGCTACAGACGTAGAATAATGATGAAAGGAATATAGTGTCTCACAAGCAACTAAGCTGGTTAAAAATATATCAAATGCTACTGATGGATCCAAGGAGGAAAAAGACTGAAAGGTATTCAGTGGTCAGACAAGACCTTAACATGAGTGGTTTTTGAGTGGCAGGGAGGTTCCAGGTCAGCTGGAGAGGCCTGCAAAGTGAATGAGAGGTAACAGAATGAAGACAGGAAGTGTGGGAAGCTGTTTCCAAGAGTTTATCTGGAAATGGAAGGAGCAGATGAAGCAGAAACTGACAGGAGAGAGGCAATTGAGAGATTTTTGTTTTAACAGAAGATTCAATAGCGATTTCAATGGAACCAAGAAGGTGGAACAGGGGGTGAAAGAATTCTTCCATGCTTTAGAATAGAGGAAAGGACAGTATAGATGTAAGTGAATTCATGGATTTCAAGGCAGTAAGGGAACGCTTGTGTGGCAGCCTCTGTAGGAAGCATGGTCATTGAAGAGAAAAAGCAGGAGTCTTCTTACCAAGGGTTTGAAGGAAGCAGTAGTTTAAGGACCTAGAATGAGGTTAGTGATCATGGCTTTATTATGGTGGTACTTACCTGCCCAGTTGTGTGACTCTGTCTAGGACTAGTCAGCAGCCAAAGAACAAGAGTAAAGGTGGACAACTGGACTCACTGAGGATGGCTCTGGCAGAGGGACAAGAACAAGTGTGTTCAGAGTAGTGGTAACAGCAATTGAAGTGAAAGATCACGGATGTGGGCAAAAATGAAGACATTGTGGGCTAATAGATATTTTTCTCACTTGAGTTCTTAGAAGCAGGTAGTTGATTTAAGAGGGATCTCAAGAAACAGGAGTAAGGGGATGGGGAGAATAAGTCAGGAAACAAGAAATAGATAATAAAAAAGGCACATTTTTAGCTGCTTATCATTGTAGGCAACTGGGGCTGAGTCTTGCTGGGGACCCCTGAGGAGTTGACACATTAATCTACTGACTCCTATTATTTGGTAGAGGATTACTTCAAGGAGTCTTAAATCCTCCCACTCCCTTAAATGTTGACAGTATCTAGGAATCCATAGGAACTGAAGTCAGCTTCAGCTGAGACCTGAGCCTAGAGCATGTGGTACAAGGTAAATTATAGCAAGTGAATGAAATCCCCATGAAACTAAAGTAACTGAGCAAATAATTTGGGGTGATAGGAGGAGTTCTTCGGCTGTGTGAAAGTTACATTTGTCCTGTTAGCTGTTGATTTGTCATTAGTAAAAGGCGATGAGAACGTGCAACTTGCAGTTACTTCTAGAACTAACATGAGCCCTTACTATGTAAAGTGCTTGGCACAGAGCCTGGCAGATAGTAAAGCACATAGATGGAAGCTAGTGTAATATTGCTACTATCTATTAAAATATCAGTAACATTAATAACTATCTGCATTATGGATAATAATAGATTAATTCAAACTCTAAAAGAGCTTCACTACTTACCTGAATGCAATATTTTGGCATTGCACTGCAATTTTGTTTCAAAGTACATTAAGTTTTGGTATAGTTTTTTTATTTTTAATTGAATTATAGTTAATTTACAATATTGTGTTAGCTTTAGATGTATAGCAAAGTGATTCAGTTATGGGTGTGTGTGTGTGTGTGTGTGTGTGTATTGAAGTAAAAGTTGCTCAGTTGTGTCCAACTCTTTGCGATCCCCTGATCTATACAGTCCATGGAATTCTCCAGGCCAGAATACCAGAGTGGGTAGCTTTTCCCTTCTCCAGGGGATCTTGCCAACCCAAGGACTGAAACCAGGTCTCCTGCATTGCAGGTGGATTCTTTATTAGCTGAACCACCAGGAAAGCCCAGTCTGCGTGTGTGGGTGGAGGTAGGGGAGGGTGGATGTGTATTCGGAAGCCCTTTGTCTGTGTGTGTATTTGGGTGCCCAAAAAGTTCCTTCAAGTTTTACGTGAAAATAAAAGACCCATTTTTCATTTTCACCAAGAACTTTATTGATCAGTGTAGTCACTGCTTTGCTCCACTGCCTTCTTCCATTTTTCAGGCAACTTCATAATTCCATCTTCCCAAAACTTTTTATCTCTTTGAGCAAAAATCTGTTATAGATGTTTTACAGAAGCCTTTCCAGGGAATTGAATTTTTTCCATAAGAGAATCTTGTAAAAATTGAAATAAATGAACATTCAAAGGTGCAGTGTCAAATACAGTGGATGAGTCAGAACTTCCGCCAAGCTGTAACCATTTTTACTGCTCATCAAAGAGACATGAGGTCTTGCATAATCCAGATGGAAGATTATGCATTTTCTGTTGACTAATTCTGGATGCTTTTTGTCAAATGCTGCTTTCAGTTGGTTTAATTGGGAGCAGTAATTCTTGGAATTAAACTTTTATTTTCTGGAGGGAGCCTATAATAGAGAACTCCCTTCTAATCCCAACTAATACACAACAAAACCTTCTTTGGATGAAGACCAGCCTTTGGTGTGGTTGGTAGTGATTTATTTCACTTGCCCTGTGATCTCTTCAGTTCCACATTATTGTACAGTATCCACTTTTCATTGCCCATCACAGTTTGTTTGAAAAGTGGAATATTTTCTTTACATTTCTGCAGAGAACCACATGGAGAAATATGATCAAGAAGGTTTCTTTTCCCCCTTTACTTATGTGGAACCCAAAATGAACATAACCAAGCTGGTGTAAATTACTTTCAGCATTTTATTTGGATATCTTGAGTATGCCAACTGTCTCCCACATATGTGTGCATTGATTGTTCTCAAGCCTTGATATGTTCACTATGAGCTGCATGTGGTCTGCCTGATGGTGGAGCATTGTCCAGGGGGAAATTGCCAGCACAAAACTTCACAAACCACTTTTGACACATTTGTTCAGTCACAGCACCACCTCCATACATGGACAAATTTTTTTTTTCCTTTCAGTTGCATTCTTACTTTTCTTGAAATAATAAAGCATAGTATGCCAGAATGTTGCTTTTTTACCTTCCATCATTGGTATTAAAATGACTACAAAAATTATCCAATTTTGGTAAGTTATTAAGGCACACTGATATGACAACTGTCACAATACAATCTAACAAAGTTGTTTTGAATTAAGTTAAAGACAACTAAGTGCTACTCAGTTCAGTTCCTCAAACGTGTCCGACTCTTTGCGACCCCATGGACTTCAGCAGGCCAGGCTTCCCTTCACCAACTCCTAGAGCTTGTTCAAACTCATGTCCATTGAGTCGGTGACGCCATTCAACCATCTCATCCTCTGGTGTCCACTTCTCCTCATGCCTTCAGTCTTTCCCAGCATCAGGGTCTTTTCCAATGAGTCAGTTCTTCCCATCAGGTGGCCAAAGTATTGGAGTTTCAGCTTCAGCATTAGTCCTTCCAATGAATATTCAGGACTGATTTCCTTGGGATGGACTGGTTAGATCACTTTACAGTCCAGGGGACTCTCAAGAGTCTTCTCCAACACCACAGTTCAAAAGCATCAATTCTTTGATGCTCAGCCTTCTTTATAGTCCAACTCTCACATCCATACATGACTACTGGAAAAACCACACCTTTGACTAGACAGACCTTTGTTGGGAAACTAATATCTCTGCTTTTTAATATGCTATCTAGGTTCAGTTGATAAAGAATCCTCCTGCAATGCAAGAGACCCCAGTTTGATTCCTGGGTCGGGAACATCTGCTGGAGAAGGGATAGGCTACCCACTCCAGTATTCTTAGGCTTCCCATGTGGGTCAGCTGGTAAAGAATCCGCCTGCGATGTGAGACCTGGGTTTGATTCCTGGGTTGGAAAGATCCCTTAGAGAAAGGAAAGGCTACCCACTCCAGTATTCTGGCCTGGAGAATTCCATGGATTGTACAGTCCATGGGATTATGAAGAGTCAGACATGACTGAGTGACATTCACTTCACTTCACTTTACTTTCTTCCATGGAGCAAGTATCTTTTAATTTCATGGCTGCAGTCACCATCTGCAGTGATTTTGGACCCTAAGAAAATAAACTCTGTCACTGTTTCCATTGTTTTACCATCTGTTTGCAATGAAGTGATGGGACTGGATGCCATGATCTTAGTTTTCTGAATGTTGAGTTTTAAGCCAGCTTTTTCACTCTCCTCTTTCACTTTATTTATTTATTTATTTATTTTTAAATTAATTTTTATTTTTTAGTTTGTTTTGCTTTACAATACTGTATTTGTTTTGCTATACATTGACATGAATCAGCCACGAGGGTCTTTACTTCCTCTTCACTTTCTGCCATAAGGGTGATGTCATCTGCATATCTGAGGTTATTGATATTTCTCCCAGCAATCTTGATTCCAGCTTGTGCTTCATCCAGCCCAGCATTTCTTATGATGTGCTCTGCATATAAGTTAAATAAGCAGGGTGACAATATACAGCCTTGACATACTCCTATCCCAATTTGGACCAGTCCATTGTTCCATATCTGGTTCTAACTGTTGCTTCTTGACCTGCATACAGATTTCTGAGGAGGCAGGTCAGGTGGTCTGGTATTTCCACCTCTTGAAGAATTTTCCACAGTTTGTTTTGATATACACAGTCAAAGACTTTGGTGTAATCAATAAAGCAGAAGTAGATTTTTTTTTTTCTGTAATTCTGTTGCTTTTTTGATGATCCAACAGATGTTGGCAATTTGATCTCTGGTTCCTCTGCCTTTTCTAAAACCAGCTTGTACCTCTGCAAGTTCACAGTTCACATATTGTTGAAGCCTGGCTCAGAGAATTTTGAGCATTACTTTGCTAGTGTGTGAGATGAGTGCAGTTGTGCGGTAGTTTGAGCATTTTTTGGCATTGCATCTTATGGAAAAACCAAATGAAATCTTTGGCCAACCCAATTTCATTTGGTTATGTATATATATATATATATATACACACATATATAATATTATATATATATATTACATATTATATATATTATGTTGGGTGGGCAAAAAGAATATATATATATATATATATATATATATATATATCCTTTTTCAGTCTTTTCCAAGTTTTTACAAGGTATTGAATATCATTTTCTGTTCTATACAGTATGTCCTTGTTGTTTGTCTTTTTATATGTAGTGAGTTTGTACATGTTTATCCCAAAGTCATAATTTATCCCTCCCTGTCCTTTCCGCTCTGGTAACCATAAGTTTATTTTCTATAATAGTGAGTCTATTTCATTTGCATAATTTTAAAAGATTCCACATGTAGGTGATATATATTTGTCTCTGACTTAATTCACTTAATATGATAATCTCCAGGTCCATCCATGTTGCTGCAAAAGTATTAGTTCATAAATTTTGGTATAGTTTTGAAAATAGTTTCATCAAAGAATGGGTATTGGAAAATTTTTCATGTAATCTAATTTTCATTTGTCTTCTTTCCTTTGGTTGGGATCACATTTATGGTTTGTCAGACTACAATGATTTATTGTATTTTCAAAGAATCTCCTGCGATGTTCTGTTGGTTTTGTTCTTGAATCATTTCTGCTTTTGAACTTATCTAAACACTGAGAAAAAATATAAATGGAACTACTGTCTAACAACCTCTGGTGTCAAATAAATTTTCTTTAATTCTAGCTTATTAAAGCCATAGTTTTGTTTTCACTCATTTTCTTCTCAATGGAGGAAAAAAGGAACAGCTGGTTACTATTGTCAATTTTCTTTTGTTTGGAATTTATTAAGTATGCAATTCTTGAATATCTTTTTTTTTTTCCTGTCTGGATGTAGAACTCCCACTGCTTTCAAAGAATGATAGAATTTACAATAAAGAAGCTTCAGAGCTCACTTAGTCCCAATATATAACCTGTTGAATTAGTACCTGTTAAAATATTCACAATTGTCATTTAGCATTTCTTGTGTATTCCTTGTGGGTAGTTGCCTGATGTGTCCTTTGCACAACTTCCAGTTGGTATATCATTGTTTTTCTTATGAGTGATAAAACCTCTGTGTACTAATGATGTTAAACTTTAAACCATCATATGATGCTTTTCCCATTTTATCATTTACCCTTTAGTTTATAATATTTTTGCCTTCAGTTCAGTTCAGTCGCTCAGTCGTGTCCGACTCTTTGCGACCCCATGAATCGCAACACACCAGCCCTCCCTGTCCGTCACCAACTCCCGGAGTTCACTCAGACTCACGTCCATTGAGTCCGTGATGCCATCCAGCCATCTCATCCTCGATCGTCCCCTTCTCCTCCTGCCCCCAATCCCCCCCCAGCATCAGGGTCTTTTCCAATGAGTCAACTCTTCCCATGGGGTGGCCAAAGTACTGGAGCTTCAGCTTTAGCATCATTCCTTCCAAAGAAATCCCAGGGTTGATCTCCTTCAGAATGGACTGGTTGGATCTCCTTGCAGTCCAAGGGACTCTCAAGAGTCTTCTCCAACACCACAGTTCAAAAGCNCCCAGCATCAGGGTCTTTTCCAATGAGTCAACTCTTCCCATGGGGTGGCCAAAGTACTGGAGCTTCAGCTTTAGCATCATTCCTTCCAAAGAAATCCCAGGGTTGATCTCCTTCAGAATGGACTGGTTGGATCTCCTTGCAGTCCAAGGGACCCTCAAGAGTCTTCTCCAACACCACAGTTCAAAAGCATCCATTCTTCTGCGCTCAGCCTTCTTCACAGTCCAACTCTCACATCCCTACATGACCACAGGAAAAACCATAGCCTTGATTAGACAGCCCTTAGTCGGCAATGTCTCTGCTTTTGAATATACTATCTAGGATTGTTCATAACTTTTCTTCCAAGGAGTAAGCGTCTTTTAATTTCATGGCTGCAGTCACCATCTGCAGTGATTTTGGAGCCCAAAAAAACAAAGTCTGGCACTGTTTCTACTGTTTCCCCATCTATTTGCCATTTTGCCTTACAAGGTTATAATTAATATTTTGTAAAATATGTTATTTTTTATCATGAACATCTTCTTTTGTCTCTACATTTAGACACCTTACTCACCATGAGCTCTGAGCTATGTTTCACATATATTTCCTTCTGAGCCTTTAGTGTTTTTATTTTTAAGTGGGTTCTCTAACCCATGCAGAATTAACTTTAAAACAAAATTGCACAGTTACTCCTAATCAAGTCCATGGTGCTTATTATAGCATACTGTTCCAGTCTGCTGTAACATTTCATATCATGAATCTGTATTATATATACATGTATATTCATAATACATATCAACAGCTCTGAGGTGGAAAAAGTTTCACCATCCATGCAAAATTTGGCAATATCTGGAGACATTTTGTTTGTCAAAACTGGGAACAGAGAGGATGTAGAAGAGACTGGCTACTGGCTAATAGTGAATAGAGGCCAGGATGATGCTAAACATCCTGTAATGCACAGGACAGCCCCCACGAGGAAGAATTGTCAATGATGCCAAGATTAAGAGCTTGATAAGAGAGAGAAGAGAGAGACCTTAGCCAGTTACAAGCTCAATAATGTGTTACCTAGCTGATGCCTGTGGGAGGCATTGTCAGAGACTTTGCCTCCTGCTTTGCCAAAATCTCAATTTCAACATTGCATGTTCAGTTTTCCCTGATCTGTTTTAAAACGAATGGGCTTAATAGTTTTAGAGCACAGGCTGTGGAACCTGGGCTGAAATGGCATCCTACCCCTTTTGAGTTGTGTGACCTTGGGCAAGTTACTTAACCTCTCTGTTTTCAGTTCCTTTATCTGTAAAATGAGGGTAATAATTGTATCTTTACTCTGGATCATCATAGAATTGCAGGATGCTTAAAGCAGTGCTTAGCACATAGTAAACATTATAGAAACATTGGTAGCAATGATAATAGTCAAGTAAATGACTTTTTTATGAAACTTATTTGATCACAGTGGCCCCCTAAGTGTAACTATATATGTAATTTTTACATTAAAAATAATACTTTAAAAATTCATTGCCAATTTTTGCCACTGATTAATCTGAAGTGGCACATTTCTTCTTTAGCTGTCTGCTATATCTCTTGTCCTCTTCCCATGCAATGTAAACCCCATCAGAATATCAACTCTGTTCTCTTTATTATTGTTCATATTATTATTATTATTTAACTTTTATTACTGTCAAGTTGAAGGTTTTCTCATAGACACATCTCTTTAGTATTTAGAGTTGCTTATATTTTCTATCAGAGCCTTTAAGTTTGAATAAAGACTGTGTTTATTTTTCAGTTGCATCTGTAAGCTGATGATTATATCTATGGAATTATATTTGTCTTCTAGTGTCAAAAATTTCACTTTATTAACTTGTACTGAACACATTTTATATCAATATGTAAACATGTGTTGTTTTGGATCATCTTACTAAATATTTTCTTCTGGGTATTTCTGAAACTCTGAATTCCTATTTTGTTTTCTGTCATGTATGCCACTCTCTGGATTAGCATAGTACAATGGAATTTTCTATGGTGATGTAAATATTTTAACCTACACAGTCCAATATACTCGGCACTACTGAGCACTTGAAATGTGGTAGAGTAACTGAAAAACTGAATTTTAAATTTTATTAAATAGCCATGTGTGGCCAGTGGCTACCATTCTGGAGAAACCACCCTCCATTTCCAGTTCAACATCTTCAGTTTCATTCTAACTTAACCCTATTTCACTGAATGACTGAATGTGTTCGTGTGGTCTTTTGTTTGCCCTATATATAATATGTATTTCTTATATTCCAAGTATAACAAATTATTTTTTGCTTCATTTCCTGCATTTTTCAATAGGGTAATAATGTGTAGTCTTAGATGATTGTTTAGTGGTTGAATATTTTTCCTTTCTTCCCTTCTTGATGTTTGGTCTAATAATTAAATCAACAAAAGACAGATTAGCAGGAGAAAAAGTTTTAGTACAAGAGCCCTATAAAAACATGACACCTAAAGGTAAGCTGAGGCTTATCTGCCCTGGGAGCTAAGGAGTGTGGTAGGCCAGGCTTCAGAGAGAAGACAATTCACAGGCGGATGAGAAGGGCATATGTGTGGTAATCAGATGTTTGCCTGCCATGCAGTTAAGTCTTTGGCTAAAAGGTGAGCTCTGGTAGTAGCTCTGTTTCTGGGCCAAGCCCCCTAGTAAATTCTTTTAGGCAATTAAGGGAGAGAACAAAGCTGTTCCTGAGAGTTATGATGACTTAATTGCCTTTAGTGCGAAACAGCCCACATACCACATACAAGTGGCACATTTTGGGGTGGTGTGTGTGGTTGCCGCTTAATTGGGACTGCACCTGTGTATTTCTACTTGTATAATATTTAAAATAGTGTATCTTAAAATCAAGTGCTTGCTTTTTAATTGAAGTATAATTGACTTTTAGTATTACATTAGCTTCAGGTGTACAACATAGTGATTCAGTATTTTTATAGAGCATACTCCATTTAAGGTTACTACCAAATAATGGCTATGTATTCCTTGATGGATAATATATTGTTGTAATTTATTTATTCTGTGTGCAGTAGTTTGTATCTCTTCATCTCATATCTCTGTTGTGCCCTTTCCCCACTCCCCTGAAACCATTAGTTTGCGGTCTGTCTTTATGAGCCTGTTTCTATTGCATTACGTTCATTTGATTTATGTTTTAGAATCCACGTGTGAGTGATGACATAGAGTGTTTGTCTTGTGTCTGACTTATTGCACTAAGCACAGTGCCCTCCACATCTCCACATGCAGTTGCAAGTGGCAAAATGTCATTCTTTTTATGGCTGAATAGTGTTCCACTGTGTGTGTGTGT
Source organism: Aepyceros melampus (assembly GCA_006408695.1). Classification (NCBI taxonomy): domain Eukaryota; kingdom Metazoa; phylum Chordata; class Mammalia; order Artiodactyla; family Bovidae; genus Aepyceros; species Aepyceros melampus. The sequence goes on from SJXQ01008441.1 coordinate 233,152, forward strand.
ACACCACATCCTCTTTATCTATTCATCTGTTCATGGACACTTAGATTGCTTCCATATCTTGGCTATTGTAAATAATAATGTGAACATTCAGGTGCATGATACAGTCTCAAATTAGTGTTCTTGTTTCCTTTGGATATATGTCCAGCAGTGGAATTTCTGGGTCATATGGTAGTTTTATTTTTTTTTTTTTTAAGAACCTCTATACTGTTTTTCACAGTGACTACACAAATTTGCATTCTCCCCAACAATGTAAAAGGGCTCCTTTTTCTACAAATCCTTGCCAACATTTATCATTTGGGGTCTGTTAGATGATAACTATTCTCACAGGTGTGAGGTGATATCTTATTGTATTTTTGACTGGCATTTTTCTGAAGATTACAGTATTAAGCATTCTTTTTATTGACTGATGTATATCTGTCTTCTTTGGAAAAATGTTCAGTCTTCTGTCTATTTTCAATTGAATTGTTTATTTATTTATTCTTTTTTTGGGCTATTGAGTTATATGAACTGTTTATGTATTTTGGATATTAACCCATTATCAATCATATCATTTGCCAAAATATTTTCCCCATTCATTATGGTGTCATTTTGTTTTTGTTGCTGTGCAAAAGTTTTTATGTTTAATTAGTTCCAATTAGTTCTTTTTCTGCTTTTGTTTCCTTTGCCTTAGAAGACAGATATGTGCAAACTTTGCTATTATTTATGTCAGTGTTCTATGTTTTCTTCTAGGAATTTCATGGTTTCCACACTTACATTTAGGCTTTTAACCCATTTTTTTTCCTTTTTATTTATTTTTTACTTTCAATATTATATTGGTTTTGCCATACATCAACATGAATCCACCATGAGTGTACACGTGTACCCCATCCTGAACCCCCCTTCCCGCCTCCCTCCCCATACCATCCCACTGGGTCATCCCAGTGCACCAGCCCTGAGCATCCTGTATCATGCATCGAACGTGGACTGACCATTTGTTTCACATATGATACTATACATGTTTCAATGCCGTTCTCCCAAATCATCCCACCCTCGCCCTCTCCGAGTTCAAAAGACTGTTCTATACATATGTATCTCTTTTGCTGTCTCTCATACAGGGTTATTGTTACCATCTTTCTAAATTCCATATATATGCGTTCAGCTTAGTTCAATCACTCAAGTCATGTCTGACTCTTTGTGACCCCATGAATCGCAGCACGCCAGGCCTCCCTGTCTATCACCAATTCACAGAGTTCACTCAAACTCACGTCCATTCAGTTGGTGATGCCATCCAGCCATCTCATCCTTGGTCATCCCCTTCTCCTCCTGCCCCCAATCCCTCCCAGCATCAGAGTCTTTTCCAATGGGTCAACTCTTTGCATGAGGTGTCCAAAGTACTGGAGCCTCAGCTTTAGCATCATTCCTTCCAAAGAACACCCAGGGTTGATCTCCTTCAGAATGGACTGGTTGGATCTCCTTGCAGTCCAAGGGACTCTCAAGAGTCTTCTCCAACACCACAGTTCAAAAGCATCCATTCTTCGGCGCTCAGCCTTCTTCACAGTCCAACTCTCACATCCATACGTGACCACAGGAAAAACCATAGCCTTGACTAGACGGACCTTAGCAAAGTAATGTCTCTTCTTTTGAATATGCTATCTAGGTTGGTCATAACTTTTCTTCCAAGGAGTAAACATCTTTTAATTTCATGGCTGCAGTCACCATCTGCAGTGATTTTGGAGCCCAAAAAAATAAAGTCTGACACTGTTTCCACTGTTTCCCCATCTATTTCCCATGAAGTGATGGGACCAGATGCCATGATCTTTGTTTTCTGAATGTTGAGCTTTAAGCAACTTTTTCACTCTCCTCTTTCACTTTCATCAAGAGGCTTTTTAGCTCCTCTTCACTTTCTGCCATAAAGGTGATGTCATCTGCATATCTGAGGTTATTGATATTTCTCCCGGCAGTCTTGATTCCAGCTTGTGCTTCCTCCAGCCCAGCGTTTCTCATGATGTACTCTGCATAGAAGTTAAATAAACAGGGTGACAATATACTGGCTTGACGTACTCCTTTTCCTATTTGGAACCAGTCTGTTGTTCCATGTCCAGTTCTAACTGTTGCTTCCTGACCTGCATACAGATTTCTCAAGAGGCAGGTCAGGTGGTCTGGTATTCCCTTCTCTTTCAGAATTTTCCACAGTTTATTGTGATCCACACAGTCAAAGGCTTTGGCATAGTCAATAAAGCAGAAATAGATGTCCTACTATTATTGTGTTGGTTACAGTTCTTCATTGTCTGTTAACATTTGTTTTATGTATAGAAGTGTTACTGTGTTGAGTTCATATATATTTACAATTGTTATATCTTTTTAGATTGAGCCCTTGGTCATTCTTTGTCTCTTGTTTACAGTTTTAAAATCTATTATGTCTGAAAAATTATTGCTACTCCAGCTTTCCTTTTTGTTAATTTAAGTGTAGTTGACTTACAATAATTTATTAGTTTCAGGTGTATAATATAATGATTCAGTATTTTTACAGGTGATATTCTCTTTAAAGCTATCACAAAATAATGGCTATATTTCCCCGTACTGTACACTACATTCATGTTGCTTTTCCATTTTACCCATAGTGATTTGTATCTCTTGCAACTGGCCGACAGAGCCAGATCCTGGGGTCTCTAGGTGCAGAGCCCAGGGGTTCCAGAACTACTTTGGGACCACTAGTAGAAGAGCCTGATTCCTGACATAGCTAGCTGCAAAGTCTATGGTGTCCTCAAGCTTGTTTCAGCCTAGTGATGAGTGGTGTCAGGTCCCAGGGCAGCTGGCTGAGTGGCCCACGGTGTCTGAAAGCTGATGTTGGCCATCTGGTGGGTGGACTGAATCCCAGGCTATCCTGTAACTGGCACCTGCCTACTGGTAGGTGAGGCTGGTGCTGAGTCTAGAGCAGGCTGGATGGTAGACCGGGCCATATGTCTCTGGCTACAGGGCCCTGGACATCCCAGGTCCAGTGTGTGCACATGAGTGTGTGAACTGGATCCTCAGTCCCCTGGTAGGCAGGGATGTATCTGGGGCATCTGTGGGCTCAGGTTAAGACCAGGGAGTCTTATTTTCCTTCCCCATCACTTGTCCCTCTCTACTCTGCCTTTTGACTTTTTAGTTCCTCACTGCTTCTCTCTTTGGTTCTATAAAAGAACCTGGCCTTCAGACCCCAACAGATGGTTAGTGTGCAACATTAGTCTGCTGTCTTCTCAGACAGTTTTCTGAATCAAGTCTTATTCCTTGCCTTGACAACAGCAACAACAAAATCTAGGGAGTCTTAAGGCAGCCTGCTTCCTGATGAGCTCTGTCCTCACCCAGTTAGTTGCTTGTCCTAAGACATCCGGCACTGGCACCTACACGTCGAGTTAGTAGGGGTCTGGGCTCTAGGGCTAGTGAGCTAGAGAAGATTCCAAAGCTGTACTTGCCAGCACCAGTGTCCACGTGGTAGAATGAGCTCCCCATAATTGCTGCTGCTGGTGTCTGTGTCCCCAGGGTGAGGTCTACCTGCCTCCTTATTCTCTGAGAGACTCCCCAAGATCAGCAAGTGGGTCTGCTCCAGGCTCCTTTCAAATCAATGCTTCTATCCTGGGTACTAAATCATGTTAGTCTTTGTGTGTGCCCTTTAAGTGCAGAGTCTGTATTTTCCACAGCCCTCTGTGTCTCCTGAAAGTGATCTCCACTAGCCTTCAAAACCAAATATTTTAGGGGTTCATCTTTTAAGTGCAGGATCCCAGGGCTGGGGATCCCAGTGTGGGGCTTGGATCCCTTGCCGCTTGTGAGAACTTCTGCAGTAGTAACTAGTCTCCCCTTTGTGGGTTGCCCACCTCGGGATATAAGATTTGACTGTACGTCATCTCCATCTCCATTCCACCTACCTATTGTGTGGTTCCTTCTTTATATCTTTAGTTGAAGAAGAGCCCTTCTGTTAGTTTTCATTGGTAGGTGTTGTATAAATAGTTGTGATTCTGGTGTATCTAGGAAAGCAGGTAAGTTCAGGGTCTTCGTACTTCACCATCTTGGCCCAGGAAGCACTTGCTTTTCTTTTCTTGCAGATAAAAAAATAATGTTTATTGTCTTAAAAAGCAAAGAGCAAAAGAATATATAAAGAACAGAATAAAAATCACCTGGTGGCACAAAGCAGAGATAGCTATTGATACTACTGCTGCTACTACCATTACTACTTTACACACAGAGAATAATGTGCAATGCACTTAGGGCAGAATGAGTTCTTTCTACACACAGCATATTCTCTTACTTTTAAACACTTTACAAATTATATGCATAATACATGTTTATTTAAAAATTGAAAAACATTGAAGAATATACTGAAGAAAATAAAATTGCCCATAGTCATAGAATGCATAGGTTATTTACTTTTATTTTTCTGATTTGTTTGCTTTCATTAGTTCTTCTGAGACTCATAGGCAGATTTAGACACAGGTAGATAGGTGGATGGTTAGGTAGACAGACTTAAAAAAATTTTTTTTTAAATTATACCATAGATATACAGCATGCATGCTCAGGCACTCAGTTGTGTCTGACTCTTTGTGACCCTCTGGACTATAGCCTGCCAGGCTCCTCTGTTCATGGAATTTTCCAGGCAGAAACACTGGAGTGAGTTGCTATTTCCTCCAACAGGCAATTTCCCAACTCAGAGATTGAACCTACACTTCTTGCAACTGCTGCGTTGGCAGGCGAATTCTTTACCTCTGTGCCACCTGGGAAGCCCACCATAGATATGCAGGGAATACTAATAAAAGCATATACCTTTCAGATAGTAATCAAACAAAAATACAGGCAACTATGAGATGTGTCATCAACGATGTTATTAGTGGCCATTAGGAACACTTGTAGCTTTACAGTAATAAAAACAGGTATTCATAACATGTACTCACTGCTACTGCTAAGTCACTTTAGTCGTGTCCGACTCTGTGCAACCCCATAGATGGCAGCCCACGAGGCTCCCCCGTCCCTGGGATTCTCCAAGCAAGAACATTGGAGGGGGTTGCCATTTCCTTCTCCAATGCATGAAAGTGAAAAGTGAAAGTGAAGTCGCTCAGTCGTGTCCGACTCTTGGTGACCCCGTGGACTGCAGCCTACCAGGCTCCTCTGTCCATGGGATTTTCCAGGCAAGAGTACTGGAGTGGGGTGCCATTGCCTTCTCCATTTATTCACTAAATTTGTTAAATAATTGTATCTTTTTATATCATAAGAGCTTTCCTATAGTATAAACTAAAATTCATAAACATGATTGTAATGGTTGGAGCATATTCCATTATATCTCTATGCTGTAATTTACCCAGTTCCCTATTATTGAACATTTAGAATGTTTCTCTTTTTACTACTATGAATAGCACTGCACTCTACATCTTAGTGCCTAAATCTTTTTCATCTCTGTTTATTTTCTTGGGATTCATTCTTAGCAGTAAAATCACTGGTCCCAATAAAATGAACATATTTAAGACCCTTGTTATATATTACCAAATTGCCCTCCAGAAAGTTCTTTGTTGCTTATATATAAAAAAAAAATCTTTGTGCTATTTATACACTTTAATCATTTTTATGCAGCTTTTCTTTGACCTTTTAAACTTCTTTTTGGTTTTAGGACTCCAAATTGTGTTTTAATACATGTTTCTTTCAAGGGATTAGCAAAGTAATCATGTTGTTATAAATACCCAAACAATGTAATTCTTTTATTTTCTCTTAGTAAAGATCTTCAGATATAACATTTTTCACTGTGTAAATTGTTTCTTTCTAGGGTGAACCAGGAGAGAAAGGAGATCCAGGTTTGTCAGGCATTAATGGACAAGATGTAAGCCTAACTTTCTCTTTTCTAACATAGTGTTTACATTTGGCCACTGAAATATGCTTATTGTCTAATGCTCTGAGACTTGACTATCCTTGAAGAACTAGCTACAATTATTCAATTATTGCAAAGTAAAAATCAAGGTAGTTACTTTGTGTGTCTGTGTGTGTGGCTCAGTAGAGGCCCAGTTTTGTTGCTGTTGTTTTTTGAAGGCCACTGACTTTATTGATTTAAAAAGCTTTACAAGGACAGTGACTGTTCTGCCAAAAAGAGGGCAAATAGCGTAAAACAGACCAGGGAACAGGGGGGAGGGCTATGTGATCATTGGTCAGTTTCTGGTGCTAAAGAAAATTGAAGACCTTTTCTGGGAATGACTGAAGGACACGTGCGGTGCCAGTGCCAAGCAGGCCCCATAGTTTTACTGTTGAAACTACCAGGTAGTTCCCTGGTTCTATACACCTCGTATTATACTCATTCTTCACGGTCCTTTCTTCCTTGATGGTCTGGCTTCCGTTTCTTCTCTCTTCCTTTCTCGGTCTTTTTTCTTTTCACATATATGCTGCTGTGACCAGGCTCCATTTTCATCTTACCCTCAGTCTCTATCTGCTGAGGGATCTGTTGAGCTCATATCTCAGGCATGAAAAGAAAAAAAGGAGGGGACCCTGGGTATCTGTGTCACTCCCCCTCCATTGTACCTGTTCCCCAAGCTCAGGGCTCCTGTCCCAGGTAATGTCAAGTCCTCCAACCTGCCCTCTCACCCCAAGGCAATTAACCCCCCAGAACTTCACTTGTGTTCTCATGATGGAATTTGGAGGGTAGATAAAATCTTGGTTTTCCTCTAAATGCAGATTACTCTCCTTTCGGGCCATAAGATTCACCATTTACTGTAGATATACTCCTTATTAAGGCAAGTATCCACAATGATAATTATTTTTTTCCCCATGGTTTCCCTTCTTCACGTCATAAAAATGTTTTAAGAAGGTTCTGAAGGGCCATACTACTTACTTTTTGGACAGAGGAATAAGGAATAAGCTAGATCTGGTTCCCTAATGCCCAGATGTTGTAAAATCCATTTGGTCTGCAGCACAGTGGGAAGGGAGGCTGAACACTGTAATCCTGGGCCTGTGAACAAAGTAAGACCTGGAGGGTTTGTTGTTGTTGTTCAGTTCCCAATTCGTGTCTGTTCTTTGTGACCCTATGGCCTGCAGCAGGCCAGGCTTCCCTGTAATTCACTGTCTCCCAGAGTTCACTCAAGTTCATGTCTATTGAGTCATTGATGCTATCCAACCATTTCATCCTCTGTCATCTCCTTCTCCTTCTGCCTTCAGTCTTTCCCAGCATTAGGGTCTTTTCCAATGACTTAACTCTTCATATCAGGTGACCCTAATTGGAGCTTCAGCTTCAGTCCTTCCAATGAATAGTCAAGGTTGATTTCCTTTAAGATTGATTAGTTTAATCTCCCACTGTCCAAGGGACTCTCAAAGAGTCTTCTCCAGCACCACAATTCAAAAGCATCAGTTCTTCAGTGTCCAGTCTTCTTTATGGTCCAACTCTCACATCCATACATGACTCCTGGAGAAACCATACCTTTGACTATACAGACCTTTGTCAGCAAAGTGAAGTCTCTGCTTTTTAATAGTCTGTCTAGACTTATAGTTTTCCTTCCCTTGGAGGGGGAAGGGTCCAAAGAGAACTATCCCAGAAGCTAACCCTACTAATTCACCCAAGCTTGAGGCTTTGGCCCCCACAACTTTCTTCTCTTATTTCCTAGGAAGCCCTATTTGCACCTTTAATATGACATGTTTCTTGTTCCCATCTTCTTGAAAGGATTTTTCTCCACCAGAGAGAGGGAGTTAGCACCAGTGTCTTGGAGCTAGGGGAGTCTGCATCTCTCCGCCTCTTTACAGCACAGTAGGGTGCTGGATGGCCATTGGCCATTGGCCCCTACAGGTAATAGGGCTACTAATTCCCCACTGCCTGTCACTGGAGATACCTGGTGTCATGGTCAGAGTTCTACGGTGGGAAGCAGAGCTCAGCGTGTGTCCCAGTTCGGTCACGTGTTGAGAAAATCACTTCTCAGAGCCTGTTGGGTTCTGAAGTCCCCATCACTGCAATGTCCTCTCATCTAATACGAAGAGATCTTAAGACTGGTTAGGATTAGAGTCTTGAAAATTATGATGAAATTTGAAGCCTTCATTTGGGCTTTTGGGACTCCAGTTGCATTCAGGGAAAACACAATGAGAGTCCATCCAGCTGGAGCTGGGCATGGACAGTGCTCTGTGTGTGGAGGTTTGTCCTCCCTCCTCTGAAGAGGGGTAGGTGGCTCATGCTGTGTTCACATGAAGATTCTTTTCACAGTGTGTTCTGAAAAATTGCCAGAACTGAAGCTTTTGCCTGTGGCTCTGTTCTTTCTATCATATTCTTTATGAGAACAAAGACCATCTTTTTGGAATTGCTAGTACTTAGTAAATGTTTGGAGTGAGAAAGAAGTAGTTGTTTATTAAATTTTCACATTAAAAATTAAAATATTATTATAATAGTCTAAAATACAAGTAATTAGAACCTAAACCAGGGAAACAGATGGAAGAGAGGGCACAGTGATATTGCAAAGGTTGAATATATGCAATTTGGTGCTTCACTGCAGCAAAAAATAGCCCAAGGTTTTCACCATTCATTATGGAAGGATGTTACCTTCTGATAAACAGAGGAGTGTTGAGAGAAATTAACTCCACTTGGAAAAGGTAACCAAGCTACATGTATGGTGGCTCCCTGGAATAGAGGAGCAAAACAAAGATTTCTAGAAGTTTGTTAAGATAGAGTTAGAGTAGAAATAGAGAAAGAATTTATCCAAGCACTCAAAACTGAAAGGAGGTTTGAGGGAATGGAGCCTGAAATATATTCATGTTAACTGAAGAGATTTGGAAATTTTTTCCATGGGGTCTGAAAGTAAGGTGATTTGACTTATCAGAATTAATCAGTTTTACACACATACTTGCATGCTTTCTACTTGCTCAGATCTAAAACTGTCTTGCTGAGAGAGCTCCCGGCCTCGTGGGCAGTGTGACCTTTCCTCTTTGACAATGATCTGGGAAGAGTCCTTCACATACCCCACCCACAAGCGTGTCATTCCTTTAGCGCTATCACTGCCGCTTATAGCTCATTAGTACATTATAAAGCACGACAAAGCACATTTGCTCACTTGGTTACTTAATTAACATGTAGTTGATATCATTTTCTTTTCCTTAATTTTGCGAAAGTTATTCAGGAGTCATGACTAAGGAGGAATAAGAAAAAGTAATGACAGTTCTCTTTTTCCCTTCTATTACAAAAGCACTTTGCTGTTGTGCAATTACTCAGACATATCCAGCTCTTGGCGATCCCATGGCAAAGATATCCCATGGCAAAGCACCAGGCTGCCTGTCCTTCACTATCTCTCAGAGTTTGCTGAAACTCATGTCCATGGAGTCGGTGATGCCATCTAACCATCTCATGCTCTGTCACCCCCTTCTCTTCCTGCCCTCAATCTTTCCCAGCATCAGGGTATTTTCCAATGTGCTGGCCCTTCGTATTAAGTGGCCAAAATATTGGAGCTTCAGCTTCAACACCAGTCTTTCCAGTGAATACTCAAGGTTGATTTCCTTTAGAATTGACTGGTTTGATCTCTTTGATATCCAAGAGACTCTCAAGAGCCTTTTCCACACCACAGATCAAAAGCATCAGTTCTTCAGTGCTCAGCTTTCTTTATAGTCCAATTCTCACATCCATACATGACTACTAGAAAAAACATAGCTTTGACTATACAGACCTTTGTCAGCAAAGTGGTATCTCTGCTATTTAATACACTATCTAACTGTGCCGTAGCTTTACTTCCAAGGAGCAAGTGTCCTTTAATTCCATAGCTGCAGTCACCATCCACAGTGATTTTGGAGCCCAAGAAAATAAAGTTTGTCACTGTTTCCACTATTTTCCATCTATTTGCCAAGAAGTGGTGGGGCTGGTTGCCATGTGCTTAGTTTTTTGAATGTTGAGTAGGGGTAAAGAATCATATACTGTTATTTATTCCATTGGTGGTGGTGGTGGTGGTTTTAAACATTGTGCCATACTTCAAAAACTAGTTTCATGAGGAATTTGAAATTCAATCCTTACCTCAATTTTATTGCTAGAAAGTGCAGGAGGTGAGAGTATCCTATTTTCAGAGTAAAGAAATAGAGCTTAGGAAACTAAGAAATTTTCTTTTAGAAAATGTTAAAGTGAGTCTTTACCCCTTGTTTGACCGAAAAGTCTATTTCCCCAGTAAGTCACACCACATTTCTCATTGTCTATTTTTAAATGCTAAAATAAACTGACTCCACAAACCAAAATCACTCAGCATTTATGACAGCTCACTCTGCCTTTCAATAAGTGTAGGTACTCATTCTTAGGGAATGAAAGGCATTATAATAGCTATCTCAGTCTGTACTGAAGTCAAGCCATGATGGAGATCATAATTTCAGGAATATTCTGTTGGAACACAGACTGAATAACCTCAATACATCAGCTCACTGCAGTTACTTAACACCTCAGAGAAAATTAAAAGAATTTAATATTCCCATGAAATGAATTCAGAGCCTTTTTATGGTCTTTTATTGATGTAAGTGTACCTTTTGGTAATAATTTCTTCTGTGCCAGCTTTCCCATGTAGTGGACAAGCTCACTTTGGAAAATGTAAACCTCCTTTTAAGCGAAGTATGCAGCAGTTCAGCTTTCTTAATGGGACACTCTTGCATTTTGGTCAAGATGGTACTCTGCCTCATGGGACTGTCTTGCCAAAGCAGAATGTGTAGCATCCTTCATGCTCAGCAGTAACAACTCTTAGTCATTAGGGCAAAAAATTGCTTTGGTATCTTTCTCAATGCATTCTTGACTCTGTGTGTGTGTGTGTGTGTGTGTGTGTGTGTGTTTGAACTTTGATTGATCCTCATGTTACTGGGATATCAGATTCATATTTACCTTATAATTTAAATAATGCATATGAAACATATTGAAATTGTCAAAATTTTGAGTTCCTAGAATTTAGCCTTCAGAATATAAGACCTCGACTTTTCACACATTCTAGTTTATAATTAAATGATTTTGACTGTGACCTACCATGGGATATATTCAACATTGTCATCTGAGAACACACTTGAGGGAGCATCTCATAAAGTTAATGTGATCCTTGAAACCAAAATCTGGGCTCAAATTCCAGCTCTGCCACTGCCCACCTGGTGTACTAATTAGCACATTCTTTATTCTCTATGTGCCTATTTCTTCATTTGCACAATGGAATGACAATAGTAAGAGGACTTAACTCATAGTCTTTTTTCTAGGATTAAAGGGGTCATCAAACATAAAGCATTTAAGTCAGAGTCTTGCATACAGAAGAGCTATATAAACATTTGCTATTGTTAGAAACTGGGTGAGAAAACACATTTTCTCTAATAGATATAGAGATAGAAAAGTGAATTTCAGTCATTCAGTTTAGTCTCTTCCTCTGCAACTTTATTATTGTCTTTCAAACAACTCCTATCAGAATTATAGCATCTGATGTTTCTAAAATTGTCACGTTAATCTCCTTATACCAATGCAATCTGTATACTGAATACAAAAATGTTGGAATCACAAAGCTGCAATATTGGCTGCTGACAGCTGGTGCCATTGCTGGGGAAAAAGAAGTAGTCAATAGAGGATGAGGAAAATGATGAATAGATGGGTAAATGTTTTTAACAAATACCATTACTTTGTATCAAATGATCTTTAAAGATTCTACATACTGTTAGTAAGTAGCTCTTGCAATGAAAATTAATTCATAATCTACCTGCTTTTATAACTCTAGTTGCAATATTGTCCTTCAGCTTTCATTGTGCATTTAAAATTTTTATTTAAATATGATTGATTTACAATGCTGTTTCAGTTTTAGGTATCCAGTAAAGTGATTCAGATATATATTATTTTTTAGATTCATTTCCATTATAGGTTATCACAAGATACTGAGTGGAGTTCCCCGTGCTATGCAGTAGGCCCTTGTTGGTTATCTATTTCATATATTTAAATCTCAGACTTCTAATTCATCCCTCCACCCCTTCTCCTTTGGTAACCATGTTTGTTTTCTATATCTGTGAGTCTCTGAATCTGTCTGTTTTGTAAGTAAGTTCATCTTGCATTTGGATAAGAGTACCTGCCTCTCATAACATATGGAGCCCACTACTGACATCTTTATATACATTTTACAGAGAACAGTGGTAATAGATGCCTCTTATTCATTATTAAATTCGGAGTCTGTTTCATTCGATTCTGTATGCTTTATGGTGAGTGCTATGTCTTTTTTAATCCAATACTGAATAGCCATTGATAGCAACACTAGTGTCCCATGAGAAGAAAAATTACACTTGAGAAAAGCATGAGTGATCTGCTTCTTAGAGCCTGTTATGATGCCATGACCTTAACAACATGGTACATGAGCTCCACGGATGCACTTCAGTGACCAATGACAAAAGTAGAGGCTTGATGACTGCAGTACTTCCCAATGGCATTTTATTCTATGTGAGTTAAAGGACAGTTGGTACATGTCCACCAAACTGACTACAAAACTGGACAGAACAATTAAGTATCCCTTGGAATTCAGCTTGAAAAGCACAAGCAACATTTATCAAGTACCTTAGATGTGCCAAGTATTTTTAAACAGATGAGTGTCAGAACAACTTTTCAAGACAGATATTATCTTTTATTGAAGTATAGTTGATTCACAATGTTCTATTAATTACTGCTGTACAAAGTGATTCAGTTACATGCATACATACATTCTTTTTTATATATATTCTTTTCCATTACGGTTTATCATAGAAGTATAGTTCTCTGTATATCTAGTAAAACCTTGTTTTTTTATCCATTCTATATATAAAAGGCTTATATCTGCTAACCCCCCTCCTCCAGCCACCTCTCCATTGGCCATCACCAGTCTGTCCTCTGTGTCTGTGATTCTGTTTCATGGGTGGGTTTATTTGTGTTATATTTTAGGTCTCACAAATAAGTGACATCATACGGTAGTGGTCTTTCTGTTTTGGACTCAGTGTGACAGTCTCTGTGTCCATCCATGTTGCTGCACATGGCCTTATTTAATTCTTTTTTATGACTGAGGAGTCTTCCATTATATATATGCACCACATCTTTATTCATTCATCTGTCTATGGACATTTAGATTTTTTCCATAAAGACAACTATCACTTATACCTATTTATACGGAAACTGAAATGACTTACTTAAGAAAAATGCATGAATCCTTTATTGACTCTTCTGAACTCCACATGTCTGAAGTCCTGAGCATCTCCAGGAAAGTTAGGTATCTCCGGGACCTGCCGCCTTCACGCCTGCTGGCACATTTATCATAGCCCTCAGTGTTTACATCTGCCTGTGGCTGGTTGCTTTATTACCACACCTTGTCCCTGACCATAGCATATTAAAAAGCAGAGACATTACTTTGCCAACAAAGGTCCGTCTAGTCAAGGCTATGGTTTTTCCATTGGTCATGTATGGATGTGAGAGTTGGACTATAAAGAAAGCTGAGCGCTGAAGAATTAATGCTTCTGAACTGTGGTGTTGGAAAAGACTCTTGAGAGTCCCTTGGACTGCAAGGAGATCCAACCAGTCCATCCTAAAGGAGATCAGTCCTGAATATTCATTGGAAGGACTGATGTTGAAGCTGAAGCTCCAATACTTTGGCCACCTGATGCAAAGAGTTGACTCATTGGGAAAGACCCTGATGCTGGGAGGGATTGGGGGCAGGAGGATAAGGGGATAACAGAGGATGAGATGGTTGGATGGCATCACTGACTCCATGGACATGGGTTTGGGTGGATTCCGGAAGTTGGTGATAGATGGGGAGGCCTTGGCGTGCTGCGGTTCATGGGGTCACAAAGAGTCACATACGACTGAGCAACTGAACTGAACTGAACTGTCCCTGACCATAGATGATTGAACCAGAGATAGTTCAAGTACTTGCTTGACATATCAACAAGTAAGTCCCTTCTCCAGAAGTTGCAATTACAGTTAGTCTGTCAGGCAGTAGTGTTGAAAATTTTTAATGTATTAGTTTATACTTCAAATAGTATTTTTGTAATGTGTAACATATATGATGATTATGAATTGTAGAATGTACTCAAAACTCAACATAATGCCATGCCCACTCCAGAGTTAATCATTTTCCTGAATATTGTGTTTCATATTCCTTCTCATTATTAAAAACAATTTCTTCCTACCATCTGTCCATGGTAATACAGGGTTCTGTCTTGCATGTGTATAGATGTTCTATAATATTTGCTGCAGAAATGAATATTCAGTCTTTCTCAGCTATTCCTTCCTTTGTGTTTGTTTCCCCATCCCCCTCTGGGTAATGGTCTACCAGCATGATGAGAAAAGACCCCTCTTTAGTACACTTCTCAGCTTAGTAAACAGCTCAGCCTCCTAGCTAGTCCTGAAGCCAAGTACAAACCAGCCTCTGTCCCTCATTTCCCAGGGCCCACCTCCAGCATTTCTGCAACTCCATTCTCACTTCTGGCCATCTTGTTCTCTTGCCTGCAAAGCTGTGAGAGCCCCTTTCTGCTTCTGCTCTTGCTGCCTGCAATCTATTTTCATGTTGTAGCCAAAACTCTCCTTTTCGGGAAACACCATCAAACCCTAAATGGCTTCCCCTCGCTCCCAGATCAAAACCCTGCCTTCTCTCCACAGCCTACAGTTCTCTATGTGCCATGACCCCTGACTACCCTTGAGTTCACGTCCCACTCCTCACTTCCTCACTTGCTCATGACACTGCTTCCATCCGGGGGCTGTTGTGCTTGTTGGTCCCTTACCTCTCCCCCAACACCGTTTCCCAGGATTGGTGCAAGGCTGGATCCTATACAACAAACACTCCCTCTGCACAGAGCCCATTTCCAGCTGCTACACTCGCTGTCCTGCACTCAGCACATTCAGCCTGTGGACCCGGTCACCGTCAGTCACCCTCCTCTACACCATGAATTCCGCTGCAGCAGGAAATCTGACTTTGCTAAGGGAAAAATTATTCTGACACCTGCTAAAATGGTGAAAAAGTAGTGAAAGTGTTAGTCGCTCAGTTGTGCCTGACTCTCTGCAACCCCATGGACTGTAGCCCGCCAGGCTCCTCTGTCCATGGAATTCCCTAAGCAAGAATATTGGAGTGGGTTGCCATTTCCTTTTCCAGGGGATCTTCCCAACCCAAGGATCAAACCTGGGTCTCCTGCATTGCAGGTAGATTGTTTACTCTTGAGCCACCAGAGAAGCCCTAAAATGGTGAAGAAGAGTTTTTAGTCAAGATTATCACAATACGAGTGTTACAATAGGGAAGAGAGATTGGCCTCAACTCTGAATACAGCAAGGATGAGTGGGGATTTATAGCCAAGGAATAGAGAAAGGTGGTCATTGAATGGAATATTGCTAAGAACAGACATCGAGGCTGGGGGATTCTCTCTAAACTAAGTTAGCAAGATTCTTGCTATAACTGGGCCAGGCAGGCCATGGATGGACGGGGGCCAGGGTTGAGGCCTAGTCAAGGAGAGGACTCAGAGGAATCCGACTCAAGTTTGCTTAATGAGAGAGTCTCTTTGAACTTCTTGTTCTTGTTTTTTATGTCTCTAAATAACACTATCTGATATAAATAAAATATATCATATATAATATTATGTGTATATAATAGATTTTAAATATTTCAAGACAAATATAAATATGCTATACTTTCTCATAGCCACATTTTAGAAAGTAAAAAGAAGCAAGTGAAAATAATTTTAATAATATGTCTTATTTAATCTCATATGCACATTATCTTTTCGATACATAAAAGTGAAAGTGAACTCACTCAGTCATGTCCGACTCTTTGCGACTCCATGGGCTGTAGCCTACCAGGCTCCTCTGTCCACGGGATTCTCCAGGCAAGAGTACTGGAGTGGGTTGCCATTTCCTTCTCCAGGGGATCTTCCTGACCCAGGAATCAAACCAAGGTCTCCCGCCTCGCAGGCAGACGCTTTACCCTCTGAGCCACCAGGGAAGCCTTTTCAATACATAACCAACATCTAAATTACTAATGAGCTACTGTACATTCATTTCTTTATATCAAATGTTGAAAACCCAATGGTATTTTACACTCATGGCATATTTCTATTCAGACAAGTCACATTTCAAGGATGAAAAGCTACATGTGGCCCTCGGCTACATATTGGGCAGTGCATATCTGATGATTACAGTGGTGATTGTACAAAGGGTATCCAATAAATGTCCACTGAATAAATGGATAGTGAACTAAGAATAAACTTAATTCACAGAAACGGCCATTTTCTTTCTGCAAGTGTTCAGAATATGTTGGTGCCAAGTTTTACTCCAGAGGCATGTATAAACAGAGTATGTGTTGCTTGATATGGAAAGGAATGGATATTTCAAATAATAAGAGAATATCACATTTCAATTATAATTTAATTCTTCACTCATCTTTGTTTTATAAATACCCAGAGGTAATAAAGGAAGAAAGCATAGCTATGAATTTTATCCATGAAGGAGTTTATGCAACCACAAAGGTGTTTCGATTTTTTCTTTTTTAACCAATTAAGTATTTTCATCTATTAAATTTTTTTCTAAAAGTATAAGACTGCAGTTTTCATGAGATAACAAATTTTAACAAGATTATTTTAAATATCTGGTTTTCTTTTATTCCTTTAAATTCATCATCAGCTTCTATATTGGGTAGTACAAGTGATAGCATTTGGCATTGTTTATTCAATGTAAAATGTCAGAGCAGTAAGAGCTGGATTCCTCAGTTGGGAACAGTAGGATGCCTGGATTTCCTGTGCATTGTGTGGCTTCAGAATATTTTTTCTGTTATTGTTCCTCCCTCATCCAGTGTGTTAAAAAAAGTATTTTTCCTATTTACCACATAGGACATGTCTGTCTTTTCTTCCTGTGTACATTGAAAACATTCAGCTGTAGCACTGATCTCCAGTGAAATCTATTGTGGTGTTCCTGACAGCTGTCAAATTCTGAATCAGATCAACCATATACCCACTGAAACACCCAACAGTCCAGAAGACTCATGAATATGTTTATCAGATATGCTATGTCTTATATAGTTTTACTGCTGTCTTTATAAATCCAGGTAAAAAAAAAGAAATAAGAATTAGAGAAACAAATCAGACTTTAAAACAGGAGAGAGACTGCATTTTAGCTCCAACTTTATGAGGGATGGGAAAACAATGTATTCTTCACCCCTTTTCCCCTCCAATTAGATTTCTCCATAGAGACAAAAAAAAAAATGTTTTTGATTTAACCTTGAATTTTAGGGGCAAGCTTTAAAAAAGCCAAATCAATGCTAAATCAGAGGTATTTACAAGATCGACAAATTTAAGCCAAAGTGGATACTTAAAAGCTCATATAGATCTTTAGATGATGCTCTCCCAGATGGTGAATTAATGTAATTTTAGCAGGAAGCAAAGTTGCACTAATATGCAGTACTGTGGCCTCGCACTGACTTAATGTATCTGTACCCATCACAGCACAGATGTTGTACATCATTTTACTGCCAGTTTTTCTATACCACACACTGAAGAATGGGATTTGGGAGTACAGTAAATTATGATTTTAAATTTCGACTAGTGACTTGTTAGAAATTGAAGCTTTCTGTGAACTGTGTATAGAAATCACATCGATTGTGTTCTTTGTACAGGGTGCAAAAGGTGACTTGGGTCCTCGTGGTCCACCTGGCCCAAAAGGAGAAAAGGTACAGTATACCCGGTCTTTTCTCAAGAAAACCCTGAGAAACTATGCAGTGACTTTTCACTGATCCTGTTTAACAGCCAAAATGTAATTTTGTTAAAATTAACCAAAGGCTATTATGTTAAAAAAAAAAAAAAGCTGAACAAGAAAAGCCTTCTGGTTCATTCAGTTAGTTTGAAGAGACTAAATGCACAATTGCTAGCCAACAGTAATTTGTGTTTATAAGATTTCCCTTTTTCCTCCCTCGCTCGGCACCATTAGGTATTCATTCCATCATAAATTCGCACCTACGCCCTGCGCTGGGGAACTTTGCCAGCAGCACTGAGATGCTACCATGGTGAAGCAGGTGGCCTTTGTGGGGAAAGAGGTTAACCGTGCGTCTCAGTCTTAATCTGAATGCCTCTCTTCCTGCCACATTTTCTCATGTCATTTTATAGGGGCCTATCAGCAGGGACCTTGAAAAGAAAATTATGAGATAGTAAAAGCAAGAGTTGTTTTGAGTAAGATCATTGGGTGATCCTAGTTTGATGGCAATTGTACATATGGGCATTTTGCACTGTATTTTGTTCTTCATCTCAACATATTTAGAAATCTTTGTCTGTCTCCGGTATTTACCTTCGCAGTAAAGTTGCCTGCAAATTGATCTCCAATGACTGATTTAAATTTCATCAATGTTTTTTTTAACAACTATTGGTTATTTTTATTCAGTTGTTCCTGATATAATGATTACACAAGGCTAAGTCTTCACTTTCAGGTGATTTTGTTAAATGAGAAAAGAGAATGTTGTAGAGATACTCCCACACAAGAATACAATATCCAGTGCCCCCTGCCACACAGCGTTGGTTCCATAAAGTCCACTTGAAGAGAGGTTAAGGCAGCGATACCTGATTTCTTTTTTCTTATGCGGTAACTTTAATTCACCATCAGCACTCTGGGGTTCAATATTTTTATCTACAAAATGAGGGGATGTGATGAGATAGAAGGTCTCTAATTGTCAAATTTAACATTCTAAGACTTACCTTTTTAAAAAGTATTCACTTTTATTGAAAAAGTGAAAATGTTAGTTGCTCAGTTGTGTCCAGCTCTTGGCTATCCCATGGACTGTAGCCCATGAGATTCCTCTGTCCATGAGATTCTCTAGGCAAGAATACTGAAGTGGGTTGCCATTGCCTTCTTCAGGGGATCTTCCCGACCCAGAGATTGAAGCAGAGTTTCCTGCAATGCAGGTGGATTCTTTCCCTTTTAAGCCACCAGGAAAGCCCCCCTTTTTTAAATTGAAGTATAGTTTAATTTGCAGTATTTTATTAGTTTCAGGAATACTAATCAGCATAGTGATTCATTTTGAATCAGCAGAGTGATTCAAAAGTTGTATAGCTTATATTCCATTTAAAGCTATTATAAAATATTGGCTATCTTCCTTGTGTTGTACAATATATCCTTGTAGCTTATTTACTTTGTGCGTAGTGGTTTGTATGTCTTAATTCTCTACCCTTGTCTTATCTCTCTCTGTGATGCTTGATCTTAATGACCAAAAGTTCCCATGAAGTAAATACATCTGGTGATACAATAAAGCATATAGGTGACATATTTATAAATGAAAAATAATAAACATGTAGATTAACCATATTCTTTAGATTTTGAATAGTTTTTCAATATATTTATCTGGTAATTTGTATTCATGTAATGGTCAGCAAAGCAACGTTAGTATTTAAAATTTCATGACTATAGGCAAAACCTCTTACAAGTGTTTGCAAGTGCAAGGCCAGTTCAGCAAAGCTTTCAAAGAGGCAATGGGGCTGCTGAAGGCATGAAGTGGGGAGACCCACTTATTATTTTTGCTGACCCACTTATTATTACTGTGCTAACTTTGTCAGAAATATAATCTGTCATTGTGACATTTCCCAGCTGCTCCTTTGGCAAGTAACCATATTTGAAGAGATACTCTTTCTAATTTTGGATTAGTAGACAAAAGAATAGAAATTAGATTATTTTAGCTTTTCAAAACAAGTTCTGCTGCTGCAGAAAGCATGGGGATGCACAAGGTGATTTTTATATCATGATAGCTAAAAGCATGTGATAAATTTTTCATTGTGAAGACACTTTTATCAAGATAAAATTCTACTTTTCTTTCCATTCAGATTTATCTAGATATTGCTTTGACCCATTCTTAAAATTTGTAAATATGTGGGCAAGAAGGGACTATTGGTAATTGCAGCTTTTCTTTCATCCTTTAGGGAGATATGGGACCACCAGGACCACCAACCCTAACTGTAAGTAGTCTTGAAATCAAAATTCGTAACTGAAATATGTTACCCTGTTGACTGCTCACAGTACATCATGACTATACCAAAATTTAAGCCATCAGATATTTTGAGATCTGAAAGTGACTTCAAAGTAGATCTAAACAAACCTCCATATTTTAAAGATGAAGCTTCTACCCACAGCAGTGAAGGGCTTAACCTGAGGTCATGCAGGTAGTCACTGGAAATGTCTGGAAGCAGTACTTAACCTAAGCAGTTTTCCCCACCCTCCATATGGTACATAATTTTTCCCCTTCAGGGTTTGATTATACATTCTTAATGTGACATTTAAAGTTAATGGAAGCAGAGACAGTTCTTGTCTAAAAACTACAAAGTAATAAACTATAATCACCCAATGTGTAAAAATAGCTACCTGTTTAAACTGATTGTTACATTCTCCAAAACCCGTTCAAGCCCATTGCTTTTTCCTATGTGAGTTGCTTCTAAGATTTGAAAATGATAAAATAGAGATATTTCAGTTACAGATTTATGAGAAAAGTTTATAATGTCCACATAATGGCATTGCTCTCAATTAAATGGTTCATCATTTATTAAACATTTAGTCATAAATATGTAATGCTTTCATATTTGGATACGATTTGCTGTTATAGACTTTCTTCATAGGCCATTAAGGTTTCTCATTTAAGTTAAAGATTTGGTCTGAGAATGACACTAAGCGTAATGGAAAAGAAGAAAGATGTTTAACTAAGATCATGTGTAGCTTGAGGCCTCTCAAATTTTATGTTGATATTAGCTAATGACATAAATTAAGAATTTAAATCATCAGTTTCCTGAGACCTATGCTGATCATAGAAGGCCAAGTTTAAAGAAATCTAGCATCTGGATGAGGGTCCTCCCATTAGGGCAGCACAGGACTTGCAAAGACTATGTGGCTTTGATAACATTTATATTTATCTTTGTACTTGAAAATATTATTCTGAACACTATGTTAATACTATCTTACACAAATAATCTTTGCAGTGCTCACTTAGAATGCAAATATTTCTTCATAAACGGAAAATCTAAGGAAACAAACAAGTGACTGTTAGGAATAGCCAAATTCTAGAGTGGAATTCTGTGCTTGAAGCTTTGATTTTCAAGATGGGAATAAAAACTATTAGAGACGAGGCTTTAACTGCATATTATTCATTTTTTTATAATTTGTGGAGTTTATTTCTTAAATTATTTGGCAGTGATTTAAAGTTTGCTCATTTTATTTAAATCACGTGTTTATTTTTCTTCAACTGAGTTATGTGCTCAATCATTCCATGTAGTTATCTGATTACACAGTCATTTGCAACTTGTGTTTAAAGACTAAAATGCAATCTGTCTGTATCATTCGCCTGATAAGCAAATTTGGCCCCTCAGCCTGAATATTATATTGGACTATGTCAATGTCAAGTGACAACTGACATCTTTCTGCCAAGTAACACCCTTTAGATGTCTCTTTGCACTATTCAGTGGCCAGACACTATCAGAGTACAAGCTGATTTTCATACTTATCTAAAGATATGAGAGAGATTTCAAAGTGGGAGGTTAAGAGAGTGAGTTAGAAGGATGTGGAGCTTACCATCTTCCAAAACACATCAAAAAGACATCTACATGTGGTAAAATTGTCATTGAAAACTAGCAGAAGCCCTCTTACACAGCCAAAGCTGCAAGAAAGATCCCCACACAACTGGTAGGATAACAAAGATGCATTGGAACAGGACCAGCGCCCCTGGAGGGAGCTGTGAAAGGAGAAAAGCCCTTATAGATGACCCCTCCCCTTGGGAACCCCCTTCACTGGCTGGAAGGTCCATTTGGCTAGATAGGGGATCTGGAGGGGCCTGGATTCTGCCCAGGAGGAGGTCTGCATGTGCTGGCTTGTTAGCTGTCAGGACAGAGAGAGACTGGCTCTGATGGCTGCCACCTCAATGCACTTCCTAACCTTAAATGTCCTTCAGGTGGAGCTGCTAGTACATTGAGTGGACAGCTGCTGAAACTTGGGCTTCTGTGGATGGATCCTGGGAAAGGACTCAGCCTAGATGTGCAGAAACAGCCCAGAGGGCAGGAGTGTAGTCCAGGCCTAACCTCCAGGCCAGGCTTACATTAGGTCAGGGACAAGCACAACAGAGAAAAGGATGTGACTTGAACTGCTTCTGAGCAGAACGTGGATGCCTGTATAAATGGTGCATAGGTTCACAGTGACCACGTGGGTCTCTGTTGCTTCGGCACTCACCTCCCTGGGACAGAGCACAAACTTAAGGGCCTTCTCAAATGCAACCTTCAGGGCTTCTACTGCAGCAACTGGGGAGCAGAGCCTGTTGTTGGCACACACATGGCAGGGTGTGGATTTACCATTAGAAAGCCCACTGTTGGTTGCTCGTGGCAGGGCACAGCTCCACTGGTAGGCTTTGTGAGTACACACACTGTGGGGAAGAGGCTGATATCTGAGCCCTAATCAGCGCTGTCACAGCAGGGACATGTGGGGGCCAGGGGGTCCTGCAGCAGCAGACTTTGTTGGAGTGCACTTCAGGTGAGGGACATAATCCACAGCATCCCATGTCTCCGGTGGATGGACCCTAGGGAGAAGCTTGCACTGGTTCCTTTCCCAGCAGAAATGCTCCAGTTCCACCCAGCTCACACAAAGCCTGCAGCTAGAATCTGAGGGGACAGGCCCTGGGAGAGCCCTACCACAGAGATAGCTCAGGTCTCAGGTGGCAGCTCAACCACTTCAGTTTCTGCAGCCACAACACCCTGATCCTCAGGGCCAGCCTTACACTAGGTCAGGGACAAACACAACAGAGAAAGGAATGCAGCGTGGGCTGCTTCTAAACAGAAGCTTGGATGCCTGCGAGGTGGTGCAAACATTCGCTGTGACCATATGAGCTTCTCTTGCTTCA
Source organism: Aepyceros melampus (assembly GCA_006408695.1). Classification (NCBI taxonomy): domain Eukaryota; kingdom Metazoa; phylum Chordata; class Mammalia; order Artiodactyla; family Bovidae; genus Aepyceros; species Aepyceros melampus. The sequence goes on from SJXQ01008441.1 coordinate 255,939, forward strand.
GCACTCATCTCCTTGCTACAGAGCACAAACTCAAGAGCAGCAGAGCCTTCTCACACACAAACACCAGGGCTTCTGCTGCAACAACTGGGAAGTAGACCCATTCCCCAACAAGGCTGTGACAGTCACAGAGAGAAGAGGAGGTGCTGCCCAACATCCAGTGCAGAATCTCTACATAACACCAGTCATAACCTCTGTTTAGGGGATAACAGCCAGCACACTCTGGGTGAAGATGTGACAGGCATCCATAACAGAGACAGCTCTCAAGACAAAGATATTAGACTCACATAGTCTATATAGGGATGCTCCCACATAAAAACAGCCCTCAAGACCACAGTAATAGCTATTCTAAGTTTGTAGAGTCACAGAAGTATAAGTAAAATGAAGAAGCAAAGGTACTACTCTGAAAAACACAGAACAAGCAAAATTCCCTAAAAATAATCAATGAAACAGACCTCTTCAGTATACTAGATCTTGAGTTGAAAAAAGTAATAAAAATGTTAAGGAATTAAGAAAGATTTTCAATAGAAATTCAAGTCACTGTAACAAGGAACTGGAAACTATAAAGAGGAAACAATCAAAATTAGACAACTCAATTGCTGAGAGAAAAACAGAACTGAAAGCAAACTAAATAATGCAGAAGAACAAATAAGGGATCTGGAAGATAGAATAATGGAAATAACACTATCAGAACAACAGATAGAAAGACAAATGGAAGGAAAAAATGAAAGCAGCATATGAGATCTGTGGAATCATTTAAAGCATGCCAACCTACACACAATAGGGATCCCAGAAGGGAAAAAAAGAAGAGGATCAAAAATGTATTTGAAGAAATTATGGCTGAACACTTTCCAGACCTAAAGAGGGAAACAGATATCCAGGTGTAGGAAGTATAGAGAGTCCTGAACAAGATGAACCCAGTAGGCCCACACCAAAATATACCATAATTAAAATGACAAAAGTTAAAGAGGATTCAAAAGTAAGGAAAAGAAAAACAAAGAGTCAGTTACAAGGGAACCTCCCCTACAGGTTGATTTCTCTACAGAAAATTTGCAAACCAGAATATATATTTTGCAATATATATTCAGAGTTCTGAAAGGGGAAAACTTGCAACCTAGGATACTCTCTCCATTAAGATTATCACTTAGAATAGAATGAGAAACAAAGAATTTCTCAGACAAGCAAAAACTACAAGAATACAGCATTAAGTCTATCCTAAAAAATATTGAAGATCTTCTCTAAATAGAAAAGAAGCAAGAATATGTAAGAAAGGGTAAAACCACAATAGGATAGGCCAATTAAAAAAAAAGGATTAAACATCCCTTAAAGAAATTAGTACATAGATTTAAAACAATAAATATTTTATTAAAGCAACTATGACTACAGTTAACAGCAAAAAGATAAACATCATGCTGTAAAATAGGATATAAAAATCATGAAATGCAGAAGAAAGAAGTAAAGACTGTAGTTTTTTTTTTAGAATATACCTGAACTTATACAACTATCAGTCTAATGCAAGCAGATTAATTCTGGGTTAACATACTTGAAAGCCAGAGTGATTACAAATCAAAAACATTCAACAGATTCACAAAACTCGAAGAGGAAAGAAACTCAAGTTAATTCAAGAGAAAACCATCAAACCACAAAAGGAAAGAAACAAAGAGAACTGCAAAATCAACTAGAAAATAAGGTTTAAAATGACAATAAATACATCTTATAAGTAATTGCTTTAAATGTGAATGGACTAAATGCTCCAATCAAAAGACATTGACTCAAGGGTTGTATTAAAAAAAAAAATAAGTATCTACAATATGTTGTTACAGAAGACTCACCTTAGGGTTAAAGATGCTCTATTGATAAATAAGGGGCTGGGAAAAGATGTCTCATGAGAATGAAAGCAACAAAAAGCCAAAGATAGCAATACTCATATCAGACAAAATAGACTGTGAATAACAAAGGACAAAGAATGACATTAGATACTGATAAAGGGATCCATACGAGAAGATATTAGACTCATTAACATATTTGCCAACAAAGGTCTGTCTAGTCAAAGCTATGGTTTATCCAGTAGTTATGTATGAATGTGAGAGTTGGACTATAAAGAAAGTGAGCACCAAAGAATTGGTGCTTTTGAACTGTGGTTTTGGAGAAGACTCTTGAGAGTCCCTTGGACTGCAAGGAGATCCAACCAGTCCATCCTAAAGGAGATCAGTCCTGAATATTCATTGGAAGGAGTGATGGTGAGGCTGAAACTCCAATAATTTGGTCACCTAATGCGAAGAACTGACTCTTTGGAAAAGACACTGATGCTGGGAAAGATTAAGGACAGGAGGAGAAGGGAAAAACAGAGGATGAGATGGTTGGATGGCACCACCAACTCAGTGGACTTGAGTTTGAGTAAGCCCAGGAGTTGGTGATGGACAGGGAGGCCTGGCGTGCTGCAGTCCATGGGGTCACAAAGAGTCGGACACAACCAAGTGACTGAACTGAACATATATGCCAATGTAGGAGCACCTAAATGTAAATAATGTAATATAAAGCAAATATGTAATGTAAAGCAAATAATAACAGACATAAAAGCAAAAGGTAACAGGAATGCAATGATAGTGGGATACTTAAACACTGCCCTGACATCAGAAGACCTGTCTTCTAGACAGAAAATCCATTAGGCAACAGAGCTCCTAAATGACACAATAGATTTACAGCTGGACTTAATTGATGTCTACAGGAAACAACATCCAAAAAACCCAGAATACACATTCTTTCCAAGTGTACGTGCGACATTCTCTAGGACAGACCACATACTAAGACATAAAGCAAGTTTCAACAAATTTAAAAGGGTAGAAGTTATTTCAAACATCTTTTCTGACCACAGTGGTAAGAAACTAGAAATGAGCCACAGAAAGAAAAGAAGAAGAAGAAAAAAACAATATGGAGATTAAACAACACACTATGAAATAAACCAATGGATCAATGATAAAATAAAACAGGAAATCAGTCAAGACAAACCACAGTGAAAACATAGTCTTACAAAATGTAGGGGAGATAGCAAAACCTGTGCTAAGGGGAAATTCATAGTGAAACTAGAAATCAATAAAAATAGAAAAATTGGAAAATTCAAAAATATGTGAAAATTAAGCAACACACTCCTAAGCAGCCAGTGGGTCAAAAATTAAAAAGGAATACAAAAATATCTTAAAATGGAAACAAAACATACCAAAACTTATGGGGTACAGCAAAGGCAATTCTGAGAGAATTAGCTATAACTAATAAATAACTATAAATTCCTAAATTAAGAAAAAATAAAGATCTCAAACACTGTATAGCTTTATACATAAAGGAACTTGGAAAGGAAGAACAAAGTCTGAGGCAGCAGAAGAAGAAATCAATGGTCAGAGAAGACATAAATGGAGAATAGAAAAACAATAGAAAAGATCAATTAAACTAAGAGTTGGTTTTTTACAAACTTAGGTAGATTAACCAAGAAAAACAGAGAAAATAAATAAATAGAATCAGAAATAAAAGAGAAAACATTATGAATAATACAATAGAAACACAAAGGATTATGGAAACTGCTATGAACAATTATACGCCAACAAACCAGATAGCTGGATCATGAATAAATAGAAAACTTTAATGGGCTAATAATGAGTGAAAAAATTGTATCAGTAATCAAAACCCTCTCAACAAAAACAAGTCTGGGACAAGGTGTTGTATGGATGAATTACACCATACATTTAAAGAAAAATTAATGCCTGTCCTTATCAAATTATTCCAAAGAATTTAAGAGGAAGAAACACTTCCATGCTCATAATATGAGAGCAACATTACCTTGATATCAAAGCCAGATATAGACACTGTAAGAAAGCTCAAGACAAATATCCTAGATGCAACATTTTTCAGGAAAATACTAGCAAATTGAATTCAGAATCATATTAAAGGGATTATACACTGTGCTCCCTAAAGTACAGGGATGTTTCAACATACAAAGTCAAATAGTGTGATACATTACATTAAAAGAATGAAAGATAAAAATTATATAATCATCTTAATAGATACGGAAAGAAACATTTGATAAAATTCAAAAAACCTTTAATGATAAAAACCTTCAACAAATTCAGTCTAGAAGGAACATACCTCAACATAACAAACAGAATACATAAGAAATCCAGAGCTAACATCATCAACAGTAAAAGGTTGAAAGCTTTTCCTCTAATATCAGGAACAAGTATGAAAAGGCATACTTGAACAGTATTAAAAGGTGAAAAGATTTGATAGTGAAAGATGAACTCCTCAGGTTGGTAGATGCCCAGTATGCTACTGGAGAAGTTCAGAGAAATAGCTCCAGAAGGAATGAAGAGGCTGATCCAAAGCAAAAACAATATCCAGTTGTGGATGTGTCTGGTGGTAAAAGTAAAGTCTGATGCTGTACACGATACTGTGTAAGAACCTGGGATGTTAGGTCCCTGAATCAAGTTAAATTGGACGTGGTCAAACAGGAGATGATAAGAGTGAACAGTAACATTTTAGGATTCAATGAAGTAAAAAGGGACCAGAATGGGTAAATTTAATTCAGATGACCATTACATCATTACTGTGGGCAAGAATCCCTTAGAAGAAATGGAGTAGCCCTCATAGTCAACAAAAGAGCATGAAATGCAGTACTTGAGTAAAATCACAAAAATGACAGAATGAACTCTGCATTTCCAAGGCAAACCATTCATTATCACAGTAATCCAAGCCTATGCCCCAGCATCTAATACTGTAGAAGCTGAAGGTGAATGGCTCTCTGAAGACCTACAAGACCTTCTAGAAATAACACCACAAAATGATGTCCTTTTTATCATAGGGGGTTGGAATGCAAAGGTAGGAAATCAAGATATACCTGGAGTAACATGCAAGTTTGGCTTTAGAATACAGAATTAAACAGGGCAAAGGCTAACAGAGTTTTGCCAAGAGAACACACTGGTCATAGCAAACACCCTCTTCCAACAACACAAGGGATGACTCTATATATAAAGATCACCTGATGGTCGATACCAAAATCAGATTGATTATGTTCTTTGTAGTCCAAGATGGAAAAGCTCTATAGAGTCAGCAAAAACAAGCCTGGAAGCTGACTGTAGCTCAGATCAGTTCAGTCGCTCAGTCGGGTCCGACTCTTTGCAACCCCATGGACTGCAGAACACCAGGCTCCCCTGTCCGTCACCAACTCCTGGAGTTCACTCAGGCTCACGTCCATTGAGTCAGTGATGCCATGCAACCATCTCATCCTCCATCGTCCCCTTCTCCTCCCACCTTCAATCTTTCCCAGCATCAGGGTCTTTTCAGATGAGCCAGTTCTTTGCATCATGTGGCCAAAGTATTGGAGTTTCAGCTTCAGCATCAGTCCTTCCAATGAATATTCAGAACTTATTTCCCTTAGGATGCACTGTTTGAATCTCTTTGCATTACAAAGGACTCTCAAGAGTCTTCTCCAACACTGCAGTTCAAAAGCATCAAAAGCATCAAATCTTCAGCGTTCAGCTTTCTTTTTTTTATTTAATTTATTTTAATTGGAGGCAAATTACTTTACAATATTATAGTGGCTTTTGCCATGCATTGACACGAATAGCCATGGGTGTACATGTGTCCCCTATCCCGAAATAACTTCCCACCTCCTTCCCCATCCCATCTTTCAGGGTGGTCCCAGTGCACCAGATTAGAGCGCCCTGTTTCATGCATCGAACTTGGACTTGTGATCTATTTCACATAGTCTGACTCTCACATCCATACATGACTACTGGAAAAACCATAGCTTTGACTAGACAGACCTTTGTTGGCAAAGTAATGTCTCTGCTTTTTAATATGCTGTCTAGGTTGGTCATAACTTTTCTTCCAATGAGCAAGTGTTTAGTTTCATGGCTGCAGTCACCATCTGAAGTGATTTTGGAGCCCAAGAAAATAAAGTCTGTCACTGTTTTCCCACCTATTTGCCATGTGGTGATGGGATGGAATGTCATTATCTTAGTTTTCCAAATGTTGAGTTTTAAGTCAGCTTTTTCACTCTTCTCTTTCACTTTGATCAAGAGGCTCTTTTGTTCCTCTTGGCTTTCTGCCATAAAAGTGGTGTTACGTGCATATCTGAGGTTAATGATATTTCTCCTGGCAATCTTGATCCCAGCTTGTGCTTCACCCATTCCAGTATTTCATATGATGTACTCTGCATATAAGTTAAAGAAGCACAGTGACAATATACAGCCTTAATGTATATTGGAACATACATTTCCCAATTTGAAACCAGTGCAGTGGGGTAACACATTCAAGGAATTAGATCTGGTAGACAGAGAAGGCAGAGAAGGCAATGGCACCCCACTCCAGTACTCTTGCCTGGAAAATCCCATAGATGGAGGAGCCTGGTGGGCTACAATCCATGGGGTCGCTAAGAGTCAGACACAACTGAGCAACTTCACTTTCAGTTTTCACTTTCACACATTGGAGAAGGAAATGGCAACCCACTCCAGTGTTCTTGCCTGGAGAATTCCAGGAACGGAGGAGCCTGGTGGGCTGCCGTCTATGGGGCCGCACAGAGTCAGATACAACTGAAGTGACTTCATAGCAGCAGCAGCAGACAAAGTACCTGAAGTTCTATGGAAGTAGTTTGTGACATTGTACAGGAGGCGGTGATCAAAGCCATCCCCAAGAAAAAGAAATGCAAAAAGGCAAAATGGTTCTGTGAGGAGGCCTTACAAAAAGCTGAGGAAAGAAGAGCAGTAAAGGGAATGGAGAAAAGGAATGATATTGATCTGAAGGTAGAGTTCCAAAGAGTATCAAGGAGAGATAAGAAAGCCTTCCTCAGTGATCAATGCAGAGAAATAGAGGAAAACAATAAAATGAAAAAGACTAGCGATCTCTTCAAGAAAAGTAGAGATACCAAGGGAATATCTCATGCAAAGATGGGCACAATAAAGGATAGAAATGGTGTGAAACTAACAGAAGCAGAAGACTTTAAGAAGAGGTGGCAATAATACACAGAACTATGTAAAAAAGATCGTAATGACCTAGATTACCATGATGGTGTGATCACTAACCTAGAGCCAGATATGTTGGAGTGCGAAGTCAAGTAGGTCTTAGGAAGCATCACTATGAACAAAGCTAGTGGAGTTGATGGAATTCCAGCTGACCTATTTCAAATCCTAAAAGATGATGCTGTGAAAGTGCTGCACTCAATATGCCAGCAAATTTGGTAAACTCAGCTGTGGCCACAGGACTGGAAAATGTCAATTTTCTTTCCATTCCTAAAGAAACACAATGCCAAATAACATTCACACTACCATACAATTGCACTCATTTCAGCTGCTAGCAAAGTAATGCTGAAAATCCTCCAAGCCAGGCTTCAATAGTATGTGAACCAAGAAATTCCAGATGTTCAAGCTGGACTTAGAAAAGGCAGAGGAAGTAAAGATTAAATTGCCAACATGTGTTGGATCATAGAAAAACCAAGAGAATTCCAGAAGAACGTCTACATCTGCTTCATTGACTAGACAAAAGCCTTTGACTGTGTGGATCACAAGCTGTGGAAAATTCTTCAAGAGATGGGAAAATCAGAGCACCCTACCTGCCTCTGGGAAACGTGTATGCAGATCAAGAAGCAATAGTTAGAACTGGATATGGAACAAGTTCCAAATTGGGCGAAGCATATGTCAAGTATATTGTCACCCTGCTTATTTAACTTCTATGCAGAGTACATCATGAGAAATGCTGGGTTGGATTAAGCACAAGCTGGAATCAAGATTTCCAGGAGAAATATCAGTAACCTCAGATATGCAGATGACTCCACCCTTATGGCAGAAAGTGAAGAGGAACTAAAGAGCCTCTTGATCAAAGTGAATGCAGAGAGTGAAAAAGCTGGCTTAAAACTCAAGATTCAAAAACTAAGATCATGGCCTCCAGTCCTATCACTTCATGGCAAATAGATGGGGAAACAGTAGAAACGGTGACAGACTTTATTTTTGGGGGCTCCAGAATCACTTCAGATGGTGACTTCAGTCATGAAATTAAAAGACACTTACTCCTTGGAAGAAAAGCTATGACCAACTTAGACAGCATATTAAAAAGCAGAGAAATTTCCTTATTGACAAAGGTCCATCTAGTCAAAGCTATGGTTTTTCCAGTAGTCATGTATGGATGTGAGAGTTGGACCATAAAGATGGCTAAGTGCCAAAGAATTGATGCTTTTAAGCTATGGTGTTGGGAAAGACTCTTGAGATTCCTTTGGACTGCAAGAAGATCAATCCAGTCAATCCTAGAAGAAATCAATCCTGAATATTCATTAGACAGATTGATGCTGAAGCTGAAGCACCAATATTTTGGCCACCTGATATAAAGACCCAACTCATTAGAAAAAACTCTGATCGCCGGTCTAGGTTCGATGCAGGATGTAGGATGCTTGGGACTGAGGCATGGGGATAGTCCAGAGCGATGGTGTGGGGCGGGAGGGAGGAGGTGGGAGTTGGGATTGGGAGTTCATGTACACTCGTGGCTGATTCATGTCAAAGTATAGCAAAACGAATACAGTATTGTAAAGCAAAACAAACTGAAAAATAAAAATTAATTTAAAAAATAAAGAGCTGTCTTATGTTAAGAATATTAATAATAAATATTTTACCTTAAAAAAAAAAGGAAAGACCCTGATGCTGGAAAGATTGAAGCAGAAGGAGAAGTGGAGGACAGAGGATGAGATGGTTGCATGGCATCACTGACTCGAATGATATGAGTTTGAGCAAACTCCAGTAGTTGGTGAAGAACAGGGAAGCCTGGTGTTCTGCAGTCCATGGGTTCGGAAAGAGTCAGACTTGACTGAGCATCTGAAAAACAGCATTAAGAATAAGAGCAATGTGCCTGCTCTTCCCATTCCTATTCAACATGGTACTGGAAGTCTTAGCATGAGAAATTAAGGAAGAAGAATAAATAAAATACATCTAAATCAGAAAGGAAAAATGTAACTTTCTTTATTTGCATATTTTATGATCTTTTATGTAGAAAATTTCAAAGCCTCTAACAACAAACTCTTAGAACTAATAAACACATTCAGGAAAGCTGAAGGATATATCAATTTCATTTTTGTACACTAACAGAGTACTGAAAAAGAAATAAAGCAATCCTGTTAACAATAGCATCAATAACATTCTAGGAATAAATTTAAACAAGTAAATAAGATTTCTGTGTTGAAAACTACAGGACTTTGGTAAAAGACATTGAAGAAAACACAAATAAATAAATATATATGCTGTCTTCATGAGTTGGAAGAAATAATATTGTTAAAATATTCATACTCCCCAAAGCCATCTATAGATCCAGTGCAATCCCTATCCAAATTTTAATGGCATTTTTCACGGAAATAGGAAAAAACTCCTAGAACTCTTATGGAATCATGAAATATCCTGAAGAACCAAAGCAATCTTGATAAAGAAAAACAAAGCTGGAGGCATCACACTTCTTGACTTCTAACTGTGTTACAAAGTTGTATTAATCAGAACAGTATGTTAACTGTTATAAAAAGAGGCACATACACCACTGGAGCATAACTGGGAGCCCAGAAATAAATCCATGTGTATACAATCAACTCATACTCGATAAGGGAGCCAACAATCCTCACTGGAGAAAATACAGTCTCTTTAACAGATGGTTTGGGGAAAAACTGGATAATCACATGCCAAAGTTGAATTGGTCCCTATCTTACACCACTCACACAAATTAACTTCAAATGACTTAAAGACTTACATATAAGAGCTGAAACTATGAAACTCCTAAAAGAAAACATAAGGGAAATCTACTTGACATTGGTCTTAGCAATAAATTTTTGGCTATGATTCCATAAGTACCAGAAGCAAAAGCAAAAATAAAAATGTGGGACTACATCAAACTCAAAAGTTTCTGTACTGCAAAAGAAACAATCAACAAAATAAAAAGCCAACTATGGACTGGCAGAAATATTTCAAACCACATATCCGACAAAGGCTTAATATACAAAATATATAAGAAACTCAATAGCAAAATCCCAGATAGTGACATTTTAAAATGAGCAAAGGACCTGGATAGATATTTTTTCCAAAGAAGACATTCAATTGACCAACAAGTACATGAAAGGCGTTTCAACATCACCAGTCATCAGGGAAATGCAAATTAAAACCACAGTGAAGTATCCCCTCACACTTGTCAGAAGCACTGTTATCACAAAGGCAAGAGATAACAAGTGTTGGCAAGGATACGGAGAAAAGGAAGCCCTCAGGCACTGCTGGTGGGAATGTAAAGCAGTGCAGACAGTATGAAAAACAGCATGGAGGTTCTTTTAAAAAATTAAAAATAAGACTATCATATGATTTAGCAAAGCAGTCAGTACAGTTAACCCTTGAACAACGCAGGTTTGAGTTGCACAGTCCCCGTTATATGCAGATTTACTACCTGACCCATGGTTGGTAGAATCCAAGGATGTGGAACCATGGATACTGAGGATTGGCTGTAAAGTTGTATACAGGTTTTTTACTGTACTCCTAACCCTTGTGTTGTTAAAGGGGCAACTGTACTTCAGGCGAATATCTACATATCCATTCTTATTGCAGTGTTCTTAATAATAGCCAGGACATGGAAACAACCTAACAGTGATTAGTAGATAAAGAACATGGAGATACACACACACACACATACACACACAATTTTTTAGCCATAAAAAGGAAATCCTGCACTTGTGTCAGTATGGATGAGCCATTGGGCTGATATACTAAATGAAATAGGTCAGAAACACAAATGCTATACGTTCCTACTGTTATGCAGAAGGTGAAAAAGCTGAATTCATAGAAACAGATAGTAGAAGAGTGGTTGGAAGGAATGGAGAGTGGGGGAAATAGGGAAATGGTCAAATGCACAAACTTCTAATTTCGTGATGAATAAATTCTAGAAATCCACTTTACAACGTGGTGGCTCTAGTTAATAGTGCTGTATTACATACCTGAAAGTCACTAAAAGACTGAGTCTAAACATTGTCACCACACATATAAGAGAAAGGTATCTACATGAAATGATGGAGGTGTTAACTAACCTTATTGTGGTAATCATTTCACTATACAAATATGTACCTCAAATCATCAAGTTGTGCACCTTAAACTTACACATTCTGATGTATAGATTATATCCCAATAAATCCAGGAAAAACATGAATTACTGATAAACTTGCAATGTCTCTTCTGTTGATATTTATAACTTACAAAGAAGATATAAACTGTAAGCTAAAACTAAAATTCAATAAGGAAAACTTATTATATTAATAATAATATCTAAATTTGTTTGATCAAAATACAGTTTATTCTGAGATCATAATTTGAATTTATATTTTAAAAGACTCTGATAAATTTTTCTGAAATCATGAAGATGTTGACCTAATAATCTTTTATTAAAGATAGATATTTTATGGTTTATTTACATTAGTTGAATTATGATATTTTACACTAACTTTTTATGTTTAAATATTAAATAGAAATCCTTTACATTTAACTACTCAGATATGATAAGCAAATTTTCTTTATTCTTTGTCATTTGTTGTTAAAGTCTGTGTAAATGTAGGGTACCTTTATATATATGACTTTTTAAAACTGTTGTGTATGTTTTATATTCTTATTACTACGAGATTCTCCTCAGCCGGATAATACACTATGTTTTTCCCTGAAGCCTTGCTAAAGTCCCCGACAGGAGCTGTAGAAGCAGGGCAGACCTGATCTGAAATAAGGCGGTCAGCTGGCGCCCCTCACCCTCCTGCTTTCTTCCTCTGGCCCTTACTTCTGTGTCAGGAGCTCCAGGTGAAGGAAGGCCGGGACAGTGCCCTCTCATATACTATATCCACGAAGTTCAGTTCCCAGGAAAGTGCCAGTGTGGCTCCGGCTTTGTCCCCTCTGGGGAGTTATTAAATTCTCACCCAGATGGCAACAAATGTTGACGCAGAAGCCAGAAGTTAGGTTATTCAACAGCAGAAATGTCTCAGTCATGCACACTAAATGACACTTTAAATGCAGTCCTGGGGTCAGATAAATCCAGCTTCTGTGAGTTTTAGGCACAGAGGGGACACAGACTTCACCCTATAACCACCTGAAATAGCGAAAGTGACTGAGAGAGGATCCCAGCTGGTCTTTTATGAATCAAATGACAGAAATTAACAGATGGCCCTAGTGCACCAGAGACCATATAGTGCTCACCTGATGAGAGCCTTGAGATAATGCTTTCCTCTAAACTAGTGTGCCGCATTGTTCTGCGTGTGTGCTCAGTCATGTCTGATTCTCTGCAACCCCATAGACTGCAGTCCCCCAGACTCCTCTGTCCCTGGCATTTTCCAGGGAAGGACCCAGCAGCGGGTTGCCATGTCTTCCTCCATGGGATCTTCCCGACCCAGGGATCAAGCTTGTGTCTTCAGTGTCTCCTGCATTGCAGGCAGATATTTAACCACTGAGCCACCAGGGACCCTCAAAGTAGTGTGTGCAAATCAGTTTAGTAGGTGGTATGGGCCCTTTCCCTCTCCTCCCTTCCTTTTTCCCTACTTCTGCTTATTCGAGTGCTAACTATGTATCAGTCACTATGCTACATCTTGGGGATACAGACATAAACACTCTCTGTCACTGCCTCACAGGACCTGTGTAGTTTAAGAAGAAGCTGCTGCTGCTGCTGCTGCTGCTAAGTCGCTTCAGTCGTGTCCGACTCTGTGCGACCCCACAGACGGCAGCCCACTAGGCTCCTCTGTCCCGGGATTCTCCAGGCAAGAACACTGGAGTGGGTTGCCATTTCCTTCTCCAATGCATGAAAGTGAAAAGTGAAAGTGAGTCGCTCAGTCATGCCCGACTCTTGGAGACCCATGGACTGCAGCCTACCAGGCTCCTCTGTCCATGGGATTTTTCCAGGCAAGAGTACTGGAAGCTACCAGTTAGTTAAAGCTGATCATTTTATAAACTGGTCATTTGCAATTAGAATACAAATAGTGTACGAATGTCGGTACAACTATTTTTTCAAAAGAAATTTTTTACTAGAATTTTTATGCTCTAATTTAAAATTATTTACTTTGAATACGTTTAAATCACAGCCTCAACAACTAAATGTGCTTTCTTATTAACATTCCTAAAGAATTGTAGCTATCTCTTTTTTAGGTAAATGAAGTAGAAGTTCTTGTTAAATGTCCATAAAACATATTTTCTCTTTCTGCTTTTATGAGAATAAATACATGCTCTATAGCATTTTACATATTTATATATACCTAAGAAATATGTGCTATAACATAGTAATTGACAGGCAATTAAATTTCAGGTTATTTTGAATTCCTTACATATCAAAATCCTTTATACAGTCTTTCTATGAATTGCCTGAATTTGAATTAATACTATTAGTCTAATAAAGTTGTATAATTCATATTTCATTCTTATTAACTGGCCAATATTGAGATTATTGAGATATGTAGGGTACTAGTATGTCAGTAGAAAGAAGGCAATTGAAATATATTTTAAAAATTAATCCTTTTTAAAATTTGTGGGCAAAAGACTTATGTAAATGAATTAGTTAATTAAAATAGAGAATTTTTCTGCATTATAAACCTATTTTTATTGACTCTATACAGAAATATAGGGGAGTTGCTGCTTAAGGCCCTAGAAATATTTATGCTTAGTCTCAGAGAAGATTTATGTTTTACAAAAACTTACCATCAGCTCATTTGATAAGGAGGTGATTTTTATATTTTTCATTAGGTGAATGATTTGACAATAGCTCCTTCTGCCCTTTTTTATAGTTTGCTTCTACTTCAAGCGACATTTCAAATTGTTTCCATCAAAATTCTAAATGATGCCTCTTAAAACTCAGTAGTAAAACTTTCTTTCCGAAAAGTGCTATTCATTGGCAATTTAAGACTTTTATGAAAAACAGCAATTTTATTTCAGGTTGAGATACTCAGCAACCTAGAAAAATGCATTAAAATGTATCTCAAATACCATTAGAAACTTATAAAATAGAGATATCTTTTGAAAAATTATGTGCATAAAACAAGCACTTAAGTAAAAAACCTGAACAGAAATTAGTTCAATTCGATTCTCTTTAAGCATTAGAAAAATTTTCAGTAGAAACTTAATATTGATCTATAAAGTAGAACCTTAAAATGATCATTCTCTAAAATGATTCTAATTATATTCATTCCAGTTACCTATTCCATTGGTTTTCAGTTCAGTTCAGTTCCCTTGCTCAGTCGTGTCCAACTCTTTGCAACCCCATGAATCACAGCACTCCAGGCCTCCCTGTCCATCACCAACTCCCAGAGTCTACTCAAACTCACGTCCATCGAGTCAGTGATGCCATCCAGACATCTCATCCTCTGTCGTCCCCTTTTCCTCCTGCCCCCAATCCCTCCCATCATCAGAGTCTTTTCAAATGAGTCAACTCTTTGCATGAGGTGGCCAAAGTACTGGAGTTTCAGCTTCAGCATCAGTCCTTCCAAAGAACACCCAGGACTGATCTCCTTTAGAATGGACTGGTTGGATCTCCTTGCACTCCAAGGAATCTCAAAAGTCTTTTTCAGCCCCACAGTTCAAAAGCATCAATTCTTTGGCACTCAGCTTTCTTCACAGTCCAACTCTCACATCTGACTCTCACAGTTCAACAATTTCTTTGCACTGGTCACTGAGAAAAACTTTCTTTTCTCTCCTTGCTATTCTTTGGAACTCTGCATTCAAATGGGTATATATTTCCTTTTTTTCCTTTGTTTTTTGCTTCTCTTCATTTCATAGCTATTTGTAGGGCCTCCTCAGACAGTCATTTTGCTTTTTTGCATTTCTTTTTCTTGGGGATGGTCTTGCTCCCTCTCCTGTACAATGTCAGGAACCCCCGTCCATTGTTCATCTGACACTCTATCAGATCTAGTCCCTTAAATCTATTTCCCACTTTCACAGTATAATAATAAGGGATTTGATTTAGTTTATACCTGAATGGTCTAATAGTTTTCTCTACTATCTTCAATTTAAGTCTGAATTTGGAAATAAGGGGTTCATGATCTGAGCCACAGTTAGCTCCTGGTCTTGGTTTTGCTGACTATAGAGAGCTTCTCCATCTTTGGCTGCAAAGAATATAATCAATCTGATTTTGGTGTTGACCATCTGGTGATTTCCTTGTGTAGGTCTTCTCTTGTGTTGTCAGAAGAGGATGTTTGCTATGACCAGTGCATTCTCTTGGCAAAACTCTACTAGACTTTGCCCTGCTTTACTCTGTACTCCAAGGCCAAATTTACCTGTTACTTTGGGTGTTTCTTGGCTTCCTACTTTTGCATTCCAGTCCCCTATAATGAAAAAGACATCTTTTTTGGGGTGTTAGTTCCAAAAGGTCTTGTAGGTCTTCATAGAATTGTTCATCTTTAGCTTATTCAGTATTACTGGTCAAGGCATAGACTTGGATTACTATGATATTGAATGGTTTACCTTGGAAACAAACAGAAATCATTGTGTCATTTTTGAGATTGCATCCAAGTAGTGCATTTTGGACTCTTTTGTTGACTATAATGGCTACTACATTTCTTCTAAGGGATTCTTGCCCACAGTAGTAGATATAATGGTCATCTGAGTTAAATTCACCCATTCCAGTCCATTTTAGTTCGCTGATTCCTAGAATGTTAACATTTACTCTTGCCATCTCCTGTTTGACCACTTGCAATTTCCCTTGATTCATGGACCTAACATTCCAGGTTCCCATGCAATATTGCTCTTTACAGCATCAAAACTTGCTTCTATCACCAGTCACATCCACAGGTGAGTGCTGTTTTTGCTTTGGCTCCATCTCTCCACTATTTCTGGAGTTATTTCTCCACTGATCTCCAGCAGCATGTTGGGCACCTACCAGCCTGGGGAGTGGATCTCTCAGTGTCCTATCTTTTTGCCTTTTCATACTGTTCATGGGGTTCTCAAGGCAAAAATCCTGAAGTGGTTTGCCATCCCCTTCTCCAGCACACCACATTTTGTCACAGCTCTCCACCATGTCCCGTGTGTCTTGGATGGCCCTACATGGCATAGCTCATAGTTTCTTTCTTTTAGACAAGGCTGTAGTTTCTGTCTATCTGCCCTCTCATGCCCTCTCTCAGTGCCTACTGTCTTACTGGGGTTTCTCTGACCTTGGATGTGGGTATCTCCTCACGGCTGATCCAGCAAACACAGCTGGTGCCCCTGATCTTGGACGTGGGGTATCCCCTCACAGCCCTTACTTCTGACCTTGGATGTGTGGTAGCTCCTTTCAATCACTCGCCACTCCAGCGCTGTGCAGCTGAAATGTTATGAAAACAAAAGATCACCAAATACTACAGTTAAGATGTCAATGATGTGCTGTGCTTAGTTGCATCTGACTCTTTGCAGCCCCATGGACTGTAGCCCACCAGGTTCCTTTGTCCATGGGAATTCTCCAGGCAAGAATACTGGAGTGGGTTGCCATGCCCTCCTCCAGGGGATCTTCCCAACCCAGGGTTTGAACCCAGGTCTCACACATTGCAGGCAGATTCTTTACCGACTGAGCCACCAGGAAAGCCTAAGAATACAGGAGTGTGTAGCCTATTGAACTGGGATCTCCTGCATTGCAGGCAAATTCTTTACCAGCTGAGCTGCCAGGGAAGTCCTAAAATGTCAATAGGAAAAATTAAAATCACTGAACTTGAGCATCATAATGAAAAGTAGATGCTCTCCAACTGAAGCTAATTAATTTAGAGCAGGGATTCTCTTTCTCCCACTTTGAAATTTTTCAGCAGTGGCAGTCCTGATGTCACTTATTGTCGCTGATTTGTTAAAATCAGTTTGAGAATCATGTTGTTTGTGGGAAACTGGGATTATCTTCTTAGTTGAAGAATCCTACTTTTTGTATACTATATTGTAGTCATAAACAGAAAC
The DNA here is from genome assembly GCA_006408695.1 of Aepyceros melampus. Taxonomy (NCBI): domain Eukaryota; kingdom Metazoa; phylum Chordata; class Mammalia; order Artiodactyla; family Bovidae; genus Aepyceros; species Aepyceros melampus. Next base: position 272,852 of record SJXQ01008441.1, read on the forward strand.
TTTATATTTTCTAATCCATTATTAAAGTCAGCTTTTGGAAATAAAGAAACACTGGATATGGAGACTGGCAACCTAATCTATCCTGAAAGGTGGAACTATTTTTGTTTATTTATTTGTTTGTTTATTTTACCTTGGGCATGTCACTTACTAATATTAGGGGTTTTAAAATTTCCCCACTCTAAAATTCTGTTATTTCCTCTTTTGCATTTCCTAAGGTGAGGTAAGGTGAAGTCGCTCAGTCGTGTCCGACTCTTTGCGACCCCGTGGACTGTAACCTACTAGGCTTCTCAGTCCATGGGATTCTCCAGGCAAGAATACTGGAGTGGATTGCCATTTCCTTCTCCAGAGGATCTTCCCAACCCAGGGATCGAACCCAGGTCTCCCGCATTGGAGGCAGACGCTTTAACCTCTGAGCCATTTCCTAAGGGATTCTAATTTGTCTAACTACACATGTGGCTTAGACGGTAAAGCATATGTCTACAATGCAGGAGACCTGGGTTCAATCCCTGGGTTGGTAAGATCCCCTGGAGAAGAAAATGGCAATCCACTCTAGTACTGTTGCCTGGAAAATCCCATGGACAGAGGAGCCTGGTAGGCTACAGTCCATGGGGTCACAAAGAGTCGGACATGACTGAGTGACTTCACTTTCTTTCACTTTTCACTTTCTTTTCACACATGATCTAATATCTATCCCTTTGATAATGTTTTTTCTTTAAACTCTATTTTGTCACATTATGTTAAAAGCATAAAGACTAAATATAAATAAGAAAGTGAGGTATATCACAAGTGTGGAGAAAGGGTTTGACTTACCAGTCTCAAGAACTGTGAAGGGTATGAAATTTTACAATTTAGCCTGCCATGGTTTCATGGGTCCTGGCAGAGGACATGAGACTCATGGGTCAGAAATAAAGTTATTGTTCATAGACTCAGGCAGCACGAGCTTCATGTTTCTGTGGGTTGCCCTTGCAGCCAAGCCTCATGAGTAGATGCTAAACATCCTTAAAGAGACAGATCAGAACTAAAAGGCAATTTGTACTTCCCTCACGAGATACACAGAAATATACAAGAGCCATGGAAAGACCCACTATCTCCCACAACACCCACCTCTCCTATCTCTGCTGTCTGAACTTTAAAAGAGAAATTTTCCCACGAGTGTGCCACTCATTCAGCCTCTTGGATTAGCCTCACCAAAAGAGGCTGGAACCAAACTTTCAACTTGTCTCATCTAGCATTTAACAAGGGCCACTATTAATAGGATGCCAAGCAACCTGAGGCGAACCATTAGTATTGATCTCACCATGTTCCCCAGAATCCCACACCCAACCTGCTGAGCAAACCACCTGAAACACCCAACTCTGTTTAGAAAACCAGATGATTTTATCAAGTTTCTGAATTCACCTTTCCCCTTGATGTGAAACATTAAACCAGGAGCATCCGTAAGGACATACAAATTTTTAACACAACTTACAGAGACCCATTCTGTCTCTCTCTTTAGCCAGGTGGGCTGCTGTAAGGGTGCTGAGTGATCCGTGTTATAAACCAGGTGGCCATTATCTTTTCGATCTAAGACCACATTCAGCCAACAAGAGCATTAGGTGACTGAGCTAGAATTAAATCTGAATTCTCTAGGTCCCCTTCTGGTTAGGCTGCCACCTGCAGGGTAAAAAGATAGTTCAGAACCTAGAGCAGTTAGTGCTTACAACACAGGCAGAAGTGCAAAAGGTTTATGGAGAATTGTCTCCAAAACAAATCCTAGCAAATAATTGCTTTTCTGTTTACTATACTACTGCTAACTGTACTGCTGCCTCATTCAGCTTCTAACCAGTTCTAATACTCAAATGTCAGCTTTGCTGTTCTTAACTTCCCTTCAGTCTATGCTATTGACTTTTAGTTTCATTTTTTAAAATAGAAAGTCATCCTGTTTCACATCCACTGTTAGTTTCCCAGTATAATATATTCTGGAAATCTTAATATCTTCATATCTCAATAATGTTGAGGATCTTAAATATAAGATTGACCTGAAATGCAATCTGTGGTTTAAGACTATGCATATTCAAATAAATCATATGTTCCAAATAATTCTTTGGAAGTGGGAGTAGAATATTATCAAGGTAGAATAGAGCTTGGGAGTCAGACACACTTGAGTTTAGACCTCAGGTCCCTCACTTATTTTCAGTGTTATCTTCAGGAAGTTTGTTTTCTCATCTATTAAAAGGGAAAATTATATTTCTTAAAGTTATTAGGCTTAAATAAAATCATGTAAAGTGGTTAGTAGAATTCCTGACATGACAGCAGGTACTCAATAGTGTCAGTTCCTATCTTGTTCCTATTTTGGATTGTGAGTGTGTGAACATCATCAAAGGGTTTGTTGAAGTGATGATGAACTGTTGGATTAGAGCAGCAGTCCCCAAGTTTCTTGGCACCAGGGACATTTCCTGGAAGACATTATTTTTCCCATGGACCAGGATGAAGAGGACGGTTTCAGAATAATTCAAACCCAGTACACATATTGTGCACTTTATTACTATTACACCCACTCACCTCAGATCGTCAGGTATTAGATCCCAGAGGTTGAGGACCTTTGCACTAGGTCACTGCCTTTTGGTTCTGTGCTATAGGAGAGTCTTTTTCTACCCTGTTCGCATTGGTTTTTACTCACTGTTGTTTGTTTGCTTGTTACAGCTTTCTGTTAGTACACTGACTCAAATTATCTTGATTTCTTCATTTGATACACTAGTTATTGTTTTTCAGAAGCTTGAAAATAACTTTCTGGATGCTCCATTTCATTGAAATATTAAGAAAACATCAATTACAATTTACTTTCATGCCAACTTTCTAGTGTTTGATGGGTAGCTTGAAAATTGAAGTGTTTGTTCCTGGCTTTCATAGATAACATTTTAATAAATAGCGTTCTGTTATTTGGAAGATATATCATTTTACCAACCCAGAAGATTGAAAAGTGACACAGGAATAGCATCCTGGACGGGATATGTGACACATTGAAACTAATCGTATGGATGTTATGTGCACTAAAGTGGAGGTACACAGACATGGCGTTAATTCATTCACTCTATAAAATAAACGTGAGCATATAGGGTAAGGTTTGACCCCATTTCTAAAAGGTTGTGTTTAAAACAATACTTACATATGGACTAATTAGTCCATTGAACTTCAATATAATTTCCACAGAAATGGAGTTAAGCTCTCAAATGTATTTAACGAAGTCTCAGGATTCTAATATTTATTCAAGGATTAGTCTTTTTGGTCAATATAAAAAAACATTAGCATGCATTTTCTCATTTAACATTCACAAAAAATCAATAAACAGATAAGGCAACTACTTTACCCATTAGTGCATAAAACACCAAAATGCACCATATAGTTCATTCTTAATTCACAGAGAGTTCTCAGTGATTTTGTGAATTAAGAATTATGTGTTCAATATTTAAGCAGCCACCTTGGCATTCTTCAAGTGTTCTACAGAGTTAACTAGGCTTGTGTAATCTGTAAAGGCCATTTCCTTTGTTCTGTCATCAGTAAGTACAAAGGACTGGCAAACCACTTCAGTATTCTTGCCTTGAGAACCCCATGAACAGTATGAAAAAACAAAAAGATATGACACTGAAAGATGAACTCCCAGGTCAGTAGGTGCCCAATATGCCACCAGAGAAGAGTGGAGAAATAATTCCAGAGAGAATGAAAAGACAGAGCCAAAGCAAAAACAACCCCCAGTTGTGGATGTGACTGGTGATGGAAGTAAAGTTTGATGCTATAAAGAGCAATATTGCATAGGAACCTGGCATGTTAGGCCCATGAGTCAAGGTAAATTGGAAGTGGTCAAACAGGAGATGACAAGAGTAAATATTAACATTTTAGGTATCAGTGGACTAAAGTGGGCTGGAATGGGTGAATTTAATTCAGATGACCATTATATCTACTACTGTGGGCAAGAATCCCTTAGAAGAAATAGAGTAGCTATCATGGTCAACAAAAGAATCTGAAATGCAGTACTTGGGTGCAGTCTCAAAAATGACAGAATGATCTCTGTTCCTTTCCAAGGCAAACCATTCAGTATCACAGTAATCCAAGTCTATGCCCCAATCACTAATGCCAAAGAAGCTGATGTTGAGTGGTTCTATGAGGACCTACAAGACCTTCTAGAACTAACACCAAAAAGAGATGTCCTTTTCATTATAAGGGACTGGAATACAAAAGTAGCAAGTCAAGAGATACCTGGAGTTACAAGCAAGTTTGACCTTGGAATACAGAATGAAACAGGGCAAAAGCTAACAGAGTTTTGCCAAGAGAACACACTGGTCATAGCAAACACTCTCTTCCAGCAACACAAATGATGACTCTATACATGGAGATCACTAGATGGTCAATACCAAAGTCAGATTAATTATATTCTTTGCAGTCAAAGTTGGAGAAGCTCTCTATAGTCAGCAATAACAAGACCAGGAGCTGACTGTGGCTCAGATCATGAACTCTCTGTTGCAAAATTCAGACTTAAATTGAAAAAAGTAGGGAAAACCACTAGACCATTCAACTATTGCCTAAATCAAATCACTTAAATATACAGTGCAAGTGACAAATAGATTCAAAGGTTTAGACCTGATAGACAGAATGCTTGCAGAACTGTGGATAAAGGTTTGTGATCTCTAAAGGAGGCAGTGATCAAGACCATTCAAAGAAAAAGAAAGGCAAAAAGGCAAAATGGGTGTTTCAGGAGGCCTTACAAATAGCTGAGAAAAGAAGAGAGGATAAAGGTAGAGGAGAAAAGGGAAAGAGAGATAAGAAAGTCTTCCTCAGTGATCAATACAAAGAAATAGAGGAAAACAACAGAAAGGGAAAGACTAGAGATCTCTTCAAGTAAAGTAGAGATACCAAGGGAACATTTCATGCAAAGATGAGCACAATAAAGGACAGAAATTGTATGGAGCTAGCAGGAGCAGAAGATATTAAGAAAAGGAGGAAAAAATACACCAAAGAATTATACAGAAAAGATCTTAATGACGCAGATAACAACGACAGGGTGATCACTCATCTAGAGACAGACATCTTGGAATGCGAGGTAAAGTGGGCCTTAGGAAGCATCACTATGAACAAAGCTGGTGGAGGTGATGGAATTCCAGTTGAGCTCTTTCAAATCCTAAAAGATGATGCCGTGAAAGTGCTCCACTCAGTATGCCAGCAAATGTGGAAAACTCAGCAGTGGCCACAGGACTGGAAAAGATCCATTTTCTTTCCAGTCCCAAAGAATGCTCAAAATACCACACAATTGCCCTCATCTTACATGCTAGCAAAGTAATGCTCAAAATTCTACAAGACACGCTTCATCAGTACATAAACTGAGAATGTCCAGATGTTCAAGCTGGATTTAGAAATGGCAGAGAAATCAGAGATCAAATCACCAACATCTGTTGGATCATCGAAAAAGCAAGAGAGTTCCAGAAAAACTTCTACTTCTGCTTTATTGACTATGCCAAAGCCTTTGACTGTGTGGATCACCACAAACTGAAAAATTCTTCAAGAGATGGGAATACCAGACCACCTGACTTGCCTCCTGAGAAATCTGTATGCAGGTCAGGAAGCAGAAGTTAGAACCAGACATGGAACAGCAAACTGGTTCCAATTTGGGAAAAGGAGTACATCAAGGCTATTTAACGTCACCCTACTTTTTAACTTTTATGCAGAGTACACCATGTGAAACACTGGGTTGGATGAAGCACAAGCTGGAATAAAGATTGCCAAGAGAAATATCAATAACCTGAGATATGCAGATGACACCACCATTATGGCAGAAAGTGAAGAGGAACTGAAGAGCCTCTTGATGAAAGTGAAAGAGGAGAGTGGAAAAGTTGGCTTAAAGCTCAACATTCAGAAAACGAAGATCATGGCATCCCATCTCATCACTTCATGGCAAATAGATGGGGAAACAATGGAAACAGTGACACACTTTATTTTCTTTGGCTCCAAAATCACTGCAGATGGTGACTTCAGTCATGAAATTAAAAGACACTTGCTCCTTGGAAGAAAAGCTAACAGCATATTAAAAAGCACAGACATTACTTTGCCAACAAAGGTCTATCTAGTTAAAGCTATGGTTTGTCCAGTAGTCATGTATGGATGTGAAAGTTGCACCATAAAGACAGCTGAGTGGTGAAGAATTAATACTTTTGAAGTGCGGTACTGGAGAAGACTCTTGAGAGTCCCTTGGACTGCAAGGAGATCTAACCAGTCCATCCTAAAGGAAATCAGTCCTAAATATAGATTGGAAGGACTGATTTTGAAGCTGAAACTCCAAAACTTTTGCCACCTGATGCAAAAAAAACTGACTCATTGGAAAAGACCCTGATGCTGGGAAAGATTGAAGGCAGGAGGAGAAAGGGAAGACAGAGGATGAGATGGTGGGATGGCATCACTGTCTTGAAGGACATGCTGCTGCTGCTAAGTCTCTTCAGTCATGTCTAACTGTTTGTGACCCCATAGACAGCAGCCAACCAGGCTCCTCTGTTCCTGGGATTCTCCAGGCAACAATACCAGAGTGGATTGCCATTTCCTTCTCCAATGCATGCATGCATGCTAAGTCTCTTCAGTCATGTCCGATTCTGTGTGACCCATAGACAGCAGCCCATCAGGCTTCTCTGTCCACGGGATTCTCTAGGCAATAATACCAGAGTGGGTTGCCATTTCCTTCTCAAATGAAGGACATGAGTTTGAGCAATCTCCAGGAGTTGGTGATGGACAGGGAAGCCTGGCATGCTGCAGTCCATGGGGTCAAAAAGAGTCAGACATGACTAAGTGACTGAATTGAACTGAATTGAAATACAAAGCTGAATCCTAAGACAAAGTGATGATTTTTAAAAGTGTGTTGACAGATTTCCTAGAAAAGGAAAAATAAGGTCACTCCAACATATTTAAAAACATCTTAATTCACTTATAATAGATCTATGTAAACTAAAATGACTGAAATACTAGTTTTCACCTGTAAGTTTGGCACTTCTCTCAATTCCTTTTGATATATACTCAGAAGTAGGGTTTCTGATCATATGGTAATTCTATTTTTAGTTTTTTTAGTAACTTTATACTGTTTTTCATAGGAGCTGTACCATTTTACCTTCCCACCAACAGTGTACAAGTGTTCCAATTTTCCACATTTTTGTTAACATTTTTTTTTTCATCAGTAGTCATTCTAGCAGGTATGAGATGGTATCCCACTGTGGTTTTGGCTTGCATTTCCCTAATGATTGGTGGTGTTGAGGATCTTTTTCTATGTCTATGCCAAGATATGGAAATAACATAAATGTCCATTGATGGATAAATGGATAAAAAATGTGATGCATATGTGGTGCTGGTGGTTTTAGTCACTAAGTCATGTCCAAGTATTTGTGACCATATGGACTGTAGCCTGCCAGGTTCCTCTGTCCATGGGATTTCCCAGGCAAGAATACTGTGGTGGGTTGCCATTTCCTTCTCCAAGGGATCCTCCTTATCCGAGGATCAACCCCATGTCTTCTGCTTGGCAGGTGGATTCTTTACCACTGAGCCACCTGGGAAGCCTGGTGTATATGTGCAGTGGAATATTATTCAGCCTTAAAAAAGAAGGAAACCCTGCCCTATTCTACAATGAATGAACCTGAAAGACATTAATTGAGATAAGCCACTCAACAGAAGGACAAAGACTGTCTGATTCCACTTGTATCTGAAACAGTCAAACTCATGAAACAGAGAGTAAAATGATGCTTGCTTGCCAGGAGATAGGAAGAGAGGAAATTAGGGAGCTGCTATAAAAAAACAGAAAGTGCGTGTTATACAGGATTAATAAGTTCTAGAGATCTGCTGTGTGCCTTTGTGCTCAAAGTTAGCAATACTCTGTTGTGCACTTAGAATTTTATTAAGAGGATAGATCTTATGATAAAAATTCTTACCATAATAAAAAAATGATCAGTAAAAGTCTAAGAGTTTGATAGTACACTATATGTACACAAATATAAAGAAACACACTCATATATTCTGAAAGAAGAATGCCAGCATGCAGTCTATGTGGATGAAGATTTGATTCTGCCTACCAACATTTCCAATTTTCTCTGAACCAGAAAATATAGCTACAAATAGTCTCCCTCATTTATGAAATTATGCACATACAAGGGTAAAATTTCCGCAGTGTTTGAAATAGTAAAAGAATGGAAACAATCTAGATGCCCACCACAGATAAAGGGTTAAAGGAGTTATAGTATTATTCTTATTGTAAAAATATAAAATGTTCACATCTTTATGCCTGCATGAATATTAGTATTTGCAGATCCAAGTAGTGTACTTTCCTTTCTCGAATTGTTTTGTTGTTGTTTTCTGGTGTTTCTAGTTATCTGTTTCCCCTACAGTTATCTTCCATATTTTGCAAATGCTCTCACCTGAGGGAGTCCCTTTCAGACCTCTTACTCATCCTTAGCTACAAGCTTTCTAGGCCAACTATGAAATTCTCATTCTGTGATTCCCTCTTTTTCCTGAGTTGATTCCAGTGTTTCTTTGCCTTGTCATCTCCTATCTTCATTTTATTCTTTCATTTAAGTGAACACATCCTTGAGAAAATTATTAAGAAATTGTAAAAAGGAAGTAAATTTTCTGAGTTTTTACATGTCTAAAAATGTTTCTATTCTACTCACATTCTTGGTTGATAGTTTGTCTTGGTATAGAATTCCAGATTGATAATTATTTCCATCAAAATTACAAAAGTTTTGCTCCATGTCTTTTAGCATCAGTGATGTTGCTGAGAAATCTAATGTTTTATGAATTCTTTTTTCTTCCTAGTTTTCTAAGAAGAGAGAAAGCAAGAATTTTATTTTCTGATTACCTCACCATTCTTCTCCTGAAACTCTTCTCTCAGGGAAACAGAGGGGGAAGACACTCTTTTCCATTCCCTTTCCAAATGGATAGATGTACCCTTGTATCTGCTCCTTCCTTTGTGCCGTGTGACTTATGGTTAAACTTTATGATCTATGGGAACATCTCCCGATAGATGGTGATGACATTTAGAAACACTCTTCTGCTGATAGAGTCTAATTTTCAGCACCCACCTATGTCGACTCTTCCATTGTCTTTACATTTATACTATTATTACCTTAGTCTTCCTGAGTAGAATTAATGCCTTTGGCAGAAAGGAGGGAGGTCAAAAGAAGTTAAAAAGTGAAAAGTCTTCAATGTATATTTTAATATTTAGAATTTTTTCTTTGTTATAGTATAGAACATTTTCCTCATTGGAAGTTTGATTTCATCGTCTTACTCAATTGCAGCTTACTTAACCTCATATTGTATAAACCATCTTCAGTTATCTGATTAAACTCCTAGATCTTTTATATAGTGTATGGATATCTCTGTATACTTATTTCTGTTTTAATCCTAAATTTACTATCTTATTTCCTTCAGCCTAGTAATTTATGTTGCATAGCCCAAATGCAAACATTATTGATACTATTACATTTAGAATTTTATTTCTATCATGATGTCTATTCTTAGGAAGACATTGGAAGATATATGAAAACAGCCCATGTACAGACTCTCCCTCTTTCTGCAGTAGAACTATGTCTTTCTGTGGTCACTGAGCTATACAATGCCAGCCCAAGGTACAGATTGTTATGAGAATCAAACTAATCATTAAAACTAATCAATCATATTCTCCCTCACACAAATCATTAAAGCAGATGATACAAATGGATTTGACAGACCATGGCCCACTAACTTCTTACTTGTAAACAGAGCCTTGAGTTTACTGAAATCAAGCTGTTTCATATATTAAGTTAGGGCCAACATAAAGATTTTCATAGCCAAGAATAATTACAAATATGAAATTGCTAAAATATGAAATTGCCTATGACTAATCAATAAAAGTGAGTCAAGAATAATTGCCAAATAGGAAACTATACATTATTTAGATAATAATAAATATTTAAAATAACTCAATTGGATCTACTGCTGTGTAATTAATGGTTTACATGGATACTTTAATCTCTGCAGTTTATATTGTATTTTCAAAATACTTAATCCTTATCAGTGTGAGATAAATTAAAGAAAGAAGCTTATATTTCTCCTGATGAAGGGCAAACTCTTCCAAATAGAAGTGTAGCATCTACTTTGCAGTACTACCACATAAGAATTTTAAATAACTTGGATTATTTTGGTACCAAGTGGGATTTGAGGGTGAAGAATATAGATTTCTAAATTGGAATTTCTGTAGCTATGGCAATTAATATCCTCAGTAGAGCAGAAGTACCAGGAGAAGTGTAAAGAATCAGAATCTTAGCAGTCATTCATCCATTCAACACTTTCTAAATACAGTCCATATTGCTAGATAATATGCAGAGGGAAATGGAACTGAGGATATCCATCTATCTATCTATCTAACACTTTTGAAGTAGAATGCCTCATCATAGAGGGAAAAGTCACTGTTAGAGAAAAATCTGTGGGACATACAGATGTCCCACAGCATTCCAGAGTCAGAGACCAGGTTCTATTATTTAATTTAGAATATTTCTAGTTTTTATTGGTTGAAACAATAGTGACTGAAGAAATGCTATTTCAAAATCTATTTAATAAGAAGAAATGTGATTTCTGAAAACATAGAAAAAGATTAGTGTTAAAATTTACTCTGCAATCACAAGGAACAATAATTCATTGTTTCATGTCTAAACTGCTGCCAAAGCTTTCGAATGAAATAGTTAAGTTTTGAAAGCACAGTGAATGACCTCCATTTTTTAAATTGTTGAAGGTAAGATAAAATTGTCCATCCAATTTGGAACCTGTTTACTGCAACTGAGAATGATTGAAACACTCCTGTTCACAAAAATCTGTCATAAAGTTTTCTTTCTGGTGACAGCTCTTATCCTTCCGTTGTCAGTGTTATTGAAAAGGTTTGCAAGGGCTTTTTCAGTATACAGAAAAGGTTCTACTGTTTCTTTTTCAAAAGCATCTATTTCTTAGTGTGTGACAACTGCTTATGATAAAATGATAGGCTTTTTATGTGTAATATAGAATTCTTTTGCTGAATACTTACACACCCTAAGGGAAATTCCTTCTTGTGTTAGTCCTGATAATTCGGTGAAATATAAAACTGGCCACTCTTTTCTCATCATAAACATTCTTAAATGCCACTTCTCAGAACTTATATGAAAATCACTTCCCATGACTGTGGACTTTATTGTACTTTTACTTACTTGTTTTTGTGTTTTGTTCTGATACCTCCAACTTATGAAATTTGTTCCCATTATTCTCATATTAAAGGCATGAAATGTTCTATAAAGACAGATAACTTTGTTTTCCATCTTAATTTTGTACACACTCTTAGACAGAAAATGCCATGGTGGTAGCCAAAGAATTTATACAGATTCTGCTTAATTTTGTGTTTCAAACCTATGAAGCACATTCTAAAGTAATAATCATAACACTTAAAATACACCTACTTGCATAACATTTTTGTTGAAGTGAGTTTTAGGGATTATATGTTCTGCAACATTTCTGGCAAGAGAGTACAAAGAATATTTTAAAATGAAACTTCCATTTTTTACTTTAGCTCCTTTTTTTGATTGAGAAGTTGTGAATGTATTTTACCCTCATTTCACAAATGAAAATGTGTTAAAATGCAATTAATCTACCACATTAACTCTATGAAACATTGTCTGTATTTGTTAAACAATTCAAAATTCTGCTGTGAACCAGTTAATTCTAAGTAATTTCTCAGTTAAATATTTACATGGGCTTTCATGATGATAATCTCTCACTTGTCTTAAATATCAGCAGATTGTCCAGATTGTCCACTTAATAGCAACTCACTAGGACTTAAAATGGTTTAGCTGGTTGGGACTATTTTTTGCATAGTTTTATCCTAGCTAAAAGAGGTAACAACTTTAAGAATTCCTTTCCTTGTCTACATTTCTAATGTCCAGAGTTCTGCTTTAAAATGAATGCTTGTATGGGGATGTTTACATCATGAATATCCTAAATACAGTCTTAAGTTTCTCTTTCAGAAAGGCAATAAATCTTTATGATTGTAAAACTTTAGGAATAACTCAGTTTAAAGTTATTTTCATAAAGCCTAAGTAGATGAAAAAGGTAAAAAAAAAAAAAGGATAGAAATTATTCTTCACCAAATTAAACTGAAGAAGAAAATAATGCATAGATTATGCAAAGATTCTATATGCACAAAGATACTTAAGACATGATTCTCCAAATAGGAAAATGGTATCAACATGTAAAACATTGGTAGTAGTCAAAGATTTAAATAATCATAATAGAGATGATGTCACAAATAGTAGATGATTAATTCTTTTTTTTTATTTGCGCTTTCACGGACTTCAGAGGTTTTTTTGTGTGTTTGTTTCTTGAAGTACAACATATATACAGAAGAGTATATATAACAAGTTGTAGTTAAAAATATTTTTTAATATATCCACAATTGAATATATCCACATTACCAACACACAGATCAAGAATAAGAGCAGTTGAACATACCTATGATACCAAAATCCAGATCAAGAATCAGAGCAAACCCTCATGGTTTTTTGATTCTATTACAATAAGAGTAGATGATTAATTCTTAGATGAACTGTAAGGCAGTTTTACTCTTAGACATCAGAGAATGGAATGATCACTTCAGATGAGAAATAGAGACAAGGTTGAAAGTCCTCCAATGTGGTATTTAAGTCCAAGGTAAAGTTTTGAAAATAAATATAATTATATGTAGACCAGGAATCTGTTACCTACCACTGATGCTCAGTATTATTCTATCTCTGTTTAGTTCCTTATGATCTAGTTTTGTAAGTACTTACTAATTCTCTTCTGTAAGTATGTTAAAAGATAGGAAAAAAGTGATTCTTTGCCCTCCAAAACTCATAGTCAACTAAGACGATGAGTAAAACATACATACAATGGCATTTACAAGGTTAGAGTAAGAAGGAATTATTGAAGGGTTCTGAGGCAAATGCTGAGCTCTGCCCAAGTTTAATTTGAGGAGCTTCAGCCTAGTTATGAGTTTTGCTAGGTGATAGGTTAGCAATTGTTCCATTGTTTGACTTTACTAAATGCAAAGAATAGTTAGCTGGAGAACTGCAAATAATGTTCAGTTCAGTTCAGTTCAGTTGCTCAGTCATGTCCGACTCTTTGCAACCCCATGAACTGCAGCACGCCAGGCCTCCCTGTCCATCAGCAAGTCCCAGAGTCCACCCAAACTCATGTCCATTGAGTCGGTGATGCCATCCAACCATCTAATCCTCTGTCTTCCCCTTCTCCTCTTGCCCTCAATCTTTCTCAGCATCAGGGTCTTTTCCAATGAGTCAGAGCTTCTCATCAGGTGGCCAAAGTATTGGTGTTTCAGCTTCAGCATCAGTCCTTCCAATGAACACCCAGGACTGATCACCTTTAGGATGGACTGGCTGGATCATCCTCAAATTTTAATTTCCTAATTCTGGAAAAAATATGATTTTTCTATACTTCATTGACCTATGTTTTACTAATAATATTGATATTATTTTTCTTTGTAAATCAACTAATAATATTTAATAAAGTCAGATCAAAAATATTCTGAATATTAATGTAATAGACCTAGGATTAAAATTTGGTCATGGATAATCCAAATAGTGAATTGGATTAAAAATATCATTGGAGATAAAAAGTAATTCCACTTTTTCATCAAAGTCCTTGCTGGGTCCCAGAGTTAGCAAAGGTCAGGAGTGGGGGAGTACTTAGAATCATGACTGTCTGGGAGTCATGTTAGTGGGTTTATCTGTGAGTATACCATATCTTACTTTGGGGCTTCTAACAAAAAGTTGCTCATAAATTTTTTAATCCATTGAATACATTCCAAGCAAGTTTAATATTTTCATCTTATGTAGGCTTTTGCTATGTAGTATTTCTTAACTAATGAAAGGAATGGAATTTTTATTACATGTGGCTCAGAATTAACTATACTCTCTTGATGAATGTTCAGTATGTAGCTCACATTTAAAAACACTGAAAGATCTGTCAACATTTGGATGTATATCAAAAATGTTATGTGTACATTTGACTATTCATGAAATTATAATAGATTCCAAGCGTAAAGGGGAAGAGTTTTATCTGAAGCCAAGATTGTGTCAATTTTTAAAAAATGACACAAGCCCTTGTGATTACCTTGTAATTAATCTTTGGTATATTTTGGTTTGAAAAATTGGTTTTCTTATCATGTCAGAAATTTACCCTCCTAAAGTTGACCTAATTAGGCAGTTTTCTTTGGTTGTCTATCATTTGGCAGGTGTTTTTGGTCAAACAAACAAAAAGAACTGATCACATTTTTCATTCCCTGGTTTTTCAGTTCAGTCCAGTTCAGTCGCTCAGTCATGTCTGACTCTTTGTGACCCCATGAAATGCAGCACGCCAGGCCTCCCTGTCCATCACCAACTCCCAGAGTTTACTCAGACTCATGTCCATCGAGTCGGTGATGCCATCCAGCCTTCTCATCCTCTGTCGTCCCCTTCTCCTCCTGCCCCCAATCCCTCCCAGCATCAGAGTCTTTTCCAATGAGTCAGTTCTTCACATGAGGTGGCCAAAGTATTGGAGTTTCACTTTAGCATCAGTCCTTCCAAAGAACACCCAGGACTGATCTCCTTTAGAATGGACTGGCTTGATCTCCTTGCAGTCCAAGGCCACCATGGTTTTTATTCCTGCCTAAATCAATAAATACCAACCCCAGGTTGGCAGGTGCCCAATACGCTACCAGTGATCAGTGCAGAAATAACTCCAGAAAGAATGAAAGGATGCAGCCAAAGCTAAAACACCCAGTTGTGGATGGGACTGGTGATAGAAGCAAGGTTCAATGCTGTAAAGAGTAATATTGCATAGGAACCTGGAATGTTGGGTCCATGAATCAAGGCAAATTGCAAGTGGTCAAACAGGAGATGGCAAGAGTGAATGTTAGCATTCTAGGAATTAGCAAACTAAGATGGCCTGGAATGGGTGAATTTAACTCAGATGACCATTATATATACTACTGTGGGCAGGAATCCCTTAGAAGAAATGGAGTAGCCATCATAGTCAACAAAAGAGTCCGAAATGCAGTACTTGAATGCACTCTCAAAAATGACAGAATGATCTCTGTTAGTTTCCAAGGCAAACCATTCAATATCATAGTAATCCAAGTCTATGCCCTGACCAGTAATGCTGAAGAAGCCTAAACTGAACAGTTCTATGAAGATCTACAAGACCTTCTAGAACTAACACCCAAAAAAGATGTCCTTTTCATTATAGGGGACTGGAATGCAAAAGTATGAAGTCAAGAAACACCTGGAGTAACAGGGAAATTTGGCCTTGGAGTACGGTATGAAACAGGCAAAGACTAATAGCGTTCTGCCAAGAGAATGCACTGGTCATAGCAAACAGCCTTTTCGAACAACAAAAGAGAATACTCTACACATGGACATCACCAGATGGTCGACAACGAACTCAGATTGATTATATTCTTTGCAGCCAAAGATAAAGAAGCTCTATACAGTCAGCATAAAGAAGACTGGGAGTTGACTATGGCTCAGATCATGAACTCCTTAACACCCAAAAAAGATGTCCTTTTCATTATAGGGGACTGGAATGCAAAAGTACGAAGTCAAGAAACACCTGGAGTAACAGGGAAATTTGGCCTTGGAGTACGGAATGAAACAGGCAAAGACTAATAGCGTTCTGCCAAGAGAATGCACTGGTCATAGCAAACAGCCTTTTCCAACAACAAAAGAGAATACTCTACACATGGACATCACCAGAGGGTCGACAACGAACTCAGATTGATTATATTCTTTGCAGCCAAAGATAAAGAAGCTCTATACAGTCAGCATAAAGAAGACTGGGAGTTGACTATGGCTCAGATCATGAACTCCTTATTGCCAAATTCAGACTGAAATTGAAGAAAGTGGAGAAAACCACTAGCCCATTCAGGCATGACCTAAATCAAATCCCTTATGACTATACAGTGGAAGTGAGAAATAGATTTACGGGACTATACACATGGACATCACCAGAGGGTCGACAACGAACTCAGATTGATTATATTCTTTGCAGCCAAAGATAAAGAAGCTCTATACAGTCAGCATAAAGAAGACTGGGAGTTGACTATGGCTCAGATCATGAACTCCTTATTGCCAAATTCAGACTGAAATTGAAGAAAGTGGAGAAAACCACTAGCCCATTCAGGCATGACCTAAATCATATCCCTTATGACTATACAGTGGAAGTGAGAAATAGATTTACGGGACTAGATCTGACAGACAGAGTGCCTGATGAACTATGGACAGAGGTTCATGACATTGTACAGGAGACAGGGATCAAGACGATCCCCATGAAAAAGAAATGCAAAAAAGTAAAATGGCTGTCTGGGGAGGCCTTACAAATAGCAGTGAAAAGAAGACAGGTGAAAAGCAAAGGAGAAAAGGAATGATATAACCATCTGAATGCAGAGTTCCAGAGCAAGTCAGGAAGCAACAGTTAGAATTGGACATGGAACAACAGACTGGTTCCAAATAGGAAAAGGAGTACGTCAAGGCTACATATTGTCACCCTGCCTATTTAACTTATATGCAGAGTACATCATGAAAAACGCTGGGCTGGTGGAAGCACAAGATGGAATCAAGATTGCCAGGAGAAATATCAATAACCTCAGATATGCAGATGATACCACCCTTAAGCAGAAAGTGAAGAAGAACTAAAGAGCCTCTTGATGAAAGTGAAAGAGGAGAGTGAAAAAGTTGGCTTAAAGCTCAAACTTTAGAAAGCTAAAATCATGGCATCCAGTCCCATCACTTCATGGCAAATAGATGGGGAAAGAGTGGAAACAGTGGCTGACTTTATTTTTCTGGGCTCCAAAATCACTGCAGATGGTGAATAGAATTGGACATGGAACAACAGACTGGTTCCAAATAGGAAAAGGAGTACGTCAAGGCTGTATATTGTCACCCTGCCTATTTAACTTATATGCAGAGTACATCATGAAAAACGCTGGGCTGGTGGAAGCACAAGCTGGAATCAAGACTGCCAGGAGAAATATCAATAACCTCATATATGCAGATGACACCACCCTTAAGCAGAAAGTGAAGAAGAACTAAAGAGCCTCTTGATGAAAGTGAAAGAGGAGAGTGAAAAAGTTGGCTTAAAGCTCAAACTTTAGAAAGCTAAAATCATGGCATCCAGTCCCATCACTTCATGGCAAATAGATGGGGAAAGAGTGGAAACAGTGGCTGACTTTATTTTTCTGGGCTCCAAAATCACTGCAGATGGTGATTGCAGCCATGAAATTAAAAGACGCTTACTCCTTGGAAGGAAAGTTATGACTAACCTAGACAGCATATCAAAAAGCATAAACATTACTTTGTCAACAAAAGTCCGTCTAACCAGTGGTCATGTATGGATGTGAGAAGTGGAGTATAAAAAAAGCTGAGTGCTGAAGAATTGATGCTTTGAACTGTGGTGTTGGAGAAGACTCTTGAGAGTCCCTTGGACTGCAAGGAGATTCAACCAGTCCATCCTAAAGGAGATCAGTCCTGGGTAATTATTGGAAGGACTGATGGCTGAGGCTGAAACTCCAATGCTTTGGCCACCTGATGCGAAGAGCTGACTCATTGGGAAAGACCCTGATGCTGGGAAAGATTGTGGACAGGAGAAGGGGATGACAGAGGATGAAATGGTTGGATGGCATCACCGACTCGATGGACATGCGTTTCAGTGGACTCCGGGAGTTGGTGATGGACAGGGATGCCTGGCATGCTGCGGTTCATGGGTTTGCAAAGAGTCGGACATGACTGAACGACTAAACTGAACTGAAATCAATAAAACATAGGCTCTACATGTCCCTGTAACATTAATTTTTCCAAAAGTAGGTAAAAGAATAAATACATATATTTTATGAATGCTTGCTCAGTTGTTAAGTCACGTCCAGCTCTTTGAGACCCCATGGATGTTAGCCCACCAGATTCCTCTGTCCATGGGATTTTTCCAGGCAAGAATACTGGAGTAGATTGCCATTTCCTTCTCCACATTTTATGAATACTTTGTGGAGGAAGACTCAGGAAGATTTGGCTAACACTGAGCATTGTTGATGGCTTGCCAATGGATCAACAGTAAAGAATTTACCTGCAGTGCAAGAAGCACAGGAGACATGGCTTTGAGCACTGAGTCAGGGAGATCCCATGGAGGGAGAAGTGGCAACCCATTCCAGTATTCTTGCTAGGAAAATCCCATGGACAGAGGAGCCTGGTGAGCTACAATCCATTGGGTCACAGAGAATAGAACTTGACTGAGCAATTGATCACATATGCACAATCATTGGTGATACATGTAGAAATTTTTGTATAAATGCTTTTTCAAAATTAGTTATAGGAATTTATACTAAATTCTGACAATTTTAATCAAAGAAAAGCTATGACTGAAAAATTTAAATATATTTGTGATATTTTTATTCTAAATAAAATTGGCTGGTGAAATTACCATGACATGATGTTTATGAAAATTTAATTTCTGTGAAAAAACAAAAAAATGTATACATAGTAAATACATCCTCACAAGCACACCTGATGTTTTACTTTAAATGTAGTTATGACTTTTAAAGAAAATGGTTACATTATAAAAATGAATCCTAATTTTTAAAAATTAGATAAAGTGCTTCTCCTGAAGGGATGAAGGTGAATTCAGATGTTCAAGTGTGTCTTTACTAGATTTCTCATATTCTAAAGAGTTTAAGGCATTTAAATGATTAATAGATTAACCATACATATTCTAAAAACCCATTGAAAGTGCTAGCTTTACCCAAAAGCTTTTTTTTTTAAACAGTGGATTGATTTCTCATTATGATTTTTTTTTCAGTCATAAACAGGTGCCTGGTGTTGAATAAGACAATGATTCTACCATTGTGCTTACAGCCTGATGAATAATTTCCTAAATAATTACTTAAATGGAATTATGATAAATAATTTAAAGGACAAGTACAGGCACCTTAAGACTGATGCAATAGGCATTCATCTCTTTACATGGACAGTCCAGGGAGGTCAGGCTGTCTTTTCTTAAGGTCAGTTTGTGCTCTGAAGGACAGAGGGGTCTGTGTCTAGTGTCACCTAGAAAGCTCTTACAGGTGACAAGTGAGCAGGTGGTGGAGCAGAATGATGGAGGAGAGTAATAGATGGATCAAATCCACCTATTTGGAGCTACATCAGTTGGACTTGGGGACTGGATGTGAAAGAGAAGTGAGAGAGGCAAGTATGGAAGGCGAGTTCTAGGTTCCCAACAAGAGCTCTAGCAGGATGGTGCGTGGGTCTACAGAGTTGGGGTGCTGGAAAAGGCCCAGTTTTGGTGGGAGGGCCCTAAATGTGGTGTCGCTGTGCTAAATTCACATGCTGGTGAGAGCAGAGTGGGTGTATCAGGCAGGCAGTTGGATGTGTGGACCTACAAGCTCAAATATAAATTGACTAAAAATTTTGGCATCATTGGCCTGGAGAATCCAAAGTCCATGGTATAATATGAGATCATGGCAGGAGAATGGGGAGAAAATGGGCCTAAACCCTCACATTGAAAGGCGTTATAGGGAAGGAGAAAGCAGCCAGAGAGACTGAGAAGCCTCCAGAGGGGTAACAACTAGCCATCAGTCTCAAAGACTTTACACAGCAGTGGTATCATCATTCTGGTTTTTGTTCTAAGAATTTCTATGTAATAGTAATTATCTGTGAGAATCGGGAGATTCAGATTAGTGCACCTGGGACTTCCTGCGCCTTTTGTATGATTGAAAAAAAAAAGGATTATTTTTTTCTACCACTTGAAAGAATACTTTTCATGAGAAAGTATTAAATAATGGCTATGAAGGCAATGGCACCCCACTCCAGTACTCTTGCCTGGAAAATCCCATGGACGGAGGAACCTGGTGGGCTGCAGTCCATGGGGTCGCTAAGACTCGGGCACGACTGAGCGACTTCACTTTCATTTTTCACTCTCATGCATTGGAGAAGGAAATGGCAACCCACTCCAGTGTTCTTCTTGGAGAATCCTAGGGACAGGGGAGCCTGGTGGGCTGCCGTCTGTGGGGGTCACACAGAGTCGGACACGACTGAAGCGACTAAGCAGCAGCAGCATGAGGCTAAAAATTAAGTGGTATGAATAGATAAATTTGAAGCTGATGTCATAAGCAGGTGTTTTCTCAGAGGAAAACTACAGAGCCACTCTCAACCAAAAATGCTGTTGCATTTATAGAGGCATTTTTTTCTGCCTGTAAATATTGTTACCGTTAATTGATGGCAGGTTGGTTTAAACAAAAAAAAGACATGGTTCCCATCAAATGAGAGTCATCCCTGGGAGTGATCAGTGGTTAAGAATCTTTCTTTTCTTTTGTCGTGTTAACTCTGAAGATAAACTAGTCAGAGAAGGACAGTTCACCATTATTAATGTATTGTATAGTCTAAGCTTGGAAGAGCTCAGATCACTTTAAAAGACTTTGTATACATCTGTGTCTCTTGCTGTCTCGCATACAGGGTTATCGTTACCATCTTTTTAAATTCCATATATATGCATTCGTATACTATATTGGTGTTTTTCTTTCTGGCTTACTTCACTCTGTATAATAGGCTCTAGTTTCATCCACCTCATTAGAACTGATTCAAATGTATTCTTTTTAATGGCTGAGTAATACTCCATTGTGTATATGTACCACAGCTTTCTTATCCGTTCATCTGCTGATGGATGTCTAGGTTGCTTCCATGTCGTGGCAGGGATGGTATGGGGAGGGAGGAGGGAGGGGGGTTCATGATGGAGAACACGTGTATACCTGTGGCGGATTCATGTTGATATATGGCAAAATCAATACAATATTGTAAAGTAATTAGCCTCCAATTAAAATAAATAACTTTATATTAAAATAAATCACAAAAAAGTTTTTGTATAAT
Organism: Aepyceros melampus; assembly: GCA_006408695.1. Classification (NCBI taxonomy): domain Eukaryota; kingdom Metazoa; phylum Chordata; class Mammalia; order Artiodactyla; family Bovidae; genus Aepyceros; species Aepyceros melampus. The sequence continues at coordinate 293,782 of SJXQ01008441.1, forward strand.
CAATAAAATTAGTACTAATTTTCACAGCATTTTTTGTAAGGCAGGCATGCTTGAAGCAATCTAATAATATGTGTCCTTTTTGCCTTGTAGGGTTCCCTGGGGATACAAGGCCCCCAAGGTCCACCTGGTAAAGAGGGTCAGAGGGTAAGTAAACTCAGAACAGCTGGCAGGCATACTAACTCAGAGGTTACTTATTTCTGAACACTTATAAAAATAAATTGGAATACAGCAGGCAAATGGGCAGTGGGAAATCTCAACTATCTGAAACCTGACATTTGAGATTTTGACAGAGCTCTTACAATCCAGAAAATTCTATGTACTTTCCAGATTGGCAGCACAAGTGTGGAGATACTGTTTGGGTGAAATGAATTAACTGTAATTTGATCTGGAACACGTGATCCTATTTTGGGGGTTTTGAGTTAAGCTCATCTTTGCTGATTTAAGTTTAATGAGTTATCTTTGTGGAGTTTTAGCCTGTTCATGAATTCTGGAAAGACTGTGGATATTAAGTGCATTCTTTAGCCAAATTAAATTATTGACATTAGTGACTCTTTGTAGTTAACTTTTCCTAACTTTTGAGATATGTATATATCACGTGAACACATCGTACTTGCCGAGGGAGTATAGCAGTCAGTCACCTTCCACTTCAGTTAGACTTACTGGCTCCCAGTAAAAGGAAGCCCTGAAGTGAGACTTGGTCAGCCCTCCATGAACACTGTCTGCAGTGGGGTCCCCATTCCTGTGGCTAACTGTTATTAACTATTTTCAAATCATGCTAAAGAGTCCAAACATTTCATATGTGCTTTTTTTATATGAGTAGTATTTTTAACTTTTGTTACCTTATAGATGAGAATTGTGTGACTCATGGAGTGTAGATGCCTTGCCTAAAGTTATAGAATAAATGAAAAATCAAGCCAGGACTTGAATTTGGGCTTTCTGACCTTGGATTTCATGTTCCCTTTTACTGTCGCAGCATGTTAACCCCAGAACTCTTTCTTAGCCATTTAAATTTATTACTCCCTTTTCTGCCCCCAGGCAAATAAGTCTGTTGCCTTAGATATATGAGTCCTTCAAATATTTGAAGACCTATGGTATTTTTACTAAGGTTTACCTTTTGTCAGATTGATAATAAAATCCACATTCTCTAAGCTCTTCCTCTTGTCTAGATTACTGACTACCTAACATGCCAATGGTCTTTCCCAGAAAACATTCATGAACCTTCTGAAGATGTCAGTAATGGAACTGGAGGTATACAGGTATTTAGGGCAGCGTAAGTGTGGCAAATATGCCCTGTGCCTATGACCACAGGCTGCTATTGCAACCTAAGATGAGCCAGTGCTCCTGTGAATGGCATCACACTTTGTTTTTCCTAACTCCTTCTACTAGAGCAGCTCTCTTTTTTACAATTTGTTTTCCAGAGTTACAATTAAAAGTTTATTATGAAAAAAAATGAACTAGATGACATCGAAGTTTGTTCAGTTAAAAAATTCTGTATCCAGTTCTTTTTCCCAGTGGCTATTTCAGTGAACATATTTGGGCTTAATAAGTTTGGATGATGAAAAAAAAACAGAAGAAAAATGTTGTGAATAATAGCTAACATTTATGGGCTACCTATTTAATTTTATTTGTTTCTCACAGTAGCTCTGTGAGGTAGATTCTACTACAGCGCTCACAGGGAAATGGAGTTTGTTCAGGAGGCTGAATAGAACACATTGCTATTAAGTAGATTATGTGGATATTTTAAAACTATTTACAAAGTAGTCACATTTTGGATTATGTGGATATTTTAAAACTATTTACAAAGTAGTCACATCTGGGTTCTACTCTCAACACCTATGTGTATAATTATAGTTTCCTCTTTTTAGCTCTCCAGCTCACTATCCAAGAGTTCATTAATCCACTTGATCAAAGTTTTAAATAGTCTAGAGAAAAAATTGAAGATTACTTCCCTTGATCTGTGCTTTTGAGGCTGTCTTAAGCATTTTACCCACTGGAGGCAGAGGACTAGATGAAATGACCTTGTGTGGTTAATGCCTAAGCTTCTTATTTTCTCACAGTCATGGCCAAGATGGTTGTTCCATCTAGGACCTGTTTCTGAATTAACTTCTGTCTTCAGCATCCAGGGTACATTTTGCTCATAGTAACTACCCCTTCATGGAAACTGAGTGATCAGTTATACCCCCTAGTTAATATATAAGGAAAAAAATAATTAAGGAACACATAACAAAATATGTAAGGAACACATGCAACTCAGTAGCAAAACATGCAATAACCCAGTTTTCAACCGGACAAAGACCTAAATAGACACTTCTCAGAAAACGACATACAAATGACCAATGGCTGTATGAAAAAGTGCTCAGTGTAGCTAATCATTAAGGAAAACTATTCAAAACCACAGTGAGTATCACCTCACATTTGCTAGAATGGCCAGTATCAGAAAAACAAGAGATAAGCATTGACAAAGTTATGGAGAAGAGGGAACCCAGGCTCCCTGCTGGTGGGAATGTAAATTGGTGTAGCCACCATGGAGAAGAGTCTGAAGGTTCCTCCAAAAAGTGGAACTACCTTATGAGCCACTGGTCTCACTTGTGGGTGCATGTCTAAAGGAATGAAACCAGTATTTTGAAGAAATAGACATACTCCCATGATATGGAAGCAACCTAAATATCTATTGACAGGTGAATGAATAAAGAAAATACAGTTAAACACACACATACAGTGGAATATTATTTCAGCCTTAATAAAGAAGGAAATCTTGCCATTTGTAACAAAATGGATGAACCTGGGGGACATTATGCTAAAGGAAATAAGCCAGGCATGGAAAGACAAATGCTCATGTATATGTGGAATCTGAAAATGTAAAAATCCATAGAAACAGAGAGTAGAGTGGTGATTAGTATAGGATGGGGGCGAGGGGAGATGTGGGTCACAGGGTACAAAGTTTTAGGTATACAAGATGAATAAGTTCTGGGGAGCTAATGTACAGCAATGAGAGTGTAGTTAATACTGTGTTGTATACTTGAAATTTGATGAAAGAGTAAGTCTCAGGGGTTTCCACCACAAAGAGGTAACTATTTGTGAGCAGATGGATCTGTTAATTAGCTTGATTATTGTAACTATTTCATGATGTGTTAAGTATATCTGATCAAGTTGTATACCTTCAATATGCACAGTTTTAATTTTCAACAATGACTCAATAAAGTAGAAGGATAATAAAACTAAGAAACAGAGTTTTAATTTCAACTCCAGAAAGTAGCTTATAGTCCCTGGGTGGTTTGAGATGGAAATTATGGAGCTAAGTGGGTGAAGGTAGGCAAGTGTCTGACTTCCTCCCTCGGTAGCAGCAGTTTGGTTTTTTTTTAATTTGTGTGGTAAGAACATTTAACCATGAGGTCTACTCTCTTAACAAATTTTAAGTATACAATGAAATTGTACTTCTTTTTAAAAATAAAGTATAGTTGATTTGCAATCTCAGGTTAATTATTGCTGTGCAGCAAAGTGACTCAGTTATATAGGCATTCCTTTTTAATATTCTTTTCCATTATGGCTTATCATAGGATATTAAATATAGTTCCCTGTGCTATAGCGTAAGAGCTTGTGGTTTATCCATTCTATATATAAAAGCTTGCATCTGCTAACCCCAACCTACCTCTCTATAGCTCCCCCAACCCCCTGGCCCTTGCAACCACAAGCCTGTTCTGTATATCCCTGAGTCTGTTTCTGTTTACATTGAAACTGTACTTCCAACTGGGACTGACATGTGGTCATTTCAAGGCACCGCCTCCTTTATTTTAATGAAAACTTCTTCCCAGTCAGATCTTCGCCATTCCTACAGCTGTGCAGTGGCCTTTCTGAATCACAGAGTAGGAACTGATCCTTGTCGTCGTTAAATTTCACCTTTTGGCTTTTAGTTTCTAACACCATTCTGTTAGGTGTTTCCCAGTGAAATAGCTCCGCTGCTATTGTGGTTTATCCATTCTATATATAAAAGCTTGCATCTGCTAACCCCAACCTACCTCTCTATAGCTCCCCCAACCCCCTGGCCCTTGCGACCACAAGCCTGTTCTGTATATCCCTGAGTCTGTTTCTGTTTACATTGAAACTGTACTTCCAACTGGGACTGACATGTGGTCATTTCAAGGCACCGCCTCCTTTATTTTAATGAAAACTTCTTCCCAGTCAGATCTTCGCCATTCCTACAGCTGTGCAGTGGCCTTTCTGAATCACAGAGTAGGAACTGATCCTTGTCGTCGTTAAATTTCACCTTTTGGCTTTTAGTTTCTAACACCATTCTGTTAGGTGTTTCCCAGTGAAATAGCTCCGCTGCTGCTGCTGCTAAGTCACTTCAGTTGTATCTGACTCTGTGCAACCCCATAGACGGCAGCCCACCAGGCTCCCCCGTCCCTGGGATTCTCCAGGCAAGAACACTGGAATGGGTCGCCATTTCCTTCTCTAATGCATGAAAGTGAAAAGTGAAAGTGAAGTCGCTCAGTCATGTCTGACTATTAGCTCTACACCACCTTAAATTTTGATAAGCCTACCCTCTGAGTCTTCATTCATATCACTAATGAATCCTGAGCAGGACAGGCCGGACTCCGTGTAACAACTTGTCTACCATTGATGTTCGTGTGGCATGATACAAATCATGTACAAATACATTTGACCTCTCCTTATCCAGGCAAGAACACTGGAATGGGTCGCCATTTCCTTCTCTAATGCATGAAAGTGAAAAGTGAAAGTGAAGTCGCTCAGTCATGTCTGACTATTAGCTCTACACCACCTTAAATTTTGATAAGCCTACCCTCTGAGTCTTCATTCATATCACTAATGAATCCTGAGCAGGACAGGCCGGACTCCGTGTAACAACTTGTCTACCATTGATGTTCGTGTGGCATGATACAAATCATGTACAAATACATTTGACCTCTCCTTTCTTCCCACCCACATTTCTTAATCTGTCTTGTAAGATAATTATGAGTCTTTATCAGACTAGCTGAAATGAAAAATATTCAAATGAGGTTCTTTAAAAATAATGATGCTTCAAATTGAAATTGTACCCTAGAAAAGCTTACATTTCAGAAGAAGGTGAATTAACCAGTAATTCAAACTTATGTATTCTCCATGATAATTATGAAGGAACATATTCAAATTAAAAAGTCCAACCACTATATTATGCAAATTTACTCCATTTATTAATATGTATAGTCCAGGTAATTTTATATTACTTTTTATTCTATCTTATCAAGAGTAACAGTGTCAGAAACTAAAGAATGTAGTAGAATTTTACAGATAATATTAGGCAAGCTTTATTATTATTACTACGGCTTTTTCACAAATGCCGTATAGTTAAAGGAAGACATTTAGGTCAGGTATTATTGATGTTAGTCACATTTACAAATGATTATTTCCAAATGTGCTCAATGATTCATTCTGCTTTTCAGTTACTTGAAGGGGAAGCACATTAAAGAAATAAGTAGTCTTAAATATTTTCATTTAAGCCCAGCTTACTGCCACTATTTCTTCTCTACTCAAGAGTTAAGCCACACACAGCTCTTTTGGACACACAAATGTACATGTCTGTGTATGAGTATGTGTGTGTACATACGCACAAACAACACACACACTGAAAGCTAATACCAATATATTTCATTTCTCTGAAATTTGCATAAAAAACAACAGAAAAATCTAAGAATTTAACATTCTTTTGTATTAACCTATTCTCAAGCAAATCCATATTTTTTTACAGGTGTTTGATCAGGAAGGAGTTGACTATCACTAAGTTTATTGAAATGAAATATATAATATGTGCAAGTTTATGTACCTTACTCCTAGGTATAATGTCTTTAAGGAAAGTAGAAGAAATCGTTGATTTGTTAGTTTTTCTCAATGATTAAAAAGAGAGTATCTTCTACTCTACAATATCAAACACGAATGTCAAATGTAAACATACCTTTAAAAAATTATTTCTGTAAAGCATCATAGAAAAATGTTAATAATACTACTGTTATTTCTATTAAGGCATAAAGACTCTGATTGATAAATTCCTTTTACTTTTCTGTTTAACCGTTTGTGTCATTTTCTATATGCACAGTAAGAACATTATTTTTTCACAAGTACCACACCAAAAATTCTGTTTAAATTTTCATTAATTGGCTTTATCTTCTTCACTATCTTAGAAGCTACTAAATTTCAGATTATGTGTTCATCTAATAAAACATAGTAGCAGTGTACTTCATGTACTTAAGAGCTGCTGTTAACCTTAACAATGTTTGGTGGTGATGTATATCTGAGATTTGTGGTTTTCTGTTTTTGTTTAACCTCCTTATTTCTTCTTTGAGTCTTTTATAGGCCATTATTTTTTCCCTCTGTTATCTTTTTGAAGTCCTATAAGTAAAACATTTTACTGACACCTGTCTGGGTCTAACATTTTTTTATAGATCAACACAGTTTTTAAAATTCAACTAATGTTGAATATTGACCCTAAGCCTCAGACGAGAGTTTATCAGGGAGTAGTAGAGAAGGGCATGCCGGGAACACTTGTCTGGAGACCAAGGAGATGTCCAGCCATGAGGACAGAGAAGGCCCAGGAGGGTGGCCAGGATGCTGCAGGGCCAAGAAGTAAGCAGAAGAGAGTTTCAGGGCATAGAGGCTTCAGCAGCATTGAAAGTGGAGCAAAGTTGCAGGAGAGATACTGGTTAGAAGAAGAGGTGACTGGAACTGGTGCCAACGGAGAGAGAAGGTTTGGTTGAATGAATGGGAGAGCACTGGAAACAAAACTTGTGAGAAAAGATATGAGGGAATTAGGGGTACATTGTGAGGAAGGGAAGGCAGCGATGGGGAATCTTGGTGGGGAGAAAAGGATAGGAACTGCATGGGAACCCAAGTAGATGTCTTAGTGAAAGGGGGAATATTTCAGACAGCTGAGCACGTCTGTGAAGGTTTACAGGAAATACCTCAAAAGAACTGGCATTTGTACAAATTCCCTCTAACATATAGATTCCTTATGCTTCCCTGGTGGCTTAGCTGGTAAAGAATCCACCTGCAATACAGGAGCCCTGGGTTCGATCCCTGGGTTGGGAAGATCCCCTGGAGAAAGGAATGGCTACCCACTCCAGTATTCTGGCCTGGAGAATTCCATGGACTGGATAGTCCAAAGGGTCACAAAGATTGAGACACAACTGAGAGATTTTCACTTTTATTTTTCTTAATAACATTTACAAAAACATAAAAAATAATCATTTATGTGTCCTTGGATTTCTCCTTACAGTCACATTAAGTGCATGACTGAACAACCTCTTGGTTTGAAATAACCAGGGCCTGTTGTTAGTCACTCTAGGTCTCTGAAAGAACATTTGTTGGTGAATCAGCTAGGAACTGCCCCAAACACGAGATTGTTTGGCTGGACCTAGGTGACACCATACTCTTACTTTCTCTGCTGCTGGATCCTAATTTCAATCCTGAATAGAGAATTTATATTTTAAATGCCATGTAAGTCACCTTCTTGGAGAAGGAAATAGCAACCCACTCTAGTATTCTTGCCTGGAGAATCCCATGGACAGAGGAGCCTGGCGGGCTACAGTCCATGAGGTCACAAAGAGTTGGACACAACTAAGGAGTACATCATTTCATGGGAAATAGATGGGGAAACAGTGGAAACAGTGTCAGACTTTTTTTTTTTTTTTTGGCTCCAAATCACTGCAGATGGTAACTGCAGCCATGAAATTAAAAGACGCTTACTCTTTGGAAGAAAAGTTATGCAACCTAGATAGCATATTCAAAAGCAGAGACATTAGTTTGCCGACTAAGGTCTGTCTAGTCAAGGCTACTGTTTTTCCAGTAGTCATGTATGGATGTGAGAGTTGGACTGTGAAGAAGGGTGAGCACCGAAGAATTGATGCTTTTGAACTGTGGTGTTGGAGAAGACTCTGGAGAGTCCCTTGGACTGCAAGGAGATCCCACCAGTCCATTCTAAAGGAGATCAGCCCTTGGATTTCTTTGGAAGGAATGATGCTAAAGCTGAAACTCCAGTACTTTGGCCACCTCATGTGAAGAGTTGACTCATTGGAAAAGACTCTGATCCTGGGAGGGATTGGGGGCAGGAGGAGAAGGGGATGACAGAGGATGAGATGGCTGGATGGCATCACTGANGGATTTCTTTGGAAGGAATGATGCTAAAGCTGAAACTCCAGTACTTTGGCCACCTCATGTGAAGAGTTGACTCATTGGAAAAGACTCTGATGCTGGGAGGGATTGGGGGCAGGAGGAGAAGGGGATGACAGAGGATGAGATAGCTGGATGGCATCACTGACTCAATGGACGTGAATCTGAGTGAACTTCGGGAGTTGGTGATGGACAGGGAGGCCTGGCTTGCTGCGGTTCATCAGGTCACAAAGAGTCGGACATGACTGAGTGACTGAACTGAACTGAACTGAAGGAGTACCTCAAGGCTATATATTGTCACCTTGCTTATTTAACTTATATGCAGAGTACATCATGAGAAACGCTGGGCTGGATGAAGCACAAGCTGGAATCAAGATTGCCAGGAGAAATATCAACTACCTCAGATATGCAGATGATACCACCCTTATGGCATAAAGTGAACAACTAAAGAGCCTCTTGATGAAAGTGAAAGAGGAGAGTGAAAAAGTTGCCTTAAAGCTCAACATTCAGAAAACTAAGATCATGGCATCTGGTCCCATCATTTCATGGCAAATATTGGGGAAACATTGGAAACAGTGACAGACTTTGCTTTTTGGGGCTCCAGAATCACTGCAGATGGTGACTGCAGCCATGAAATTAAAAGACACTTGCTACTTGGAAGAAAATGTATGACCAACCTAGACAGCATATTCAAAAGCAGAGACATTACTTTGCCAACAAAGGTCCATCTAATCAAAATTTTGGGTTTTCCAGTGATCATGTATGGATGTGTTGTTTAGTCCTGTCTGACTTTTTTGTGACCCCATGGACTTCATCCAGCCAGGCTTCCCTGTCCATGGGATTTTCCCAGGCAAGAATACTGGAGTTGGTTGCCATCTCTTTCTCCAGGGGAACTTCGTGACCCAGGGATTGAATCCAGGTCTCTTGTATCTCCTTCACTGGCAGACAGATTCTTTACCACTCAGCCACAAGAAAAGCCCTGTATGGATGTGAGAGCTGGACTGTAAAGAAAGTTGAGCACTGAAGAACTGATGCTTTTGAACTGTGGTGATGGACACAACTCTTGAGAGTCCCTTGGACTGCAAGGAGATGTAACCAGTCCATCCTAAAGGAGATCAGTCCTAAGTGTTCATTAGAAATACTGATGCTGAAGCTGAAACTCCAATACTTTGGCCACCTGATGAGAAGAACTGACCCATTGAAAAGATCCTGATGCTGGGAAAGACTGAAGGAAGGAAGAGAAGGGGACAACAGAGGATGAGATGGTTGGATGGCATCACCAGCTTAATGGACATGTGTTTGAGCAAGCTCCAGGAGTTGGTGATGGACAGGGGAGCCTGGTGTGTTGTAGTCCATGGGGTCGCAAAGAGTCTGACATGACTGAGCAACTGAACTGAAGTGACCAAACCAAGTCACCCTCTGTCTTGCTCTCAATTTAGCTTCTCTGCCTGTGCCTGTCTGTTTTGTTTTGTTTTGTTTTGTTTTGTTTTGTTTCATTTTAATCCCCTCCAGGCAGCCATCCCTTATTGTCTCCTTTTAACATTCTTCTGCAGATTTTACTTTTTACTCTCCCTTGAAGTGCTTGCTCCAAGCCACCTTGCAGCCTGCATCTGGGGTCAAGTTTCCTTATGTCCTAAACAGCATGGAGGATTCACCCTCCATATAAACACAGAGGGAAAGCATGGTTGGTTTGTTTTGTTTTGTTTTTGCTTGGACCCATGTATAAATATGTAAATATACATGTTGTGAATGACAACTGAGGGTTTTGCATTCTGTAACTAGTGGTTCGTGTTTATTGCACATGTTAAACTTCTGGCCTTCAGATAACATGTTTTCCCACTTACTTCCTGTGACATTTCCTGAAGATTTCTCCTTAAGGATTACCTTGAGAGTTTTGGAGAGATACCCATCTTTAAGCCTATCTGCCGTCTAGATGGGAACCTGGGCAAGTGTGTACCCTGTGCAGGCCCAGAGAGCTATGCCTCTTTCCCCTAATGGCTTCTGTGAATGCGCAAAACTGACATGAAGCACAGAGGATGGAATCCATCAACTCTCCACATGTTCCAGCACTCCTGTTTGCAGGGCTCCATAGACGACTTTGGGGAACTGTTACTGTTGTTCCAGTACCTGATATTGCCAACTTTGCCTTTACTTGACTTTCTTTCCAGAAATTCACCTTCCTGGAGAAGGAAATGGCAACCCACTCCAGTGTTCTTGCCTAGAGAATCCCAGGAACAGAGGAGTCTGGTGGGCTGCCGTCTATGGGATTGCACAGAGTCGGACACGACTGAAGTGCCTTAGCAGCAGCAGCAGTTATCCACAGTTTACCTACAAGACTATCAAAATTAACACTAATAAAATAATTGAGAAAACATTTATTAAGTTAAATTAATATTGGTGAGAAAATATACTGTGATATGGATTCTGCAATATAATAAATCATTTGTTGGTTTATTTTGTTTTTTAATTGAAATGTAGTTGGTATTATATCAGTTTCCATTATACAGTGTGGTGATTTGATATTTTAATAGCTCATACTCTGTTTAAGTTATTACAGCATAAAGGCTGTATTCCCCTCTACTGTACAATATATCCTTGTTGCTTATTATTTTATTCATTATAGCCTGTATCCCTTAATCCTATATCCCAGCCTTGTGATTCCTCCCATCCTTCTCCTCACTGGTGACCATTAGTTTTTTCTCTATACCTGTGAGTCTGTTTCTGTTTTGTTATATTCATTTGTTTCTTTTATATTTTAGATTCTGCATATAAGTGATAACGTAAATATATGGCTTTCTCTGTACTATTTATTTCACTGTGCATAAGGCATAATACTCTTCACCTACTTTGCTGAAAATGGCAGAATTAGATTCATTTTATGGTTATACATTCCAGTTTATGTGTGTAACTTATATCACATCTTCTTTATCTACTCATCTGTTGATGACACTTAGGTTGCTTCCGTATCTTAGCCATTATGGATAATCCTGCTACAAACATCGCAGTGCATGTACCTTTTCAAATTAGTATTTTCATTTTCTTTAGCTATATATCCAGGAGTGAAATTGTGAGATCATATGGTAGTTCTGCTTTTAGTTTCTTGAGGAACCTCAATACTGTTTTCCACAGCGACTGAACCAATTTACCTACCCACCGTCAGTAGATAAGGCTTCCATTTTCTCTGCATTTTGCCAGCATTTGTTATTTTTTGTCTTTTTGATGATAGCTCTTCTAACAGGTGTGAGGAGATATTTCTTTGATTTTGCCTTTCTGTGGTGATTACATCTTTGCATGTGCCTATTTGCCAACTCTATGTCTTCTTTAGAAAAATATTCAGGTCTTCTGCCCATTTTTAAATTGGATTTTAAGGGTTTATTTGACATTTAGTTGCATGAGCTGTATATTTATTTTGGATATTAACCTGTTATCAGTCATATTATTTGCAAATATTATCTCCATTCAGTAGGTTGCACTTTTGTCAATGGTTTTCTCTGATGTGCAAAAGCTTTTAAGTTTAATTAGGTCACATTTATTTTAGTATTTGTTTCCTTTCCTTAGGAGACAGACCAAAAAATATATATTTCTGTATTATGTCAAAGAGTATTCTCCTGTTCTCTTCTAAAAGTTTTATGGTCTTCAGGCCCAAAGACTTACAATTAGATCTTTAATACATTTTGAGTTTATTTTTGTGTACTGCATAAGAATGTGTTCTGTGGCATTTTTTACATGTAGATGTTCAGTTTTCCCCACAATCCTTACTGAAAAGACAATCTTTCTCCATTGCATAGTCTTGCCTCTTTTGTCATGATTAATTGACCACAAGGGTGTGGGTTTACTCTGGGCTGTCCATTCTGTTCTATTGATCAATGTGTTTGTTTTTGTACCAATACCATGCTGTTTTGATGACTGAAGCTTTGCAGTATAGTGTGAAGTCAGGGCGCATAGTAACTCCAGGTTTGTACTTTTTTCTCGAAAGTGCTATAACAATTAAGGGTCTTTTGTGGGTCCATGTAAATGTTAGGGTTATCTGTTCTGCTTCTGCGAAAAATATCATAGATATTTTGATAGGGATTATATTAAATCTGTAGATTTTGGAGATAGTATCAACATTTTAACAATATTAACTCTTCCAATTAACACATGAAATATATTTCCATTTCTTGGTACCATTTTCTGCATCTATTGAGAGCATCATGTGATTTTATTCTTCAGTTTGTTAATACAGTGTGTCACATTGACTGATTTGTGAGTATTGAGCTATCATTGCCTCATTGAAATAAATCACACCAGCATAGTGTATGATTCTTTTTTATATGTTGTGGAATTGATTTGCTAATGTTTTATTGAGAATTTTTTACATTTCTAGTCATTACAGACATTGGCATGTGATTCTTTTTGTAATGTCTTTGTCTGATTTTGATATCAGAGTAATGCTGGGCTCATAGAATGAATCTGGGAGTGTTCCCTCCTCTTCAGTTTTCACAATAGTGGAAGGACATGGCTATTACCTCCTCTTTGTATGTTTGGTAGAATGCTCCTGTGAAGCCACCCAGTCCTGGACTTTAGTTTGCTGGGAGTTTTTTTTATTACAAATTCAGTTTTACTACTAATAATCAGTCTGTGCAGGAGACCGAGTTTGATCATTGAGTCAGGAAGATCCCCTAGAGGAGGGCATGGCAACTCAATCCAGTATTCTTGCCTGGAGAATCCCATGGACAGAGGAGCCTGGAGTCCATAGGGTTGCCAAGAGTAGGACATGACTGACGCGACTTAACGCTCTCAGCTATTCATATTGTCTATTTCTTTCTTATTCAGTCTTTGAAGGCTTATTTTTCTAGAAATTTGTCCATTTCCTCTAAGTTGTCCAATTTGCTGGTACATAACTGTTTATAGTATTCTCAAGACTTTTTGTGTCTCTATGATATCAGCTGTTTTTCTCTTTTTTTATTTCATTTGAGTCTTTTCTTTTTTATGAAACTGGTTAAAGTTTTATCAATTTTGCTTAACTCCTCTTTGTATGTTTGGTAGAATGCTCCTGTGAAGCCACCCAGTCCTGGACTTTAGTTTGCTGGGAGTTTTTTTTATTACAAATTCAGTTTTACTACTAATAATCAGTCTGTGCAGGAGACCGGGTTTGATCACTGAGTCAGGAAGATCCCCTAGAGGAGGGCATGGCAACTCAATCCAGTATTCTTGCCTGGAGAATCCCATGGACAGAGGAGCCTGGAGTCCATAGGGTTGCCAAGAGTAGGACATGACTGACGCGACTTAACGCTCTCAGCTATTCATATTGTCTATTTCTTTCTTATTCAGTCTTTGAAGGCTGTATTTTTCTAGAAATTTGTCCATTTCCTCTAAGTTGTCCAATTTGCTGGTACATAACTGTTTATAGTATTCTCAAGACTTTTTGTGTCTCTATGATATCAGCTGTTTTTCTCTTTTTTTATTTCATTTGAGTCTTTTCTTTTTTATGAAACTGGTTAAAGTTTTATCAATTTTGCTTATCTTTAAAAAAAATGATTCTTGGCTTCATAGATCTTTTCTATTGACTGTTGGTCTCTATTTTATTTATTTCCTCTTTGATCTTTGTTCTTTCCAGCTTTCTTCTGACTCTGGGTTTTCTTTGTTCTTTTCTGATTCCTTTAGACAGTGGACTAGGTTATATGAGATTTGCCTATTTACTGAAGTAGGCCTGTATGCATCCCGTAGATTTTGGAGTCTTGTGTTTCTGTTTCCATTTCCCTTAAGGTATTCTCCTGTTTTCTCTTCTATTTCTTCATTGACCAGTTGGTTTTTTACTAGCATATTGTTTATTCTCTACTTGTTTGTATTCCGCCCAGTTTTCTTCCTGTAATTGATTTCTAGTTTCATACCATTGTGGTTGCAAAATTATGCTAGTTATAATTTCTATGCTTTCAATTTATTCAGATTTGTTTTGTAGCCTTGCATGTGATCCATCCTAGAGAAGTCTCATGTGCTGTTGAGAAGAGTGTTTGCTCATCTGCTTTTGGGTAAAATGTCCTCTAGAATCTATGAACCCATTTTTTCTATTGTGGATCAAGGCTGCCATGTTGATTTTCTGTCTGGATGAGCTGCCTATTGATATAAGTAGGCTATTAAAGTCCTCTACTGTTACTGTGTTTTTGTCAGTTTCTTCCTTTATGTCTGTTAATATTTGCTTTATATACTTAGTGTCCCTACTTTGGTTGCTTATATATTAACAAGTGATATCCTCTTCTTGTATTGATCCCTTCATCATTATACAATGTCCTCGTTGTCTTTCATTATAGGCTTTGCTCTAAAGTCTATATTATCCGACATGAATATTGGTATCCTTGCTTTCTTGTCATTTCTACTTGCATGAAATATCTTCTCCCATTTCCTCATTTTCAGTCTACATATTTTTAGCTCTGAAGTAAGTCTCTTCTAAGCACCATATAGATGAGTCTTGTTTCCAATCTAACCAGCCACCCTATGTCTTTATTGGAGTATTTAGTGCATTGACATTTAAAGTGACAATTGATAGGTATGTACTTATTGCCGTTCTGTTATTTGTTTTCTCATTGTTTTGTCATTTTCTCTGTTCTTTTCTTCTTCCTCTAGTTTCTTCTCTTCTGGTTTGATAAGTGCCTTTAGTGGTATGCCTGTGTTCCAAGTTTTTGTATGTCTATTGTATGTTCCTTTTTGTTTTTCTGTTTCATGGAGTTTTTAACCCTTGGTCTTACCCTAGAGGGAAAGGAAAGGTGGAGACGATCCTTCCCAAGCTTCACTTACTGTGGGCAGTGTCTTTCAGTGTTTTCCCCTGAGATTCCTCACCTTGTGTCTTCCCTGGGGGACTGGAGGGCAAGGAGGCCAGAGATGATGCTCCCTAAACTTAGCTAGCTGTGGACAGCTCCTTCCAGCTGGTTTCAAAGAATGTCTCACCCAGGTTAGAGATGATGAAAAGCCCCTTAGTCCACACCTCATGGGCTTCCCTTGCACCTTCCTTCCCATCCCAGTTCTCTGTAGGATCTGAGAGTGGGATGGCAGGCATGCCAGAGCACTGGGATTGCCTCCCTAGAACTATGGCAGGTGCAGACAGAGACAGTGGTGGAGGACTCAGGCCTGGCATGGATTGTGGGGTGCAGGCCGTGGGGTTCAGGGTGCAGGTATATTGTAGGTTCTTGATTTGTGGTCACTGTGAGGTTTACATATGTTGACCTGTAACTGTATCTATGTATTTTTAACTGATAATCATTTAAGTTTAAACATATTCTAAACGACAATTTTTGATTCTCCTTTCTCATTCTTTACTTCTCTTTCCCGTGTTTGTGTTAGTTACAGTTGACTTTAAAGTTTTTGTCTTTTAATCCTCATGCTTGCCTGCTTAAGTGCTGATGCATGTGTGAGCTATGCCTTCAGTCACAGCTGACTCTGTAACCCCATGGACTGTAGCCCACCAGGCTCCTTTGTCCATGGGATTCTCCAGGCAAGAGTACTGGTATGGGTTGCCCTTTCCTTCTCTAGGGGATCTTCATGACCCAGAGATCGAACCTGGGTCTCCCACATCACAGGCAGATTCATTACCATCTGAGCCACCAGGGAAGCCATAGCATTTACCATATATTTGTCTTTACTAGTGGGATTTTCCCTCTCTTCCTAATTCTTACTTATTGTTGTAGTCTTTTCCACTTAGAGACCTTTTAACATTTCTTGTATAGTCAGTTTAGTTTTGATGAATTTTTTTAAGTGTTTTGCTCATCTTAGAAGCTTATCTCTCCTTTAATTCTGAATTTTCCTTTAATTCAGTACATGGGGTTTCAAAGAGTCAGAAATGACTAAGTGACTGACCAAAAACAACAAAATTCTGAATGATAACCTTGCTGGGTAAGCTATTTTAGATTGTAGATTTTTCCCTATCTTCAAATATATCATGTCACTCCCTTCTGGTTGGAAAGTTTCTGAAGAAAAATCAGCTGATAGTCTTAAGATTGCTCCCCATGACTCTTTGTCTCTTTCTTGTTGCCTTTAAAGTTCTATTCATCTGTAACTTTTGCCATTTTAATTGTATAGATTGGTGTGAGTCTCTGGCTCATCCTGTTTGTGCCTCTCTATGCTTCCCATATCTAAAAACTCTCTTTCCTTCTTCATCTTTGGGAAGTTTTTAGTCATCATGTCAGCAAATATACTTTTGACCCCTTTTTCTCTCCTTCTTTTCCTTC
This sequence comes from Aepyceros melampus, assembly GCA_006408695.1. Taxonomy (NCBI): domain Eukaryota; kingdom Metazoa; phylum Chordata; class Mammalia; order Artiodactyla; family Bovidae; genus Aepyceros; species Aepyceros melampus. Next base: position 310,143 of record SJXQ01008441.1, read on the forward strand.
TGGGACCTCTATATTGTGAATGTTAGTATGCTTGATGTTGTTACATAGATCTCTTAAACTGTGCTTTTTTTAAATATATGTCTCTTTTTGCCCTTCTATTTGAGTGATCTTAATTATTCTGTCTTCCAGATCAGTTATGTGATTTTCCTTATCACCTAGTCTGTTATTCATTCCTTCTAGTGTATTTTTCATTCAGTTCTTGAATTATTTACTTCTGTCTGATTATTGTATTTTCTAGTTCCTTGTTAGAATTCTTACTGTGTTCAATTATTATTTTCTCTAATTTAGTTAGCATTTTTATTGCTATGTTTTGATTTCTTTATCTAGTAAGTTTTTATTTCTGTTTCATTATATATATGTACATATATGTATGTGTGTGTGTGTATATTTATATATATATATATATATAAGGGGTTTTATCTTCCTCTCTCAATTGAGACAAATCCCTGTAGCTTCTCATTTTGTCTGTCTCTATGAAATTAGGTGAAACTATTACCTATGATGGTCTTGGGGAAGTGTCCTTATGTGGGAGTGTCCCTGTGTAGTCTACATGTACCCTGTGACTTTGGTGGGATTGCTGGATTGATGTGAACAAAAGCAGTATCTTGCTTCAGGGTATGATGACAGTCATTAGCTTAATAGGAGGAAGGGCTTCGGATGGTGGGGCTGGAGTCAGAACCAGGTTTGAACCTGTGTTTCCCCTCTGTTCTGTGATCTTCATTACCCTATCGGGGGTGGAGTCAGGTCTCAAGTTGCTAGAGCAGGAACCTTGAGGTTTAGTTCCCTTGCAGTGTGTGCTGTCTCCACTCCCAAGCACCAGCAGCCTCACCCCAGAGGGAGCTGTGCTGGAAGAAGAGGAGGGGTGGGTACTCAGCATGGGTCAGGGTGGGGTTGTGGTGGCCCCCATGGTCCGAGACGCACTTGACTTCATCATCAACTGGTTCACATAATAAGATATGATTAAATATTTGTGAGATTTCTTAATAGTATTTTGGAGTTCTTGTCAGTTAGATGTTCTTCGAGATATAGAATAAGAATTTTAGAGAACTTGGAAAAAGACTGTAAGGAATGACATTGGTAAAATTTGTACTTCACAATTTTCTCCTAGTATCCTGCCACCCAGGTGTTCCTGCTCACTATAGCTTGATTTTCCCCAAAATTGCCTCAAATATAGTTGCTGCAGCAATGGAGTAAGGCGGGAAGAAGAAAATGAGGCTAATATATGTTGATGTCAAACAAATGTCTCCAAAGGAATAGTTATATGACCTGGAAAGGAATCCTCCACTTTTGCTCACACTTGGACTGGAATGAAAGATAAATTGAGGAACAAAATGTTGCAAGACAGTGTCTAGCTCAGTCTAATTAGAATCAGGTGGAAAAGAGAGACACAGTAGAGATGTAACCTAACTTTGTGAGACCAGGCAACCCCTTAGATAAAGTTAAAGATCACATTTCTTAATGATGGTGAGCCTGTGGTCCACTGTGGTGAACTTCACTCTAATTGGGGAGTCTCTGCAGTGCCCTTGAAGCACAAGACCCAACATGCCCTAGAAAGGCCGCAACAAGAATTAGATTGTAATCAGTGGTTTTGTTCCAATGATTCTTGTATATATCATTAAACAACCAGCTTAGGTTCTTATTTATTTAACCGAAGGGTCAGATGATACTATTGATTGTAGCAGCATGGCTTTATAAGATGTCTCTGTTATTTGGATTGGTAAAGAGGAAAGGTTTCATGTATTCCCAATAGGATCTTGACCCAGAATGGCTTATTTATTTATGTGAGTGTGCCCAAGAGCTGGTCTCTGCTGTGGAAGAAGACCACTATCTCAAGGGGACTCCTCCAAACTGGAGGCACTCAGACTCTGAGGCATAGAAAAGCTAGGAGCCATTTCAGATAAATAGGTTGGTTGGTCATTTCAGAGACATTAAATGGTCACATTTTAGAGCTCCAAGGCAAGTGGTTGTGTCATTCCAATCCACCAATAAAGGAAACTGGGGGTGGGAAATATTTGGCAGTTTTCCAAGGCTGCAGGACTATTAATCTCATTATTCTGTATGATAAGAAGTACCCACTGTCTGTTTTGTGGCTTCATGCCAAAATCCAGATGTGCATGTTGAGAATTTAACCAAAGCCACATTATTTCTCTTGATGAAAGTGAAAGAGGGGAGTGAAAAAGTTGGCTTCAAGTTCAACATTCAGAAAATGAAGAGCATGGCATCTGATCCCATCACTTCATGGCAAATAGATGGGGAAACAGTGGAAACAGTGGCTGACTTTATTTTTCGGGCTCCAAAATCACTGCAGGTGGTGATTGCAGCCATGAAATTAAAAGACACTTACTCCTTGCAAGGAAAGTTATGACCAACCTAGACAGCATATTCAAAAGCAGAGACATTACTTAACCAACAAAGGTCCATCTAGTTAAGGCTATGATTTTTCCAGTGGTCATGTATGGATGTGAGAGTTGGACTATAAAGAAAGCAGAGTGCCAAAGAATGGATGCTTCTGAAATGTGGTGTTGGAGAAGACTCTTGAGAGTCCCTTGGACTGCAAGGAGATCCAACCAGTCCATCCTAAAGGAAATCAGTCCTGGGTGTTCATTGAAGTGACTGATGTTGAAGCTGAAACTCCAATACTTTGGCCACCTGATGCGGAGAGCTGACTCATTTGAAAAGACCCTGATGCTGGGAAAGATTGAGGACAGGGGGAGAAGGGGACGACAGAGGGTGAGATGGTTGGATGGCATCACCAACACAATAGACATGAGTTTGAGTAAACTCCGGGAGTTGGTGACGGACAGGGAGGCGTGCTGTGGGTTCATGGGGTTGTAAAGAATCGGACACGACTGAACAACTGAACCGATCTGAACTGAACATTATTTCTCTAATTAAGGCCACACATCAAAAGGGACAAATGTGAATAGGTACAATTGGCCTTTTGTGGTCTCCACACAAACGGTGTAAAGCCTGCACTTTTCAGCCACAAACCCTGCTTATTCTGCACCAAGAGTTGAGACAGCACTGCCTGGCCAGCAAGGGGGTGGAGTGGGGAGATTAGGGTGGAATCAGAGCAGCTCTTTTTCCAGCTGTAGGATTGGATTAATTTGTGACTTCAGGCAAACCACTCAAGATTCTAATCTAGTTCATCATGGTCTAGCCCTTAGGTAGATTATAGGATTAAGCTGGAAGTACTGAGTGAATTCTGTTGACCTGTGGCTCAGAGGTTAAAGCATCTGCCCCCAGGGCAGGAGACCCGGTTCGATCCCTGGGTCAGGAAAATCCCCTGGAGATCCCCTGGTAGGCTACAGTCCACGGTGTCGCAGAGTCAGACATGACTGAGCGACTTCACTTTTCACTTTCACTTTGTGTTCTATGAAAGTGACTTTTTGCAACTCCGTGCACTGTAGCCTACCAGGCTCCTCCATCCATGGAATTTTCCATGCAAGAGTACTGGAGTGGGTTGCCATTTCCTTCTCCAGGGGATCTTCCTGACCCAGAGATCGAACCCAGGTCTCCCGCACTGCAGGCAGACGCTTTACTGTCTGAGCTACCAGGGAAGCCCCGTGTTCTATGAGTCTTATAATAAATATTGCCTACTCAGCTACAGAAACACTCAAAGAGAATGGAAAAGAAGGAGACACTTTCTGCCAGGGTGGTGACATGCTAGTGCTTGTGTATACATCAGTATCTTTCTTCAGGGCATCATGCTGAACCCCTTAGTAGCTCTTTATCACTCTTTGTTGGCACAGGGGTAAAGAATCTGCCTGCCAGTGCAGGAGATGCAAGAAACATGATTTCCATCCCTGGATTGGGAAGATCCCCTTGATAGGAAATGGGAAATGGGAATTAGGAAATGGCAACTAGCTCCAGTATTCTTGCCTGGAAAATTCCATAGGCAGAGGTATGGTGGGCTACAGTACATAGGGTTGCAAAGAGTTGGGTATGACTGAGCAACCAGCTCATGCACATTAAATTAATCTGGGAAATATAAACATACATATTTTCAAAAATGCAAAACATTTGTTACATGAAACATTTTTATGGCCTAATGACTTGAAAGCCAGCAAACTATGTTTCTTTCTAATAAGCGTTACAAGGCTCTGACTTTGTAAAATTCCATAGTATCTTGAGATACTTTAGGTGTTAGTACAGAATTCTCACAGCAAATTTAACTTTCTAGCACTTTAGTCTTTTGAGTATGTTACATTTCAATTCTCAGGGGAGAATAAAGCCATAGCAAAATAAATATGGTATAACAATTCCAAGAAAAGTTAGAAATTTCTCTTTATGGATTGCAAATTTGAAATTATATTCAGAATAGCTCTTGAATTCCATGAAAATAGCTTAGAACCACTTTTCCTAATTTTCCTTTAAAAGTGGTAAACTTTTAGTTGGATTTTTTCATGAATCATTGGAGAAGGCAACAGCAACCCACTCCAGTACTCTTGCCTGGAAAATCCCATGGGTGGAAGAGCCTGGTAGGCTGCCGTCCATGGGGTCGCTAAGAGTTGGACACGACTGAGAGACTTCACTTTCACTTTTCACTTTCATGCATTGGAGAAGGAAATGGCAACCCACTCCAGTGTCCTTGCCTGGAGAATCTCAGGGACGGGGGACCCTGGTGGGCTGCCGTCTATGGGACTGCACAGAGTTGGACACGACTGAAGCGACTTAGCAGCAGCAGCAGCATGAATCGTTATAGATACATTTGACACACATTTGAGACTTTTTAATATGTTCAACAGAAGCACATGCTTACATTTATGTACGTGTGAGTGTTATCTGTGTGCTTTTCAAATTCATAAGTGTATGCGTGTGCTCAGACCATTACACTATGTGCCTTGTCACTTGTGGTACTAAAGTCTCTAAATAGTGGCATACGTTGAATGCTAGCAAGAATTGTTACTTGTATTTGTATTGTCAGAGATGTTAGCACTGTGTCCATGGGGTAATGAAAAAGAGTATCTGAAAGTATATTCATGTCTTGAATACACATAAAATTTATATACATTCAATAGTAGTAATAATACATTTTAATTCAATAATAATAATGTCTTATTAAAATTAACCCTAAAAATACAATGAAAAGACCTAAACACCACTGAAGGAAACATTCACACTCCTCTGCAGTACTGAAGTTTCTGCCATTTCAGCTCCCCACTGGCTACCCACTCCAGTGTTCTTGGGCTCCCCTCGTGGCTCAGGCAGTAAGAAATCCACCCACAATGCAGGAGGCCTGGGTTTGATCCCTGGGTTGGGAAGATACCCTGGAGGAAGGCATGGCAACCCACTCCAGCATTCTTGCCTGGAGAATCCCCATGGACAGAGGAGCCTGGCAGGCTATAGTTCATGGGCTTGCAAAGAGTTGGACATTTCTGAAGCAACTTAGCACAGCACATATTTAAGAGTGAGTGTGCAGGTGAATGAGAGAGTTAAAAGTATAGATAAATAGAAATAGAGGAAAGTTTTGAAGCAGGAGGGACATGGTCACCTGATGGGAAATGCTTTTGAGGCATGAAGGAAGATGAGGGCTAAGGAAATGCCATTGGTGACCTTGGATGAGGCTGGTCTCTAAGAGTCACTGTGCTGTGCATGGGTAGGCATGACTTTTCATGCCTTGGGGAAAGGTCTTGGGAGTGTAGTATGTATTGCAAAAGGGAGTATGGACTGAAAAAAAACACATACAACCTAAAAGTTGTGAGTTGTGCTTTCTTTGGGTGGCCTTAAAACATAAGAACTCTATATGAGGACTATACCCTGGGAGACAGCCTCTTAGACAACTCTGAGGAAATGTTCCAAGAGATAAGGGAGGAACCAGGATATATAGGAGTTTTGTCTGAAAAAAATTAAAATGTAGTCAAATGTCAAAATATTACTGCTAATTACAAAGAACAGACGTCTAAAGTTAATTGGTTTTACTGCTTTTGTATGTATGGGACAACGCAAGAATCTGGGCTCATTAAAATTACTAAGATATGCATCTTAACTTTCAAGAACCAGATCCAGCACAGAATGTTTCCTATTTTTCTCCATCCTGAACTCCCCTCAGGACACACTGTTGGAAGGGGAAGGGAGTGGCTACAGTGGCTGACGGCTTGATGTCATGCAACGTTGATTGTTTATTGGAATAGAAGCCTCATTCTTTATCCACAGGATTGCTGTGCTTAGTCTCTCAGTCATGTCTTTGTGACGCCATGAACTGTATGTAGCCCAACAGGCTCCTCTGGCCATTGGGATTCTTCAGGCAAGAATACTGGAGTGGTGCTGGTGGATTCTTTACAGACTGAGTTACCAGGGAAGCCCATCCACAGGATTATGGACTATTCTTTTCAGAATCTGGGCTATAAAGAGAGGTGGTATAAGATCACATTTGGAGAAGTCAAGGAAAAGATTATTTTTTATTTGAATCCGTTTACAAACTGAGGCAAGGAAGTCAATAAATAGGGGGAAACTTAAGTTGCAAGCAATGTAGATTATTATAATTATTATTATAATAAGCAATCTAGAAGTATCAGAGGAGGTTGAAAGATAAGACACAGGGTGAGAACACATGGGAAGAGAGGAGAGGTGTGGACACTTACTTTGGGGATGAAGCAGAAATCAAGGCAGTGCATGTCTTTATTAGAGAAAGGATTTTCCAATGTAGATACAATTTCATGAGACTTCTGCTGTGAGTAAGAGGAAAGGGTCTCAAGACTGTGCATTCTTTTCAGGCCACTAAAATGTACACCTACTACTTTCTTCTTTCATGAACAGCAAGCCCAATTCAGCCAAGTAAAAGCAAAGAGAAATATAAAAGTTAGAGGAAGCTGAACGGAAAAATAGGATAGGAGGCACAGGGCACTGGGAGAAGGAAAGGCCTATTGGAATTTCAGACTTTTACTGGATTCCTCAAGCGACTGGTAAAATGCAGGCACCTCATTTTACTCCTATCCCCACCTTTTTTGCTTTGTAAATTACCAGTGGTATCTTAGAAGAGCATTTCTGTTATCAGCCATTGATCTGAATTTATTTATTTTGTTTATAACTAGAATACATTTGGCTAAAATGCAATCCTAACTCCTTGGAAAACTTTGCTTTATTGACATAGTATAAATGATGACAGTGTAAAACATTGCCAAAATTGAATTGTTCTTATCTTTATTGGAAATTTTAACTTTTTATATCTCTGTACACATTCTGGAGCTTGCCATTCATTTTTTCCTCAAATGATATAAATTTCTGAAACATGCTAATTAAGTATAATTCCCAAGCTAGAATATTTCAAGGGAATGGTTTACCATCTAAGTATTTCTGCCTGTGTCTTTTTGTCAATAAATTCTTGTGGTTATAGTTATAAATTTTTGTATACTATACTGCTAACTTTCTATAGGCTTAAAATCTTTTTCATTGGGAGCTGATGGAAATAAACATGGTATATTTCTCTGCAGTCGTTTCCACAAAGATAAAACTTTTCCAAAGTAAACCAAGGATGTCATAAAAATTACTAATTCAAAAAAAGTTATGCCTCTAATTTAATATTGAAAATGGTGCCCTACTCACTTTCTTTTTTATTTCATTAAAATTGCAAGGCTAGAGTGTGTCCTATGTATTTCTATTAGATAACATCTAGTATTAGACGGGAGAAGGCAATGGTACCCCACTCCAGCCCTCTTGCCTAGAAAAATCCCATGGATGGAGGAGCCTGGTAGGCTGCAGTCCATGGGGGCTGCTAAGAGTCGGACACGACTGAGCAACTTCACTTTCACTTTTCACTTTCATGCATTGGAAAAGGAAATGGCAACCCACTCCAGTTCTCTTGGCCTGGAGAATCCCAGGGACGAGGGAGCCTGGTGGGCTGCCGTCTATGGGGTCGCACAGAGTCGGACACGGCTGAAGCGACTTGGCAGCAGCAGCAGCAGCAGCAGTGTTAGGCGAGCCAGGGCTTCCCAGGTGGCTCCGTGGTAAAGAGCCCGTCTCCCAATGCAGGAGCCACAGGAGATTCAGGTTCGATCCCTGGGTCGGGAAGATCCCCTGGAGGAGGAAATGGCAACTCACTCCAATATCTTGTCTGGAAAATCCCATGGTCAGAGGAGCCTGGCAGTCTATGGGATCGCAAAAGAGTTAAACATGACTGAGCACACACATATAAGAAGAACTAAAAACAAACAAACAAAAAAAATGAAATAGATGAATTCCCCACAGCATTCAGTGGGTTGAAACTTTCATTTTAAATATTTTCTTCTTAAAACTTACACATTCCTAATCATCTGCCTTATGCTCCACCTCCATATTCCTTCTTTATATCTTGCTATTCAATTTTAGATCTAATTACCTAGAATGAGTTTTCTCAAAAACAATTGATTTGCTTTCTTTTTCTACCATATCATTTCCAACAATTAGACATTTTCTAGCAATAACATAATTACAAAGTTGAACAAATCTATGAAACTTTCTCAGATCTTATTGCCATTCATGTTCAGATTTTGAAAGTCTTCCCTTGAAAAACCAAATTAGAACACTCTTGGAAAACATTCTGACTTAGAATTGTTTCACTCAATCATTTGATTCGTTACAAAAATATCAACATCATCACTTTCTAGAGACATCGGGATGAGCTAAACCAACACTGAGATAGATGATTAATTTGATGGGGAAGAGTCAATCAACGAAACTACACTGTCATGGACCAGGTGCCCACAGCATCCCTGGGAGGACCGTGTGATGGACAAAGAGGAAAGGAGACACAGTTAGAGAAAACTGACCCTACCTTAGCTGCATTTTCTTCTAGCCTAGCCCTGTGTTTGCTTTTTTTAAAAGCATAGACTACTGTCCACCTGGTTAAAAGGATCTAAAAGAAAGCTCTTACACAAGAGATAGGGGTTAATAAACCAGAGGTGCTGCGTAGCACAATGTTGCTCAAGTGTGCTACTCAGAGTGTTACTGAACCACGATAAACAGAGAAATTGATAATATGTGTTAGAAAGTTTTATAACAAGTTAACAATCATGTGACTATTAGGTTTATCCAGTAGAGCAGGCTGTGGATGAGTTGGCGTATTGTTAAACAAATACTGGGAGTTGTAAGGTGCCAGCTGGCTACAAGTCACAAACAGCAGGGCCACACTACCAACACATGACATTTCTTTTAATATAAATTTATTTATTTTAATTGGAGGCTAATTACTTTACAATATTGTAACATGACATTTTTAAGTTAGCTTGTCAATTGTAATCAAATAAAAATTTGAGAAACTGTAATCATTTACTTTCTAAATATGTTAGAAAGTTTTATAACAAGTTAACAATCATGTGACTATTAGGTTTATCCAGTAGAGCAGGCTGTGGATGAGTTGGCGTATTGTTAAACAAATACTGGGAGTTGTAAGAGTGCCAGCTGGCTACAAGTCACAAACAGCAGGGCCACACTACCAACACATGACATTTCTTTTAATATAAATTTATTTATTTTAATTGGAGGCTAATTACTTTACAATATTGTAACATGACATTTTTAAGTTAGCTTGTCAATTGTAATCAAATAAAAATTTGAGAAACTGTAATCATTTACTTTCTAAATTATATTTTTATTATTTTAAATTTTAAATTTTAATTAACTTATAGAAGTAAAATGTACATCATTTATTTTTAATCATTAATGAAGATTAATAATAACACAAGCTTCATAGGATTTTTTTGAACATATGTTTTCAGTATGGAAACAAACTGCCTGATGTCCATGGAAGTGATTACAAATAAATGAAGAGCAAAAGAATTGATACTGATTTTACTAGGAAGTACGATCACTCATATACTGAATTCAGTTAATTGAAGGTGAAGTATTAAATCATAGCAAATTATGTGCAGGAGTCAACTGGCTAATGAAGCAGTAAGATCAATGAAAGTAAGCAACTTCTTACACAGGAAACATAACAAAATTCAAAACTAAACAATTTTGAAAGCATGAACACAGACTTAAAAGGCAACTGAAGCAAGGTTCAGTATTTCATATTTAAACATTAGTGTTTTGGAGATGTCTTTTAAAGTCATACTTCAGATTTCTGAGGCTAGAAAATAGAGTGCAGTTGTGGAGCCATTAGTGAGAGATGACATCAGAGATATTTGCTTGGAAATATTGAACACACGCACAACACAATTGAGTGAATATATGGCAAAGATTCCATTGCTTGACCTATTTCAAAAAACAAGCTAATACGGACTCAAAGAACAAACAAAACTAGCAAGACATTTTTGCTGCATCTTGACAAGTGCGCTGGTAATGCCCATGTTGCAGTTCTTTTGGTGAATGTGCAATTGTAGATGATAGTAATATTAGGAAGAATTTTTTCTTCTGCTTTGCCAACAAATACAACTAACTCTGAGCTGGAAAAAAAAAAAACACACCTATGAACATAGTCATTGAACTATGTAAAAACCTTGTCAGCAAACATGGTTTGGAGTTCCGTTTTTGTACAGGAACATGTTCTGATGGTGCAGCTGCAACGGTAGGAAACAGTCTAGAGCAGTTTCCCAATTAGGGAGTTTGTGCCCGAATGTGAGCCAATACCCTGCTTCCTTTACTGAGAGGTCCTGCTCTCAAAGGAATGTCAGCTGAACTAAACAAGAGACTTAATGACATGACAAAAATTGTGCATTTGTAAAGGTTAATGCACTAAACATGAGATTTAAAACTTTTGAGATAATATGGAAAATGGTCAAAACGATGATTATTGTATACTGAGGACATGGAACAACAGACTGGTTCCAAATAGGAAAAGGTGTACGTCAAGGCTGTATATTGTCACCCTGCTTGTTTAACTTATATGCAGAGTACATCACGAGAAACACTGGACTGGAAGAAGCCCAAGCTGGAATCAAGATTGCCGGGAAAAATATCAATAACCTTAGATATGCAGATGACACCACCTTTATGGCAGAAAGTAAAGAGGAGCTAAAAAGCCTCTTGTTGAAAGTGAAAGAGGAGAGTGAAAAAGTTGACTTAAAGCTCAACATTCAGAAAACGAAGATCATGGCATCTGGTCCCATCACTTCATGGGAAATAGATGGGGAAACAGTAGAAACACTGTCAGACTTTATTTTGGGGGCTCCAAAATCTNCTGGACTAGAAGAAATACAAGCTGGAATCAAGACTGCCGGGAGAAATATCAGTAACCTCAGATATGCAGATGACACCACCCTTATGGCAGAAAGTGAAGAGGAACTAAAAAGCCTCTTGATGAAAGTGAAAGAGGAGAGTGAAAAAGTTGGCTTAAAGCTCAACATCAGAAAATAAAGAACATGGCATCTGGTCCCATCACTTCATGGGAAATAGATGGGGAAACAGTAGAAACAGTGTCAGACTTTATTTTTGGGGCTCCAAAATCTCTGCAGATGGTGACTGCAGCCATGAAATTAAAAGACGCTTACTCCTTGGAAGAAAAGTTATGACCAACCTAGATAGCATATTCAAAAGCAGAGACATTACTTTGCCGACTAAGGTCCGTCTAGTCAAGGCTATGGTTTTTCCAGTGGTCATGTATGGATGTGAGAGTTGGACTGTGAGGAAGGCTGAGCGCCGAAGAATCAATGCTTTTGAACTGTGATGTTGGAGAAGTCTCTTGAGAGTCCCTTGGACTGCAAGGAAATCCAGCCAGTCCATTCTGAAGGAGATCAGCCCTGGGATTTCTTTGGAGGGAATGATGCTAAAGCTGAAACTCCAGTACTTTGGCCACCTCATGTGAAGAGTTGACTCATTGCAAAACACTTTGATGCTGGGAGGGATTGAGGGCAGGAGGAGAAGGGGACAACCGAGGATGAGATGGCTGGATGGCATCACTGACTCGATGGACGTGAGTCTGAGTGAACCCCGGGAGTTGGTGATGGACAGGGAGGCCTGATGTGCTGCAATTCATGGGGTCACAAAGAGTTGGACACAACTGAGCGACTGAACTGACTGAAGACAATTTTAATGAAATTTGTTACCATCTATCTCTTGGATAAGCAACTTAACCTATTGCATTTCCTCATCTAGTTTCCACCATCAGGTGGTATCGTTAAAATTAAGTGGTTGGTTGCCATAACAATTATAGGAAAGGTGCCGGAAAGAACTATCTAAATATAAAAGCACTCTAAACATAGTATCATGGATAAACTGGAAGGGAGACTGAAATCTTAGCCTTAATTCTGCCTTCTTTTTCACTCTAATTTGGAGCTCTCCCTTAATCCTTTGAGGTTTACCATCACTACACTGACTGCCCACACCATCCCTCGCTCTCTCACCTGTCAGTTCATGCTGGTCTCTATAGGAACACTGAGGCCGTTCAGCAACAGGTGGCCTCATTTTAGTCTCCCTGTGCTTTATACCTTGAGAACAACGGAGGCAGACCTGCCTCAGCTTTTGGTGTGTTGTTGGCGATGATCACTGCTCTGCACTTCACCTCCGCACCCAGCTGTATCTCACCAGTGTTGTCAAAAGCACCAAGAAGACGGTCCCTCAATTCTCCCTTCTTTTCTGCTTTTGAGTGAAATGCTTTGCTTTTCCACAAATAGTTCAGAGCCTGATGCCACATGCATATTTTCTTCAAAAGTGGCTCTCTCCAGGGGACTGAGGCAGAGCTGTCAATCAGCTTGGCTCAGAAGCAAGAGATCAGAGGAAGGCATTTTCCCCAACAGTACCATTTTCCATCCCACTTTACCTGGTTGCAGTCAGCTCAATTTCACCTCTGACCCTCAGCATAAAACCACGCCTATAACATCTCTGTAACCTTCAGTCTTATAACATCACAATTTGCAACTTGAAAATCAAATCTCAAAGTGTCTTCTCCCCCTCAAAGCTATGGTTTTTCCAGTAGTCATATACGAATGTGAGAGTTGGACCATAAAGAAAACTGAGTGCCAAAGAATTGATGCTTTTGAACTGTGGTGTTGAAGAAGACTCTTGAGAGTCCCTTGGACTGCAAGGAGATCCAACCAGTCCATCCTAAAGGAAATCAGTCTTGAATATTCATTAGAAGGACTGATGCTGAAGCTGAAACTCCAATATTTTGGCCACCTGATGAGAAGAACTGACTCATTGGAAAAGACCATGATGCTAAGAAATGATTGAAGGCAGGAAGAGAAGGGGATGACAGAGAAGGGGATGGTTGGATTGCATCATCGACTCAATGGACATGAGTTTGAGCAAGCTCCGGGAGTTGGTGATAGATAGGGAAGCCTGGCGTACTGCAGTCCATGAGGTCACAAAGAGTCGGACATGACTGAGTGACTGAACTGAACTGAAGTCCGTATTTTTCAAATAAATTTTATAACTGGGTAGTCAATGAGCTATTACATTGAGCAAGCAAGACTCACTGGGTGCAACTTAGTTCTATTCTTATACCCTGCTGCTGGTCCTCATCTACTCTGGGGGACTAGTTCTTTGCTCACCACTAGATGGAATGAGAACAGGCCTCTTCACTTTTCTGGTCATTCTGAGATAATGAAAAGTTCTTTGGTCACATCAAGTCACAAAAATATTTACTTCTGCAAAGAAAATGTCTAGTCCTGTTTCAGAAGCAAAATTTCTAGCTTCAGTTAATTACCTCTTCTCTCTTCACGTAAGCCTGCTTCAGGCAGAAAACCTTCAGAGAGAAAAGGAAGCATAGCTAGATTCCACCATGTAGATTGTTTCCCACCAGTTTCTGATTCTCAGGGTAACAGTAAGGTGGAAAGAAGAGAGGACAGGAGGGAAAGGAGGTCTGACTGAGCTGGTATGGCCACAACCTGGTGCTCGTACTCAGCACACTTGGAGTATCTCTCTCTCAAGGGGACCTTCCTGGGTTTTGAAAAGATACCCTGTTTCTGAAGATGTGTGTGAAAGTCTCCTGGTCATGTCTGACTCTTTGTGACCCCATGGACTGTATAGTCTTAGAATTCTCCAGGCCAGAATACTGAAGTAGGTAGCCGTTCCCTTCTCTTGGGGTATCTTCCCAATCCAGGGATCAAACCCAGGTCTCTCGCATTGCAGGCAGATTCTTTACCATCTGAGCCACCAGGGAAACCTGAAGATTCTCACCTGCAATTTCCTTGATATGGTTACTAACAGTCCTCTTTCCCCCAATGCTGGGACTCCATGAACACACTTGGCCTCTTCTTGCCAAGGTCTTTGGTCCCGTTCTTTTGGGTAGCCCCTGGGAGACAACAGCTTTCAATCAAATTCTTTGAGCAGGTGTGACAATGACCCCACTCCAGCCCTGTTGTGGGCAGACTCCACTCCTAATTCTTAAGAAACATGCATTTTTGTGCCAACAACTCAGGCCATGCAGGCCATTGCCAGCAGCCCTCCTCACTCAGCGGTCCAGCACAGGTTTTTACCTGTAGAGGCCTCAGGAGAGGGCCAGACAGCAGTCCACTGTGTCCCTCACACTGCAGAGGACACTTGTGAGCCTCTTAGAGCAGTTCCTCTGATCCCTCTCAATTGATTTCTGGTGGATGGAAGCACATTACCTGTCAGAGAGAAGGAACAGGCTCCCCAGTGCATAGACAATGCTCTTAGAAAAAAACCCTTCATCAGATTAACAACTCTGAACATCTGGGTGGCCAGGCAAGGGTCACAAGAATGATTCTGGATCACCTGATTCCCAAGTGCTATTTGGGTGGTCAAGCATTTCACTTTGGAATGTGGATGTGGCCATCATCTTTCACCTGGGGGCCTCTGCTGAGACTGATACAAAACTAGTTCTGTATTAAGATCCCTGCACACTAATGAGGCTATTCATCAACTGAAGTACAATTGCAGTAATCACATGTCCTACACACAGTGTTCAGTTTTATTTTTTAATTCAACAAATACTTTATCCAAAAGTAATGGGAGGTACTTGGCAGTACAGCCAGCAAATGGAAACAGAAAAAATGTGCCTGGCTCAAATATGCAGTTTCATCATTATCAACATCATTACATTCGATACTTCTTATACTCTTATTAAACCAAGTCCTATGCATAGCACCTTATACATATGCAGAAAAATTCTACTGGGGATTTTATTATTTCCTATGAGATTGCTACTGTTATCAGAGAGGGTATGTAAACTGTCCATTACACAGGAAGCAAGTGGTAAAGCAGAGATTTAAACACAGCTCTATCCAACTTTGTAGCCTAAATACTTGATCTCTAGTGTCTATTTTGTAAGTTGGGAGGTTTATGACAAAAGATAATAGAGCATAAGTACAGAGTCAGAAGAATTTCAACTCCTCCTTATTCTAACTGAAAACAGTTTGAAAAAGTTAATTAAATTGTTGGTCTATTATTTTGGCTATAAAATGAAAATACTAATAACTGCCTCAACTCTGCTGCACTGCCCGCATCCATCTCTCGCCCCATTCTCAGCAGTGCAGCTTTTTCAGCACGATCCCACCCCTACCTCCAGGTGGAACCTGGGTGGTTTAGAGGACAATTTCCATATGCCAGTCTCCTGGCCACAGTCATTTGTTCAAGGAAGGACTAGACTTGTTTGGCTCTTCTTAATCATGGACAAATCCCAACTGATATACTTACTCCATAGTGTCGTTTTAAGAATTAAATGAGGTAAGATGTGTAAAGCACTTAGCTTAATGCTTGGCAAAAATAAACTTTTATTTATTAAATGTTTGGTAGTACTATGGAACATGGATTGGACTAGAGAATATCAGACTGAGCAGATTACTTATGCAGCTAATAATAAAGGCCTGAACAAAATGAGACTCAAGAGGTGACAGTATAGGACCTCCCTGGTGGTCTAGTGGTTAAGACTCTGTGCTTGCAATGCAAAGGGATGGAGGTTTGATCCCTGGTTGGAGAACTAAGATTCCACAATGCCTTGTGATATGGTTTAAAAAAAAAATGAGGTGACAGTGCCAAGAATCATTACTAAATTAAAACTGAAAAATATATATAGCATTTCCACTAACAAAAATAGGAAAATGAAGAAGAACTTATGTGGCATGTCAGTCAAATTGTTTTGAACAAGCTGAATGTGAGAAATGAGTAGGATATTCAGAGAGAAGTAATCTTGGGAGTTTTGAAAAGAGGTTGGGACTTAACTAGTGGTGTGCTGGCAAACTAGCTCTGGGTAAGTGGGAGGAAGCTCTAATTTCAAATATTTGCCCCTTCCTGTGATGTAACTGCTCTCATCACAGCTGCCTTCATGCTAACTACAGGAGGAACTGGGAAGAGATGTGCTCCTCTCATGAGCCAGGAAGAGATGGTTCCAAGCACCCTTGTTAGAAATGAAGCTTTCTGCTTTGACTGCAAGTAAATGACACCATTCAAGGACAGATATATTAAAAAGCAGAGACTTCATAATAAAGCCTAAAGAATATTTAGAGGATAAGAGGGGAAAAGGAGTTCAGTAAAGAGGAAAAGAAGAATTGCCAGAAAACTGGGGAAGCTGGGACAGCTTCACAGCCAATGAAGAAACAGCTTCGAAAACTGGGGGCAGTAGACAGCCTGTAAGGCAGCAGGTGAGGACTGGCAAACAGCTCAGTGTCTGACTTTTAATAGTTATCACTGACTTGCAAGTGCACGATTTTGGCAAAGAACAGGTAGAGAGAGACCATTGTAACCTCTTAAAAATAAGAATTCTCCACATATGTCATTATTTCTCCCTATCCCTTTCTTCATAGAGACATTAAAGAAATTTTGTTGAAATATTTCAGCTCATGGAAACTTTCGGGTGTTGGTCACATCTGCCTTTAGAAAACCATTCCAATAGCAACTATTTGAGATATACATCAAACCTATGTGTGGTAGATGGAAGGTGAAACTTCTGATATGAAAAATGTGTCATGGATTAAATTAAACATAGACAGCATATTAAAAAGCAGAGACACTACTTTGCCAACAAAGGTCCATCTAGTCAAAGCTACGGTTTTTCCAGTAGTCATGTATGGATGTGAGAGTTGGACTATAAAGAAAGCTGAGCTCCAAAGAATTGATGCTTTTGAACTGCAGTATTGGAGAAGACTCCTGCAAGTCCCTTGGACTGCAAGGAGATCCAACCAATCCATCCTAAAGGAAATCAGTCCTTAATATTCATTGTAAGAACTGATGCTGAAGCTGAAACTCCAATACTTTGGCCACTTGATGCAAAGAACTGACTCATTTGAAAAGACCCTGATGCTGGGAAAGATTGAAGGTAGGAGGGATGACAGAGGATGAGATGGTTGGATTGCATCACCAACTCAATGGACAGGAGTTTGAGGAAACTCCAGGAGTTGGTGATAGACAGTGAGGCCTAGCACGCTGCAGTCCATGGGGTTGCAAAGAGTCAGACATGACCAAGCGACTGAACTGAACTGAACTGAAACACAAGCAAACTTCTTCTCTAACACTCAAGACAAAATGGGAGTTTGTTCCAATATTGGAAGAAAGCTAGCAGCACTCAATACTTTTGTAAGTCTCATTGCCTTTCTAGGGGTTTTTTCAAGATTGATCTTGACTATACTCAAAAATCACCTGCAGGATTTGACTTTATAACCTAACTATCTTTAAAATGCAACTCCACTGTGGAGGAGATTCCTACAGACACTATTTTTTTCTAATTATATCCATGAGTAACCATGAGTGCTGAGTGCTAGGCCCCTTCAGTAGTGTCCAACTCTGTGCAACCCTATGGACTGTAGCCTGTCAGGCTTCTCTGCCCATGGGATTCTCCAAGCAAGGATACTGAAGTGGGTTGCCATGCCTTCCTCCATGAACCTTCCCGACCCAGGGATCGAACCCCTGTCTCTTATGTCTCTTGCACTGGCAGGCAGATTCTTTACAACTAGCGGCACCTGGGAAGCCATATATATAACATAAACATATATAACCTTTATATATAAACTTGTTAATATGCTATATAACATATAAACATATGAACAACAGTAACGACGAATATGTTACTTAATCCATCTGAGCCCTTGGCTTCTCATTTATGAAATGAGACTAGTGAAATAAATGATCACTCATTTCCTTTGTAAATCTAAAATCTCTGTAACTGTACATAATACTGTATATTGTCACCCTGCTTATTTAACTTATATGCAGAGTACATCATGCGAAATTCCAGGCTAGATGAAGCACAAGCTGGCATTAAGATTGCAAGAAGAAATATCAATAACCTCAGATATGCAGATGACACCACCCTTATAGCACAAAGAGAAGAACTAAAGAGCCTCTTGATGAAAGAGAAAGAGGACAGGGAAAAAGTTGGTTTAAAGCTCAACATTCAGAAAACTAAGATCATAGCATCTGGTCTCATCACTTCATGGCAAATGGAAGGGGAAACAGTGGAAACAGTGACAGACTTTATTTTTGGGGGCTCCAAAATCACTGCAGATGATGACTGCAGCCATGAAATTAAAAGATGCTTGCTCCTTGGAAGAAAAGTTATGACCAACCTAGACAGATATTCAAAAGCAGACACATTACTTTGTCAACAAAGTTCTGTCTAGTCAAAGCTATGGTTTTTCCAGTAGTCATGTATGGTTATGAGAGTTGGACTATACAGAAAGCCAACCACCAAAGAATTGATGCTTTTGAACTATGGTCTTGGAGAAGACTCTTGAGAATTCCTTGGACTATAAGGAGATCAAACCAGTCCATCCTAAAGGAAATCAGTCCTGAATATTCACTGGAAGGAATGATGTTGAAGAAACTCCAGTACTCTGGCCACCTGATGCAAAGATCTGACTCATTTGAAAAGACCCTGATGCTGGGAAAGATTGAAGGCAGGAGGAGAAAGGGAAGACAGAGGATAAGATGGTTGGATGGCATCAAACAACTTGATGGATATGAGTTTGAGTAAGCTCCAGGAGTTGATGATGGACAGGGAAGCCTGGTGTGCTGCAGTCCATTAGGTTGCAAAGAGTTGGACACAACTGAGGGACTGAATTGAACTGAACTAATGATTATAACTTTCAAAATAAATTTTAATAGGTGAATAATAAATTTTAATGATTCCAAATGACAAAAAAAAAAAAATGTACTTCACTACCACTTTGGGCTTTCCCAGTCGTTCAGCAGTAAAAAAAATCTGCCTGCCGTGTAGGAGATACAGGAGACACGGGTTCAATCCCTCAGTCAGGAATATCACCTGGAGGAAAAAATGGCAACCTGCTCCAGTATTCTTGCCTGGAAAACCCCATGAAGAGAGGGGTTTGGGGAGCTACAGTCCATGGGGTCACAAAGAGACACAACTGAGCATGACAAGTGAGCGAGTATCAACTTCACTTTAGTACTAGCATTCAATTTTCTTAAATAAGTAACAAGGTTTCCTTACATTTGAATTAAACTTATGTAGGATGAGGAAATCCAGGGTTCTATACATAAGGATGATAATATGGCTGCTTATCTTAGCGATATTGCCATAGTTACAAAGACTAACAAGTAATAATAATAATTTCTAGAAGAAATTTTGTTATTTTCATACACTCCATTCAGGCAAATGAATTATGTGATGTACTAGAAAATTCTAAGTCAGCTGACATATGCTGACTGTAACCCTGCTCAAATCAGCATTTGCAGTGGGTCATGTGCATAGCAAAATTCACCTTGTTTATCCCTTTGAAATGGCTCAGGAATGACAGATTTTGGCAGTTAAAGTGAACAAAGAAAAAAATGGCTGTTACACAGCCCTAAAGTAAGAATTTAACCTCCTTCAGATGTTCACTGAATTCTTAAGGCTTTCCCTTTTCACATGAAATGTTTCATCACATCAAAAATATGCCATAGGACTTACACTTACAGAAAAACCTATCTATTTGGATGCTTTAAAAAGATATATATTAAATATTTAGAATCCTATTAATTAATGTAAATGTTGAGTTGGAAATTTCAAGATTTTTTTAGGTTAGTCTTTCAGTAACATATCTGCTTCTATATTACAGCTTAATGATGTAACTATAGTCTAAAAAATTGTTCTTTTCATAGAATAAAAAGACGATCATTCCTTGATCTATCAATAATCACATAATAGCACTTTTTCATACCAGAAGTGTAATAGTTATATAATGAATATACAGGTATATATTTCTGAATATCAAAAACTGTACAGACATTCTTCATGTCAAACTCACAGTTTTCAGAAAAACATCCAAGATTGCTTAGAGTGGAAGATGCATGTTTCGAAAACATGGCCAAAAAAGTGAGTGTTTGAAGCAGTAGAGTTCAGGGAGTAAGTTTATTTGTATTTAAACGTACAGTGCTTTCCATATTAAAGATGGAATCCATGGGTAAGGAAACAGCAATCTAAAGGCCAATATATTATATAATAATTGGGAAAAAATTAGAATGACAGCACTATATTATCTTAAATATAGATATTAAAAAAATTTTTTCAGATGCCTGCTACACAGTAAACTCCTAACATTGTTGAGCAAACAAATGAATGGATGAATACCAAAAATAATCTTCTGAATAAAATCATTAAGAGAAAACTACACAGATGGCCACTGGCACATGAAAAGATGGTAAACCTCGCTAATTATCAGAAAAATGTACATCAAAACCACAAGGAAGTATCACCTCACACCTGTCAGAACTATCATCAAAAGAACAAAAATGCTGGTGAGGATGTAGAGAAAAAGGAACCCTCCTAAACTATTGGTAGGAATGTAAATTGGTCCAGCCACTAGGGAAAACACTATGGTGGTTCCTCAAAAAACTAAAAATAGAACTACCCTATGATCCAGCAGTTCTACTTCTGAGTATATAAACACTCATTTTAAAAGACATATGCGCCTCAATGTTCATAGCAGCATGTTCTACAATAGTCACAAACACTCTTAAGTGTATTTGATAGCTACTCTGGAAACTAAATACCTAATGCATAAATTATTCCACTTGGTTGAATTTCAGATTAAACTGCAGTTTTTCTATCGCCTTGGAAATCATGCTGGTTTAAAACCTACATAATACTCAAATTAATATACTGCATTATTTAACAGTCATGTTTTAGGTGCTTTGTCTAATACCCAGAGCTCAAGCTCAAAAGAATGGATTTTGTTTTCTGTAAGTAGAAGTAACCCAGTATGTCACTTTAATCTGAAAATCCCTTCTTCTGGACTCAGTAGCTAAGTTCATGCTGCTGCTTTAAACTACCAAGAAAATGGTTTCACTATTATTAACAGTAGCCAACATAAGGATGATAGTTTACAATCAGTAAGCTCTTACAAAGAGCCCAGGCACTCTGCTAAGAATATTATATGCATTATCTCATTTAATTCTCATAATACTGGTATTTTTCTTCTTCTTCTTTTTTTTTTTTAAAGATGAGGAACCTGAGATTTAAAAACATTACACAATTCTCCCAAGCTAGTAAGTAGACTTGAATTTACTAGTCTGTCTGACGGCAGAGCCTGTGCTCTTAACCACTCATAACCTCAGAATTTCTCAAACTGTGCTGCATGTGACAATCCTGGGTGGGCAGCCCACAGACAAAAAAGTTATTTATTAACAGTTAATGCATATTAGAAGAAAAACAGCTAACACAACAAATCTCTCCCAGACCCTGTGGCTTAGAACAACAAGGTCAGGGTAGATAACCAGTTCATTTTCTTTAATCAGATGGTTTAAGGAAAAGGATAAATAGTACAAATGGTAATCCAACACTGTGAAAATCAAGAAAGTAATAATTAGCTAAAGGTTTAAAAACACTGGACTATATTTTTCAACACATAAGAAGAAAATGAAGACTGGTTCACAGGATACTTAAGCCCCAGTCTTGACTGCACCCAACTACCAGCATGGTTTCACCATTCTGGACCTTAGTCTTTCTTATCTATAAAACATGAGCTTAAACTGTGGGATCTCAGAGCTCAAAAATACATGATCCTAATGCCTTGGATCATTATTGCAATTTTACTGCAAGAGAAGACTCTTGAGAGTCCCTTGCACTGCAAGGAGATCAAATCAGTCAATGCAAATCAACCCTGAATATTCATTTGAAGGACTGATGCTGAAGCTGAAGCTCCAATACTTTGGCCACCTGACGCGAAAAGCCAACTCACTGGTAAAGACCTCCATGTTGGGAAAGATTGAGGACAAGAGAAGGGGGTGACAGAGGATGAGACAGTTGGATGGCATCACTGACTCAACAGACATGAGTTTAAGCAAACTCCAGGATAGTAAAGGACGGGAAAGCCTGGCGTGCTGCAGTTCATGGGGTCACAGAGAGTCAGACACAATTTAGTAACTGAACAACAGTCTTTAGAGATACAATCAACATAGACGCTGAGAGGTATACTCAAAGGACAGTCCAGACAATGTTGGTAAATTATCTTTTTGTTACTGATCCATGACAAGAGAATAAGCTGATCCAGAATGTGAAATACCTACATCAGTAAGCCCATTATTTAGTTTAGATGATTTTTTACAGCAAGATCTTCTCAATGAAGGAAGCTTCCACACTGATTTACATTCTATAGTTAAGTTTCTTACTGAGTCACAGATCAGTAACAAACAGTTCAGTCCATGTACCTGAAGTGGCCTGCACATAGAAATGGCAAATAAAGCTTCTTGCAGTGTTTTTCTTTTGAAGAATTCAAAAAACAAGCACAAGATAAAAGGTTAAGGGGAATTTAATAGTGAGCCTGAAACAAATTTAATATTTTCTGCCTCTCTTTAAAAAGTGTC
Organism: Aepyceros melampus; assembly: GCA_006408695.1. Taxonomy (NCBI): domain Eukaryota; kingdom Metazoa; phylum Chordata; class Mammalia; order Artiodactyla; family Bovidae; genus Aepyceros; species Aepyceros melampus. The sequence goes on from SJXQ01008441.1 coordinate 332,754, forward strand.
CATTTGATTTTTCAGGGAAAGCTGTTTGCGCTGATTGCCCAAGAGTTCTTACACAATAAAAGCATTTGGCTCTTTATTTGGAGAGTTTAGGAGGAGGCAATAAGTAGCACTATTAAATTTGTGAGGGGTCAATTCTAATTTTGGAGACAAGTTATAAATCTAGTGATTTCTGGAAGCTACCTGCAAGGTATTCATGGCTATAATTTAGAGATTCGAGGCTATAGGTACACTGTGATCATCTCTGGAAATCTTGGCTGTACATGAAGACTTTCTGGAGGGAGAAAATATAACTAGCTTCTGTTTTAAGAACAATATAACTAGCTTCTGTTTTAAGAACAATGTTCACAGTCAAAGTTTCCCCAAATAGTGATCTGACATTTTCAACTCTTTTTCTTTGTATTCCCAATAGGATCTCTACATTGGCCAAACTGTCTAAAGATTCTTATTTCTGATCCAGAAGGACATGTTTTCCCTCCAGATTAGTAGTGCTAAAAGTCATTCAGAGCAAACTGAACAGTGCAAAATATTAGCAATTAGCTAAACAAAAACAAATCACACTTCTAGGTAGGAAGAAAATGTAAGCCAAGAGAACAATCAAAATGCACACTGTGCCAATAAGCCACACCTCACCAGCCCTATATTCCACCCAAATCCTTCCCCTTTGGGACTTATTTCTATAGAGACCATCTCTCAGTTCCACAAATAAATTTTAGATGTTGCTAGGAAACAATCTGGCTTCTCAGGACACAGCTGAAAAGGAGTGGCTGCTTCCTACTAAGAGTTATAGAAACCTGAAGCTATTCCTGCTGTATGTGCATTTATGAAACTTATTTCACACAGCCCAAGAGAGAACGTATTATGCATATTCCTTCAGCCATGACAGCTTAAATTCAGGACGTCACTAAGACAGATGCCAACATTCTTTTCCCATCCCAGCCCTACATTCATTCTTTACTTTCAGGTCTTCTCTAAATTCATCATCTATCCTATCTCCCTTTAACAGGGGCCAAGAAAACTGTTTTGCATATTTGCAAATTATTAAATACTCATTTGAAAGATTTTTTCCCATCATATCATTGATTTTATTAAACTTTTGAAAATTTCCACATGGGTTGGAGCTACTACTTTGAAAATTTTATGTCAAATTTTTGTTACTTCTTTTGAAAACAACCAAGTGGTTTTTAGCTATATTAAAGCAGCGCAAACCATCTCTGAAGCAGTAATTACAGAGGTAGCCCACTCAACTCTTCATCTTGCCTTTGATAGCAGTTGTGTTCCTCTTTTTCCCTTTCTTATCTTAACAGCCATCCCAGCACTCAGTTAGGAATGACTGCTGGTACAAGAAAGGCTCACTGCTGATGACTTAAACACGGGTGAAGATTTTTTCCTTTGGAGTGCCAGTCCAAGCTCTTTCTTTCTTCTCTGTAATCCTTGGCTCTTAATCTTCTTGACTGATAACTTATGGTGGTTACAAGTCAAGATGTCATATCCTTTCACCAGAGTCCCAAGCACAAGAGAAAGTGGAGGTTAAAGACTCTCTTCACGAGGCTCTGGCTTTTCCTTGGAAAATGAAATTGCTCCAAAATCTTCCCTTTACACATCACTGGCCAGAAATGGGTCACATGTGCACTCTTAGACTACTCACTACTTGGACAGCCACATCAGTTTAGACCCTTCTTAAGACTAGAGAGGGCCTACTTGCCCTGAAATCAAGGGTTGGCTGCCCACCTCCTAAACCCATAATGAAGCAGGAATCAGGAAATGGCTGTCAGTTAAAGACCACAGAGCTGCCATCCCTCCCTTACCACATGGGATGGCCAAGGTGTCACAGAAGTGAGGCTGTCTCCAGTCTAGAGGTCAAAATAATCCATCCAGAATGAGATGGACTAGCCCCAGGAGAGAAAGGCTATCTCTCCTTAAGTCAAGGCCTTTTACTCTCACTTTTCGGTCCCAGATAAGTCAATCTTTCTTCTAAACACAACTGTGGTTCTACAACTATATAAATGACCCATGCTTAATATTTCAGATGTTAGTACCTGGGCCTTTTAAAGTTATTTATTGAGGAAGACCTGTTAAAAACCAACAGTGTGTCTGAAAATACCACATATCTCATTCTACCTACATGATTCTTCTATTCCTGAATGCTTGTCTCTGTGTTCACGCATCCTTTTAAGAGGTCTGAGGGCACTAGGTCCTCACCTCTCTTCCATGCTAGGGATCTAAAACTATTTGAAAATATACTAAGGAGACAAACATATGGGACTCAAACTACCATTTATTATTTATTCAGAGTTCTCTGGAAATGGCTAGATGGGGAAATTAAGTGGAACCTCTTATCACCCATCCTAAATCAAAAGTAGGGGAGAAACTTCTACTCCAGGCCATATTGTAGTAATTAGTTCCAGACTTGTCTTCCTAATGAAATGACTGTAAAACTAGTAAGCAGTTACTTTATGACATTGCACAATAGACTAAAATCCCAGAGAGAAGGGAAACTTATAAGGTGACTCCATGACCATCCTGATCTTATCCAAGGAACAATTTCCTGAGTGCAGCACAGGGAGCTACAGTTCATGACAGTTCTAATGAGCTAAGGAGGCAACAATCAGAGTTTGGGTCAACTGAAGTGGCTAGAATCTGCAGGCAAAGCACTGGAAAGAGTGATGAGGGAATAAAGGCCAAAGGTCCATGTGGGGATCCACCATAAGCCTTTGGCCGTGGTCTGGGCTGCATACGTGCAGGGTGAAACTACCAAGGCTTTCCAGAGAGTAGCTGCTCCAGAGCTGAGAGTGCAATGGAATTAAAGTAGTCAAGCAGTTCTGGAGAACACTGGAATTACACCCTAGCCAGAGAGAATGGTTAACATTCCAGGCATCTGGCTAAGACATCAGAAATGGCATTACTTAGGAATAAGCACAAAGTCCTAGATAAAGCCCACAATAGACCTACTCTAACAAAGCCCCAAATCAAGTCCTAACAAAATCCATAAAGGAGACTAAACCTGAAGACTGAATCCCATTAAGTTAAAAGAGCTAGATAACTATATTAGGCTTTCCACAGATACCTTCTAACCAGGTGTTAAACCATAGCTAATAAGTTCAGGGAGATAAATCATCTAATCAGAATAAAAATAATCATTAAAATTAAATGTATGCCACAGAACTCAGAATTTCTACAATATAGAATCCTCAATGTCCACTCTAAAATGAAAAAATGCAAAGAAACAGGAAAATGGGACTCACAGTCAACAGAAAAACAGACAATTAAAACAGACTCTTAGACAAGCCCCCCTCTAAGATTGGATATAGAAGAGAATTTAAAGTGGATGCATCCAAATCAATTCAAATAACTGAAAAAGATATGATCTGATAGAGTTAAGATATATCAGACTCTCATAAGAGAAATTAAAACTATAAAAAGGGAAATGAATCAATCAATGAAAAGTCAAATAACTGAAAATTTTAAATCCACTGAACAGGCCTAACAGGAGAATGAAGAAAAACAAAAAGAAAAGTTGGCAAACTAGGTTGAATCCAAATACTAAAGAGATTAAAGAAAAATTAACCAGAGCCTCAGAACCTTAAAGAACAACATGTAACATATGTATAACTGAAGTCTCAGAAAAATAAGTTCTCAGAAAAAAGAAAAAATATCCAAAGAATTCATGACCAAACTTTTCACAATTTTCATTACAAACATTTACTTAAAAAGCTTAAAGAAGCCCAACCAATATAAATAAAAAGAAAATCACACCTAGGTACATTATAGACAAACAGCTGAAAACCAAGATAAAGAAAAAAATGTTGAAAGTAGCCAAAGGGGAAAAAAGAGACACATTACATACAAGGAAGCAAAAATATCATGATGATATGTGAGAAAGACACAGAGAAAACTTGAAATTAACTAAAGAAGAATAGCACTTTTCAAGAGATATATTTGCCAAAATATTTCCTAGCTATATCCTTGGGCTAATTCTCAATTTAGACCTCTGATCTATACTCTAGAAAGTGAAATAAATACAAGAACACCAAGATTTTGTGACTTTGGTCACTTGGGAATAAGATAAACTTGGCCTTCCTTTCCTTAGTTCCTTCTCAGTTAAATATAGATAAGGAAATAAAACAAGAGGGATGTAGAAACAGAAAGACGGTGGAGGGGAAACAATAAAGTAATAGGAATCCTTGTCTTTTTTTTTTTAATTAATTTTTATTTTTTTAGTTTGTTTTGCTTTACAATACTGTAATTGTTTTGCTACACATCGACATGAATCAGCCACGAGGTGGGGGTCGGGATTGGGAGTTCAGGAATCCTTGTCTTAAGTGATTCTAGCAATTTACAGATTAAAGTGTTGTGGTTGTTTAGTCGCTAAATAGTTTCCATTTCTTTTGCAACCCAATGACTGTAGCCATCAGGCTCTTCTATCCATGGCATTTCCCAGGCAAGAATACTGGAGTGGGATGCCTTTCCTTCTCCAGAAGTTCATCCCTGACTCAGGGATCAAACCCACTTCCCCTGCTTTGGCAAGCAGACTCTTTACCACTAAGCCGTGAGTGAGTGAAGTCGCTCAGTCGTGTCCGACTCTTGCAACCCCGTGGACTGTAGCCCACCAGGCTCCTCTGTCCATGGGATTCTCCAGGCAAGAATACTGGAGTGGGTTGCCATTTCCTTCTCCAGGGGATCTTCCTGACTCAGGATCGAACCCAGGTCTCCCGCATTGCAGGCAGACGCTTTAACCTCTGAGCCACCAGGGAAGCCCACAAATTAGGATATTCACACACAAAAAAGGAATCACCCTATGCAAGAAAATAAAAGTGTATCCCAAAAAATGTCACATAAAAAAATCATCTCAGAAAACACAACATGCTATTTGTAGCTTCATATTAAGCATTACGAAATCTTAAGTGAGAAAAAAAAGGAAAAAGTATGAGAAAAGTGAAAAGAAAAATGTTTCATAAAATCTAAAAGGGCAAAATACATCAAAACCACAAGAGTTACTTCTAAAGTCACATCAAAACTGCAATATTCTTTTGTGAACAGAATAGATATTAGATATAAACATATAATTTTTAAATCATGTTTCTCCCTCACTATAAACATATATTTAAACACACTAGGGGAAAATGCTAAACTCTGAAGACTTTTCCTCCCCTTTTTCTTGTCATAAAAAGAAATAGAAAAATTAAAATTCATTGAATTTTTGTTTCCATTACTTGCTATCTAGCATGATTCAGCAATAAAATTTACATAAGTAAATACAAGTCAGTTTTATTTTTGTCAATATAAAATTGTCCAGAGAAACAAAGTGCAATGGGTTTAACATTTTAATGAAATTTCAGCAAGGATATTACTTTGCCTCAACTAGGGTTTCTCCACAGTGTGCTGACATGTGAGGACAGATAATTCTTTGTTGTGAGGGGGTGTCCTCTGCATCGTAGGATGTTTGGCAGCATCACTGATCTCCCATTTCCCCAATCCAGTTTTGCCAAACAAAAACATCAGCAAACATTGCCAAATGTCCCATAGAGGAAGTAGGCAAATTGCCCCTGGTAGAGAAGCAGAGCAAAAACTAGTTTTTCCCACCCTACTCCCACTCTATTCACACACACACACAAAGTGCTTGGCTTATAATCTACATTGAAAGGAACAATGTCTTCTGATAAGACATCTGTTGTTAATTTTTTTTTTTTAAAGAACTCCCTTCATTCAGTGATAAAGCTCTCCAATTTGGGGGAATCTTAAGATTTTCTTACTAGATTTGATTTAGATTTCTTTATGACTGGTTAGTAGGTTTTACTTTTGCTTTTAACAGATATTACATTTTCTGGGACATGCTTATTCATCATGCACTCACCTATGAAAAGAGATACAAATCAGCTAAACAGGGTTGGGACACTTTTATTAAAACAAATAGCAACCTATTTCTAAGTCATTTGTTAGAAGACTATGACATTTTCTTTACCTAATTGATCTAGGACACATCAAGGAATTTTGAAAAAAGAGATACTTTAAGCTGCAAGTTATTCTTAATGTAATTCAACCTTCTGAAAATACAGAACATTTTTTATATCAGTTATCTAAATCCAAACATCTTTTTCATTGGTTTAAAAATATTAGTAAATGTTTATAGCCACCTCTTTCCAAAATGCAGCTAATGATCCACGGTAAAGTGAAGTTTTAAAAAGAAAATACTGCAGGTTCTGACATTTAATTAAGGTAGAAATTAAGCACAGAATTCATATTAACAAAGGTATTTATAATTGTTGATTCCCCTACCCCAAAGAAGAAGAAAAAATTCCCAGGATATGGCTGTTTTAATTTATGTATGTGAATTTCTTCCCAGGAGAAACAACAGTATAGTATAATGTCAGAGCAAAATGTATGAACTAAGTCACAAGCAAGTCCAGTTCATTTGACTCACCTATGTGATACAGTCCTATCCAATCACTGGGATCCACCTCCTCTTTAATGTCCCAGAATATGATGAGGTTCTGGGCTTGCCCCAGCGTGTACTCATACATGCTGGCCGTCAAGCTGGAGCGGCTCTCAGAGGTCACCAGATCTGTGTCACTGTTGGCCCGCTGTAGGGTCATATTCTCGGTCATGGAGCTCTGGGCAGCCAGGCTCTGGAGGTTCTCTGGACTCAGAGTGTACCGCATCTGGGGATTTCGACGCCTTACAAAAAGCAGGTGCTCCCGGGCTGAGCTAGCCATCCCGTCTGCCTCTCTGAGATTGACTTCCTACAAAGCTGTAGAGACAAACATATACAAAGCATTAGCAATACAATGCAAGGAATTACATTTAAGCTTTCCAGACAATGATTTTATGAGTGCTTTTTAAAGCCTAACCCATGCAATAATCTGCTGTCAAAATAAAACGCACTACTCTACTGTCAACTGATGATGTCAGAAACAACTTCCATAGACTGAGGTCACATGATGGCAAAGGTCATCAAACACCTGTGGCCATCAAACATCTATTTCACTACTAGGCACAGTGTCCTCATAGCAATTAAGAGGGCTTTCCCTACCATCCCTTTTATGTCTAGCCTTCCTCCTTCAGAAATAGCATCCTCCTCTCCTTCATCCAACTCACATATTCATTTGTTGATGCAATTAAATTTTAAAATAGCAAGACAGAAAATTTTGACCCATGTTAAACAGAGTTGAAATACACCAGTGAGGACAAGTTCATGTGCTCAATTTCCTTCTCATAGGAATAAAACCACCAAATCCTTCTTCAGGAACTTGCCCAAATGTTACCTCCTCACTTACATATAGTTGACCATTCCATTTAAAACTGCAACATCCAAGCATTTCCCACCCCTGCTTCCTTGCTTTACTTTTCTCAAAAGCAATTACTATGATCTGATGTACCACAGAGTACCATGCACTTATTTGGTTCTTGTGTATTTTCCCCCACAAGAAGGTAAGCTTGGGGAAAGAATAATCTCCTTGATAAAAGGTGATTGGAAAAACTGGGCAACCATGTGAAAAGAATGCAACTGGACCACTACCTTGCACCATACACAAAAAATCAACGAAAAATGGATTAAAAACTTGAAGACTTGAAACCATAAAACTCCTAGAAGAAAACACAGACCAAAATTTCTTTGACATAAATCATTGCAATATTTTTTTTGGTTCTGTTTCCTAAGGCAAAGGAAACAAAAGCAAAAGTAAATAACTGGTATCTAACTAAACTTAAAAGTTTTGGCACAGTAAAGGAAATCACTGATGAAACAAAAGGACAACCTACTGAACAGAAGAAAATATTTGTAAATGATATGACTGATAAGGAGCTAAATATCAGGAGATGATATATACTTGCAGAGTACATCATGTGAAATGCTGGGCTGGATGAAGCATAAACTGGAATCAAGATTGCTGGGAGAAATATCAATAACCTCAGATATGCAGATGACACCACTCTTATGGCAGAAAGCAAATAAGAACTAAAGAGCCCTTTGATGTAAAGTTAAAAAAAAAGTAAAAAAGGAGAGTGAAATAGTTGGCTTAAAAATCACCATTCAAAAAATGAAATCATGGCATCCAGTCTCATCACTTCATGGCAAATAGATGGGGAAATAATTGGAACAGTGACAAACTTTATTTTCTTGGGCTCCAAAATCACTGTATATGGTGACTGCAGCCGTGAAATTAAAAGATGCTTGCTTGGAAGAAAAGCTGTGACCAACTTAGACAGCATATTAAAAAGCAGAGACATTACTTTGCAAATAAAGGTCTATCTGGTCAAAGCTATGGCTTTTCCAGTAGTCAAGTATGGATGTGAGAGTTGGACTATAAAGAAAGCTGAGGGCCAAAAAGTTGATGCTTTTGAACTGTGGTGTTGGAGAAGACTCTTGAGAGACTGTTGTACTGCAAGGAGATCTAACTAGTCAATCCTAAAGGAAATCAGTCCTGAATATTCATTGGAAGGGCTGATGCTGAAACTGAAGCTCCAATACTGTGGTGACTGATGTGAAGAACTGATTCACTGGAAAAGATCCTGATGGGAAAAATTGAAGGCAGGAGGACAAGGGGATGACAGAGGATAAGATGATTCGATGGCATTACCAGCTTGATGGACATGAGTTTGAGCAAGGTTTAGGAGTTGTGCTGGACGGGAAAGCCTGGTGTGCTGCAGTCCATGGGGTTGCAAAGAGTTGGACACACCTAAGCAACTGAACTGAACTGTTTACTAGGCACTGTTGGAAATGCTGGAGATGAAGCTGTGAGCAAACAGAGGCATATGTGAAGCTTACCTTCTTTTTTTAATGAAATTCTCAGCTTTATTGAGGTATAATTGATAATACAATTGTAAGCTATTTAATGTTTACATCATGATGATTTTGGAGAAGGCAATGCCACTCCACTCTAGTACTCTTGCCTGGAAAATCCCATGGATGGAAGAGCCTGGAAGGCTGCAGTCCATGGGGCCACTGAGGGTAGGACACGATTGAATGATTCACTTTCAGGCATTGGAGAAGGAAATGGCAACCCACTCCAGTGTTCTTGCCTGGAGAATGCGAGGGACGGGGGAGCCTGGTGGGCTGCTGTCTATGGGTTGCACAGAGTCGGACACGACGGAAGTGACTTATCAGCAGCAGGATGATGATTTGATATTCGTGTACATTGTGAAAGGATTCCCACCATCCAGTTAATGAACACCTGCATCACCTCATTTATTATTTTTTTGATAAGTACATTTGAATTCTGCTCTCTTCAGTTCAGTTCAGTAGCTCAGTCATGTCCTACTCTTTGTGACCCCATAAACTGCAGCACACCAGGCCTCCCTGTCCATCACCAACTCCCGGAGTTCACCCAAACTCATGTCCATCGAGTCAGTCATGCCGTCCAGCCATCTCATCTTCTGTTACCCTCTTCTCCTCCTGCCCCCAATTCCTCCCAGCATCAGGGTCTTTTCCAATGAGGCAACTCTTCGCACGAGGTGGCCAAAGTATTGGAGTTTCAGCCTCAGCATCAGTCCTTCCAATGAACACCCAGGACTGATCTCCTTCAGAATGGACTGGTTGGATCTCCTTGCAGTCCAAGGGACTCTCAAGAGTCTTCTCCAACACCATAGTTCAAAAGCATCAATTCTTTGGTGCTCAGCTTTCTTCACAGTCCAACTCTCACATCCATACATAATCACTGGAAAAACCATAGCCCTGACTAGATGGACCTTTGTTGGCAAAGTAATGTCTCTGCTTTTCAATATGCTATCTAGGTTGGTCATAACTTTCCTTCCAAGGAGTAAGCGCCTTTTAATTTCATGGCTGCAGTCACCATCTGCAGTGATTTTGGAGCCCCAACAAATAAAGTCTGACACTGTTTCCACTGTTTCCCCATCTATTTCCCATGAAGTGATGGGACCGGATGCCATGATCTTCGTTTTCTGAATGTTGAGCTTTAAGTCAACTTTTTCACTCTCCTCTTTCACTTTCATCAAGAAACTTTTTAATTCCTCTTCACTTTCTGCCATAAGGGTGGTGTAATCTGCATATCTGAAGTTATTGATATTTCTCCTGGCAATCTTGATTCCAGCTTGTGCTTTATCCAGCCCAGCATTTCTCATGATGTACTCTGCATAGAAGTTAAATAAGCAGGGTGACAATATACAGCCTTGACGTACTCCTTTTCCTATTTGGGCTCTCAGCAAATTTCAGTTATGTAATACGGTGTCACTCAGTTCAGTTCAGTCGCTCAGTCGTGTCCGACTCTTTGCAACCCCATGAATCGCAGTACGCCNCTGCTGCAGCAGCAGGGAGAGAAAACCAACCACAGTTTCCCTTGCTTGCTAACTCCCCGAGAGGAGCGGAAACTTGTTCCTTGTAAGGGGTGAGGATAGGGGTGTGTCTCGGGACCAGGCCGGAGGAGTGGCTTAGGTGGTCTGCCCATCCCTTCTTAGGTGGCGTTGTGTGCAGGGGGCATGCCCAGTACCCTGTTTTTGCTCCAGGCTCTTCAGAAGTGGCACTTGGTCTCTCTGTGTCTTTTTTGGTCTCTATATCTTTTATCCAGAATTTTCCCTAAGTGCCCATGCATGCAGTTATTTCTAGTCCCATACAGTTTCTTCGTATTTTGTTGCTCCAAGACAGGGTTATCCAGGTGCAAGCACGGCTGCACTGCAGCAAAGGGTCCCAGGTCCCAGACTATCTCATAAGGAGGTTTTAGATGAAAAGCCTGATCTCAACAAAGCAGCAGAAAGCAGCAGAATTGCTGTTACTGGGTATGTGCTTTTAGAACACAGTAGTTATTTTCCAAGAAACCTTAACCAANGCGACTGAACTGAACTGAACTGAGGTACTTTGATGGTTATCAAGGAGAAAAACTTAGGAATGTTAACATTAGAGAATCAAATAATTGTTTCTGGCAGTTAAAAAAAACCAGTCATGAATTACCAGGGAAATGCAAATCACAACCACAACCAAATTGAGATGTCACATCACAGCTGTTAGGATGGCTGTTATCAACAGTTAAGCGCTAACAAGTGTTGGAGAAGATGTAGAGAAAAGGAAACCTTGATTCACTTATGGTGGGATTGTCGATTTATGCAGTCACAATGGAACACAGAATGGAAGTCCTTCAGAAAACTAAAAACAGAAGTACCTTTTGATCCAGAAATTCTACTTTTGGGTATATATCCAAAGAAAATGAAAGCAGGATCTCAAAGAGATATATGCACCCATGTTCACTGCAGCATATTCACAATAGCCAAGACATGGAAATAATCTGTGTGTCAATGAATTAGATGGATAAAGATTATATATATATATATATATATATATATATTAAAAAAAAACACATACAATGGAATATTATTCAGCCATGAGAAAGAAGGAAAGTATGCTGTTTGAGACCACACAGATGGACTTGAAGGTATTGTGCTAAATGAAATAAGTCAGACAGAGAAAAACAAATATTGTATATCAGTTATATGAGAAATCTAAGACAGTCAAACTCATAGAAACAGACTAGAATGGTGATTACTGAGGACTGTGAGATGAGGGAAATTGAAAAAAAAAAAGCAGAAACCAGTTGCTTTTCACCTTTTAAAAATATGTAATTTGGGCAATCTGATGGGTAGATATGCTTATTTGTCTCACACTTCAGTATTTTTTAATGGTATCAATGTTGTTTGGTCACTAAGTCATGTCTGAGTCTTCTGTGACCCCATGGCCCCTTACCTTCCAGTCTCCTTTCCTTCCAGTTTTCCTGGGACTTTCCAGGCAAGAATATTGGAGTGGGTTGCCATTTGCTTCTCCAGGGGATCTTCCAGATCCAGGATTGAACCTCCGTCTCCTGCATTGGCAGGCAGATTCCTTACCATTGAGCCACTAGGAAAGCCCAGTAGTATCAGTACTTCCATGCAAAATAAGAATGCAGTGTGTTTTTCAATGACTGAAAAAATTAAAGAGCAAAAACTGAAGTTTCTACAGATTGTCACAATATATTTCCTTAGTTTCACAATAGTTATCAAAGAAATTATGATTTTTATATTCTTCTGGGTTTGTTGAAGTCAGTTTGAAAGGTCTTAGTCCATTCCTTTCAACATATCTCTGTTAAAGTGATTTCTATACCAATGTCATTCAAACAAAACAAACTGAACTATAGATAAAAGTTGTGCCCTACAAGTGTTACTGAGCCCAAACCCATACTGCTCACCACATAACAGGTCAATAAAGTGAGAAATGAGTTGGGGTAAGGAAAAACAGCTTTATTCAGAAAGCCAGCAGACCAAGATCTTGAACTCAGTGTCTCAAAAAACCATTGTCCCCTAGCAAGAATTCAGGCTTCTTTTATACTAAAATGGGCGGGGCATGGTGGGCTGCCCCGGAATCCTTTGTTCCTGTAGCTGTCCACGTAGGTCTGGTCACCGTGTTCCTGTAAACCTCCAAGGAGATAGACGTTATCCTCTGTTCTGCAGTTTTATATCTCTATATGAATAGGAAAGTGTTATGCCCTTAAAGGTCAGGCCCTTGAGAATACCTTTCAGGCAGCAGGCAACATTCTTCACTTGTAACAAAAACAATAGAATACAGAGGTTAAAGTAAAAGGAACAGACCTAATATGGAATCAGACCTGTTCTTCCCTATTACAGTTCCTCACTGTCAGTGATCCATACAACATCCTGCAGGAAAAGGGGTGATTTTCACAAGTAGTCTTGATATGTCAACAAACAAGAAGCAAGCTCATTTTCTTATGTTAAAAAGTTTAAATCCAATATAATAGTGTGTGTTTGTTCAAACAGTATATATAGACATTTAACATGGGGAATCATTATTTTGCTCATAAATTTTCTTTCTATTGTAATTGCAAAACAACAGAAAGTTCCAAATATAACAGTGACTCTTTCTTATTAGCATGTATACACATTTTCAGCAATGTGGACAATTTTGTACTTTGCTCCTTCCTCCATCTGTTGTAGGTTTGATTATATTTACTAAAGTATAATCTTATGTCTATTGAATCCAGTGATAAACATTGGGACTTATACTGTTTATGTCCTTATTTCTTTTTTCCTAGTAATTTAGGTTAACTGTAGTTTATAAAAGTACCAGTCTACAACAAAATGGAAATTTAAAAACCAGTTCTCCACCACAGAGTAGTGAGTTGCATTGATTATAGGCTAAAACCATAATAACAAACACTTTATTACCAGCAGAGAGAATTTATTTTATTTAAGTAATGCTAATTAAGCTTCTTAAAATAGTTCAACCTTGTGATAATTAAGAGAAATGTGCACATAGCCTGGTAAACTCTAGGAATTAACTATTAAAATATACAGTGAGTTCTTAGCTATGCAGTATATGCTAGCAGCCGTATTCTATATAAAGTACATGTTTAACTGTCTGCTCTGCTTTGTTCCTGCTGCCTAAGTTAATTCTCCTGGAATCTCTTTGCAGGTCAGGACAACTAGTAGGGCTAAAAGTGACTTAAACGAAGTGTTTTTGTAAATGGAGTCACTGAAAAAGTATTCTAAGAGAAGAGTGCTTTCCTCTCTCACTCTTTCTTTTCCACCTGGGAAGAAGAAAAGGAAGTTATGGATAAAGTGTGAACACTTATCTTCCTTAATATATATATATGAACTTTTTTTTTATTTGGCTGTGCCATGTCAGTTATGGCATGTGAGATATAGTTCTCTAATCTGAATCAAATCCAGGCCCCCAACATTAGGAGACAGGAGTCTTAGCCACTGGACCACCTGGGAAGCCCCTGACTCATCTTGTTAAGATCTAAGGATTGTTTACACAATGTGATGGTTATAGGTGTATATATAGGCAAACAAGAAGACATAGCTGTAGGCATCCAAGTAAGGGTCTGTGAAGAGAACCAGCTTTCATGCCCATTTTAGGCTCAGGCTGACCACTTTCTTTGGGTAAGATGGTGCCTAAGTTTGACAAGGCTAAAGATGGCTTGGTCCCCTAACTGCCAGATTTTGGACCGTCTTATCAGTTGTGGGTACTATATTACAGTGATAACAATAGTATATGCGGTACTGTAGCAGTAAAAATAATATGTATGGTAATTCTGTATCACCCTGATTACTCACAACACCCTTCTGTGTTAAGGATTAATCTCTCCACTTCTCAGATGAAGACACTGAGGCTTCGCAAGGTTAAAGTGATTTGTTCAGGGCCACAGAGCAGAATATTTTTAGAGTCAAGTTTCAACCAAAGTCTGATGCCAAACTCTGGTCCCACAATAGCTGTATTTTCAGATTGTATTCTCAGATTGTATCCATTAACAGGTTGGAAATCAGCTTCATGGATCACATTCAGTCTTTTTGTTTGTTTGTTTTTCAGAATTAGACAGATGCTATAGAGTATACAAAACAGTTTACTCAATCTCAGGGAAATGAGTGATGTCTGAAGCTTGTCTGCCTGTTCCCTCTGCCCAGCACCAGCCCCCTCCATCTGGGCTGGCCTGATTCCCTCTCTCCCTACCCTGTCACCTCTCCTGCTCTTCCCAACTCCCACTTGTGCACATAAATACTAATTGATGAGTGGAGACGCTTCTCCTGCTGTAGAGTGGCCTGGGTGATGGCAGCTAGCCAATGGAAGGACCATTCAACATTTGAGTGGTTCATACTCCATATGGGGAAATAGTTCCCTGAACTGTTTATTAGTAAAATGTCAACCTCCACATCAGTGAAAGCCCTCAGAGGTCACAGTCCTGGAGTGATGCACATTCCTGGGTAAGCCCTGGCTCTGTGACCCAGGGAATGGTACCCAGCCTCTCTGAGCCCCTGTCTCTTCAGTTATACAACCCAAATGATGTTAATGACACCTATCCCAAAGTGATGATTAGAAAAATATATGATGATTAGAAAAATACAGGCCTGTCACACAGGAGGGGCTCAATGACTATTATTTATGATGTCATACTTTCAACATTAATTTCCAAGCACAACAAAATCTACTAGCACGGAAACCTTGGGAACCATTTAGCGCTTCTTTGAGAATCCCAGAAACATTTGTGGATTTTTCACCTAGCATAGTCGCCCTGAACCAGGGCAGCAAGTCAATGGGTATTTAGGGGCTGAAATCCACTAACCAGCTGTGTGCCCAGTGTGAGACTGCTTCCAGCAGGAAGAAGGTGCCTTTTCCTCATTTTCACAAGAGCACAGATCAACTCACTGATGGCCCATCTTCTGAGTCATCAAAGTCAGCACTCACGTGTGGGAGCTGGAAGTGCCATTCGGTGGCCTTTTCCAATAATAAAGTGCTAGATGAATAGTTTCACTGTAATTGGTCCCCCCTCAATATATGTACTTCTCATGGTGTTCAGAGCAGTTGTGAGAGATTCTTTGTCATCACACAGACGCCACACCATCAAGCAGCACATCAGAGATAACTATTTATAGCATAGGTTGGTAGAATATTTTTTGAAGTGTTTTATGGACTGCAGGTGTTTCATAAGGATTCTTCATTCTTTTGCCTCCCATTCCTTAATGTTATGAAATATGACAGAGGCTTTTTTAATGTCACCATTTATCTAGCTTATTGAAAATGGATACTCTGATTCAAAGCTCTAAAGAAACTGATACTTGGGATCAGTTGACTCAGATTTTATTTCAGCTTACTCAGTTTACACTGTAAACCCCATTTAAAATATTTGCCATTACTGTGCTGTTACAGAGACCACTGTTTTGTGTAACTGGAAGTTTTTTTTTATCCTCAACTAGGTGTTTTAAATTTAGCTGCATAAATTGAAATATTAGAAGTGAGCTATACTCTTGCCACACTGACTTTATGTTAGTATTGAATTGAAGGTTTACAGGATAAAATTTTTCCAGCAGAAATAAGTAAAATGGTGCTGAATGCCTGGATTCCTTGGGCCATTGATTCTTTTCTTAAGAAAAGAAAGACTTAAGCAACACTAAACCTCAACACAGAAAATCTGAAAAAATAGTGGAAATTGCCTTGTAATAAACAGTATTGCACTTTTTGTACTTCTGTATTTTCCTACTTTGAAATTTTTTTAAATTTTTTATTTTACTTTACAATACTATATTGGTTTTGCTTTATTTACAAATGTTATCTATATACACGCACTCAAACATTTCCAACAAAAATAGATCTTCAGTTCAGTTCAGTCGCTCAGTCATGTCCGACTCTTTGCGACCCCGTGAATCGCAGCACGCCAGGCCTCCCTGTCCGTCACCAACTCCCTCAGTTCACTCAGACTCATGTCCATTGAGTCAGTGATGCCATGCAGCCATCTCATCCTCTGTCATCCCCTTCTCCTCCTGCCCCCAATCCCTCCCAGCATCAAAGTCTTTTCCAATGAGTCAATTCTTCACATGATGTGGCCAAAGTACTGGAATTTCAGCTTCAACATCATTCCCTCCAAAGAAATTCCAGGGCTGATCTCCTTCAGAATGGACTGATTGGATCTCCTTGCAGTCCAAGGGACTCTCAGGAGTCTTCTCCAACACCACAGTTCAAAAGCATCAATTCTTCGGCATTCAGCTTTCTTCACAGTCCAACTCTCACATCCATACATGACCACTGGAAAAACCATAGTTAGAAACATAATATTGAGTACAAAACATTTTGTTAAAGGATACATACAAAAAGATAACTTTTACAAATTTCAAAATATTGGACACTACTTATTTATTCATATACATAAACGTATGTGTGTATATATGTGTGTGTTTATCAAGTACATGAACCAGAAGAATAACAGACAATTCCTGAGAGTTATTCCCATTAAATCTGTAACATTTTATTTACTTTTAGAAAGACTTGAAGAAAATATTGCAAAATACTGCTGCTGCTGCTGCTAAGTCGCTTCAGTCGTGTCCGACTCTGTGCGACCCCAGAGACCACAGCCCACCAGGCTCCCCCATCCCTGGGATTCTCTAGGCAAGAACACTGGAGTGGGTTGCCATTTCCTTCTCCAACGCATGAAAATGAAAAGTGAAAGTGAAGTTGCTCAGTCATGCCCGACTCTTAGCAACCCCATGGACCCAGCCCACCAGGCTCCTCCATCCATGGGATTTTCCAGGCAAGAGAACTGGAGTGGGTTGCCATTGCCACCAGTTGTTAATTCTGTACTGTGCAGAAATAATTATTTGTTACATTTCTCTTTTTATATATTCTCAGGAAAATGATTTCAAACTAATGGGGTTTTTGTCCTGTGTTGTCTACAACATTAACAACAAATTTACAGGATAAAATTTTTCCAGCAGAAATAAGTAAAATGGTGCTGAATGCCTGGATTCCTTGGGCCATTGATTCTTTTCTTAAGAAAAGAAAGACTTAAGCAACACTAAACCTCAACACAGAAAATCTGAAAAAATAGTGGAAATTGCCTTGTAATAAACAGTATTGCACTTTTTGTACTTCTGTATTTTCCTACTTTGAAATTTTTTTAAATTTTTTATTTTACTTTACAATACTATATTGGTTTTGCTTTATTTACAAATGTTATCTATATACACGCACTCAAACATTTCCAACAAAAATAGATCTTCAGTTCAGTTCAGTCGCTCAGTCATGTCCGACTCTTTGCGACCCCGTGAATCGCAGCACGCCAGGCCTCCCTGTCCGTCACCAACTCCCTCAGTTCACTCAGACTCATGTCCATTGAGTCAGTGATGCCATGCAGCCATCTCATCCTCTGTCATCCCCTTCTCCTCCTGCCCCCAATCCCTCCCAGCATCAAAGTCTTTTCCAATGAGTCAATTCTTCACATGATGTGGCCAAAGTACTGGAATTTCAGCTTCAACATCATTCCCTCCAAAGAAATTCCAGGGCTGATCTCCTTCAGAATGGACTGATTGGATCTCCTTGCAGTCCAAGGGACTCTCAGGAGTCTTCTCCAACACCACAGTTCAAAAGCATCAATTCTTCGGCATTCAGCTTTCTTCACAGTCCAACTCTCACATCCATACATGACCACTGGAAAAACCATAGTTAGAAACATAATATTGAGTACAAAACATTTTGTTAAAGGATACATACAAAAAGATAACTTTTACAAATTTCAAAATATTGGACACTACTTATTTATTCATATACATAAACGTATGTGTGTATATATGTGTGTGTTTATCAAGTACATGAACCAGAAGAATAACAGACAATTCCTGAGAGTTATTCCCATTAAATCTGTAACATTTTATTTGCTTTTAGAAAGACTTGAAGAAAATATTGCAAAATACTGCTGCTGCTGCTGCTAAGTCGCTTCAGTCGTGTCCGACTCTGTGCGACCCCAGAGACCACAGCCCACCAGGCTCCCCCATCCCTGGGATTCTCTAGGCAAGAACACTGGAGTGGGTTGCCATTTCCTTCTCCAACGCATGAAAATGAAAAGTGAAAGTGAAGTTGCTCAGTCATGCCCGACTCTTAGCAACCCCATGGACCCAGCCCACCAGGCTCCTCCATCCATGGGATTTTCCAGGCAAGAGAACTGGAGTGGGTTGCCATTGCCCCAGTTGTTAATTCTGTACTGTGCAGAAATAATTATTTGTTACATTTCTCTTTTTATATATTCTCAGGAAAATGATTTCAAACTAATGGGGTTTTTGTCCTGTGTTGTCTACAACATTAACAACAATAATAATAAAACACCACCCGATCCTAAAGAACTTTTGAGACATAATCCCACAGTTTTGGTGTTTATCCTTGTCTAAAAGTACAGTAATGAATTAATGAATGAAATCATGCTGTTTCCTCATTAGTGCAGAATCTTCATTTGTCTGGTATCTTTTCAAAGCATTATGCTTAATCCCATTTTAATTGTTAGCTCAGACCAAAATCAGAACAAACATTTTTGAGCACCAACTGTTTGCCAGGCATTAGTAGCCATTGAGAAGGCAATTACAACCCACTCCAGTCCTCTTGCCTGGAAAATCCCATGGGCAGAGGAGCCTGGTAGGCTGCAGTCCATGGGGTCGCTAAGAGTCGGACATGACTGAGAGACTTCACTTTCACTTTTCACTTTCATGCATTGGAGAAGGAAATGGCAACCTACTCCAGTGTTCTTGCCTGGAGAATCCCAGGGACGGGGGAGCCTCGTGGGCTGCGGTCTCTAGGGTTGCACAGAGTTGGACACAACTGAAGCACTTAGCAGCAGCAGCAGCAGTAGCCATTGAAGATAGCCAATGAAAAGAGTAGTCTGAGACTCAATAAACTATGGCCCTCAGGCCAAATCTGATCCACATGTTTCTGTAAATAAAGTTTTATTGGGACACATCCATGCTCATTTGCTTACATATTGTGTATGGCTGCTCTACAACAACAGAGTACTATGCCAGAGTGAAGTATTTACCATCTTACCTTTCACAGGAAAACCTTGCCAACCCGTGCAATAGACAAAAAAACCTCTCCCTCCATGGAGCTCACAGTATATGCAGGAAGACAGTAAGAAAATAAATATCTTGGAATGACTGGTGATGAAACATGCAGATGAAAATAAGGAAGCCGAAGAGGGGGTTAGGGAGTGCTGCAGGGGGTTGGAGAAAGCCAAGTCGCAAAGAGGACATAGGAGCAAAGATAGAAGAGGAAGAGAGGGACAGACTGCGGCAATCTGGGGGAAGCAGCTGCTGCCGCAGCTTGAAGCAGAAATCTCAGGGAGCTGCAGGAAGCCGTGTGTGGCCGGTGTGAGAGGAGTGGATGTGGAGCCAAGCCCTGCAGGCTGCTATGAGGAGCTGGGCTCTTACTTTGAGTAAGGGCCTTGGTCCGTCCTTTGTAAAATCAAGAATATTAATTTTATTCAAAGACTGAGGACGAAACTATGGATCCCACATTTTTAGGCAAAGCGCTATTTACGTTTGAAAATTTCAACTCTAAGTCTCTTGGCCATCCTGTCAATTCTGACCAGTGTTTGGAGACGAGAACAGGCAAGCTGATTTGGTTGGATATTATCACATATGAAACACATTCCTGCGCACGTGGCTTATCCAGTGAGTCAGGCACACTGACATACTAGTGCCAGTGTGTTCTCCGTAAGGCTTTGATTTGGGCCAGGAGATGAACCTCAATAATACTAAATTTCAAAATGAGTATTCGGGATATATTTTTTCTTGTTATTTGCCAAGAATGTAGCTCATCCACCAGTTGTATACCTGAATGTGCTGGACCACCTCCCCTTGTTCCATGGAGTGTAGCCCCTCCCTCTGGATGAGCTCAGATCATCCTGTTCAGGAGGACGGATGGGCACCAGGGGAGAACTTGCTTGATGCCAGATACCATCCCTGTGTTCAAGGAGGTTACAGGCTGATTACAGGGAAAGATTACAGAAGGCTCTTTTACAACTTTGATATTTCTCTTAAAGTAAACATTTCTCAAGTGCTCATATATTCCAGCCCATTGTTTTTAGGCAGGTATATTTTTAATCCTTTTGAAAAAATGGTATAGATGATCTTATTGGAAAACAGAAATAGAGACACAGACAAGGAGAACATATGTGTGGACAACAAAGAGGAAGGGAGGGGTGGGATGAACTAGGAGACTGGGATTGACATATATAAACTTTGGTGCTGTGTATAAAACAGATAACTAATGAGAACATAACTCAGGAACTCCACTCAGGGCTCTGTGATGACCTAAATGAAAGGAAATCCAAAAGAGAGGGGATATATGTGTACATAGAGCTGATTCACTTTGCTGTATAGAAGAGAAATCCAGAGACTAGCACAGCATTGTAAAGCAACTATACTCCAGTAAAAACTACATATATGTATGTATATGTGTGTGTGTGTGTGTGTGTGTGTGTGTGTATATATATATATATATATATATATATATATATATATATATGGGCTTCCCAGATGGCTCAGTGGTAAAGAATCTGCCTGCCAATGCATGAGGCATGAGTTCGATCCCCAGTTGGGAAGATCCGCTGGAAAAGGAAATGGCAACCCACTCCAGTATTCTTGCCTGGGAAATCCCATGGATAGAGGAGGCTGGTAGACTAAGTCCAGAGGGTTGCAAAAGAGTCAGACATGATTAGTGACTAAACAACAATTTATATATATATGTATATATATATATTTTTTTTTTTCCCACGTTTATATGGGAAATGATGTGAGTGGCCCAGGTTTGCTTAGCTGATAAACACAAGAAAAGGTACTAATGGTCAAGTCTCTACCTTCTCAGTACATTGTACACTTTTCCATCCTGTTTTTGTTGTTTGTCAGTGATCAATTATTTTGTCATAAATATATAACTTAAATTTTATATTCACTTTCACCTATGCTTGAGAAACATGACCACACCACAAAATTAAAGCATGCCAAAGGTAAGATATGTGTCAATTTTCTCTTCAATCTCTGATATTCAGCATAGAGTAAGCAGTTACTGTGTGGATCACAATAAACTGTGGAAAATTCTGAAAGAGATGGGAATACCAGACCACCTGACCTGCCTCTTGAGAAATCTGTATGCAGGTCAGGAAGCAACAGTTAGAACTGGACATGGAACAATAGACTGGTTCCAAATAGGAAAAGGAGTACGTCAAGACTGTATATTGTCACCCTGCTTGTTTAACTTATATCAGAGTACATCATGAGAAATGCTGGGCTGGAAGAAGCACAAGCTGGATTCAAGATTGACGGGAGAAATGTCAATAACCTCAGATATGCAGATGATACCACTCTTATAGTAGAAAGTGAAGAGGAACTAAAAAGCCTCTTGATGAAAGTGAAAGAGGAGGGTGAAAAAGTTGACTTAAAGCTCAACATTCGGAAAACTAATATAATGGCATCTGGTCCCATCACTTCATGGCAAATAGATGGAGAAACAGTGGAAACAGTGTCAGACTTTATTTTGGGGGCTCCAAAATCATTGCAGATGGTGATTGCAGCCATGAAATTAAAAGATGCTTACTCCTTAGAAGGAAAGTTATAACCAACCTAGTTCAGTTCAGTTCAGTTCAGTCACTCAGTCATGTCTGACTTTTTGCAACCCCATGAATCACAGCATGCCAGGCCTCCCTGTCCATTACCATCTCCCGGAGTTCGCTCAAATTCACGTCCATCAAGTCGGTGATGTCAGCCAGCCATCTCATCCTCTGTCATCCCCTTTTCCTCCTGCCCCCAATATCTCCCAACATCAGAGTCTTTTCCAATGAGTCAACTCTTTGTATGAGGTGGCCAAAGTACTGGAGTTTCAGCTTTAGCATCATTCCTTCCAAAAAACATGCAGGGCTCATCTCCTTTAGAATGGACTGGTTGGATCTCCTTGCAGTCCAAGGGACTCTCAAGAGTCTTCTCCAACACCTGCAGCATATTAAAAAGCAGAGATATTACTTTGCCAACAAAGATCCATCTAGTCAAGGCTATGATTTTTCCAGTAGGCATGTATGGATATGAGAATTGGACTGCCAAGAAAGCTGAATGCTGAAGAATTGAAGCTGTTGAACTGTGGTGTTGGAGAACACTCTTGCGAGTCCCTTGGACTGCAAGGAGATCCAACCAGTCCATCCTAAAGGAGACCAGTCCTGGGTGTTCATTGGAAGGACTGTTGCTGAGGCTGAAACTCCAATACTTTGGCCACCTCATGAGAAGAGTTGACTCATGGAAAAGACTCTAATGCTGTGAGGGATTGGGGGCAGGAGGAGAAGGGGACGGCAGAGGATGAGATGGCTGGATGGCATCACGGACTCGATGGACATGAGTTTGAGTGAACTCCGGGAGATGGTGATGGACAGAGAGGCCTGGCATGCTGAGATTCATGGGGTTGCAAAAAGTCGGACATGATTGAGCGACTGAACTAAACTGAACTGAAGCAGTTAAATGCAGCTGTGCTCATCATTGATGAAGATTATCTGTTTACTGCATTTCTCCACTCATTGTGTTCTTCTGGCAGTTGATTTCTCATTATATTTCCAAATAGATCTGTTATTTTGATCGCTTTCAACTCTGGCTCTTGTAGTTTTAGCTATCGGTGTTTCTGAAGGACTTAAATTAAGGTTCTGTCTTTAGAAACCCAGACATCCAGATGAACGTGCAAATATTACCAAACAGTTTTATATTTCAGTTCAGTTCAGTTCAGTCGCTCAGTCCTGTCTGACTCTTTGCAACCCCATGAATCGCATCACACCAGGCCTCCCTGTCCATCACCAACTCCTGGAGTTCACTCAGACTCACGTCCATTGAGTCCGTGATGCCATCCAGCCATCTCATCCTCTGTCGTCCCCTTCTCCTCCTGCCCCCAATCCCTCCCAGCATCAGAGTCTTTTCCAATGAGTCAACTCTTCGCATGAGGTGGCCAAAGTACTGGAGTTTCAGCTTTAGCATCATTCCTTCCAAAGAAATCCCAGGGCTGATCTCCTTTAGGAGGACTGGTTGGATCTCCTTACAGTCCAAGGGACTCTCAAGAGTCTTCTCCAACACCACAGTTCAAAAGCATCAATTCTTCAGCGCTCAGCCTTCTTTACAGCTCAACTCTCACATCCATACATGACCACAGGAAAAACCAATCACATAAACACATGTTCAGATTTTTCTCTTTGCCTTTAAAGATCTTGACATCAAATAGACCCCATCTCACATGCTCTCTCCTTTAAATGGACTTAACTCTTGTATCTTAAATGTGATTTTTCCAAATAATCATCTGGTAAAAGTAGTTTATTATATGTAAGGAAAAGATAATGACATAACTGTGTGCATGCTCAGTCGCTTCAGTCATGTCTGACTCTCTGCAACCACATGGACCGTGGCCCACCAGGCTGCTCTGTCTATGGGATTTCTCCAGGCAGGAATAATGGGAGTGGGTTGCTGTTTTCTTCTCCTAATGATATAAGTACTTCAGTGTAGACTTTTTCCCCTAGGTTTTGATTTTTCAGCTGTGATCTAACGTTGAGAGCTTTTTTTGTTGTTTTTGCACATATATAAATAGAGTAATGTAACAAATAATTATTGCTGCACAGCCTCCCAGAGTTCCCATTCATGAAGTCATTGGGACCTTTGGTCATCTGTTACTTTCAGACATCTTTGTAGCTTTGATTCTATATTTTAAAAGATGTACAAGCTATGGTATCCTTTCTCAATAGAGACTCTAAGTCATTAGTTAATCATAATATAAAAATGATTATAAATTGCTTTTGCATATCTCCATGTATATTAATTTAAACATCCTTTTTTTTTTCCCCCTGCAAGGTCTTTCATTTGAGTGAGGCCAACCAACTGATATATTGTTCATTAATCATACATATTAATGGGAGTAGTTAAAGCTTTAAAGTCTAACTCACCATTCTGTCCATGGAGACTAGTTCTTATTTTCTAAATCTGATGACATAGTCTTCAGACACTGCTAATTAGGTCTATCCCTTGAAAATTCATCCTGACATGTTTCAAGAACATTTTTTCCCTTGAGTACAAGTTCATTAAATTATTACTATCTTTATGTAAGTCTTGCAACACTACTTAAATAATACAGCTTTCTCTATTTCAAACCATGGTTCCCAGTGAAGGATAAAGTATATCTCACTTCCTCATATCTTTTTTTCAGTCAAACACAATGGCCTGGGGAAATATCAGAGAATAATAGATATTATGGTCAGTAATGTTAAAGGAAGGTAAAAAAATCCTTTGTACCTGTAAGTGGAAATAGGTGTTAGCAGAGTTCTCTAGAAAAAAGAAACATAACCAGCAGGATGCATATATAGAGAGACAGAGACACAGACTGATTTTAAGGAATTGGCTCACACAATTGTCGAGTTCTGGTAAATCCAAAATGTGCGAGGCGGAGACCCAGTGAAGAGGTGCAGTTCGAGTCCAAGGCCGTCTGCGAGCACAGTCCCTTCCTGCCTGGGGGAGGCCAGTCTTTGATCCATTCGGGCTTTGCACTGATGGGTGATGCTCACCCACCTTACTGAGTGCAGCCTGCTTTACTCGAAGGCCACCATCTAAATATTAATCTTATTTGAAAACCATCTTTACTAAAACATCTAGAAAAATGTTCGGCCAAATACCTGGGCACCCTGGCTCAGCCAATTTGAGGCGTAAACTTAACCATCACAAAGTGCTATATAGATAATCAACTCCTGATTATCTACACAAATGGAAGGAAATGTTGCCCTAAGCAATCCAAATCAGATAACCTACAAGCAGTTCTATTGAGCCTCTGAATTAAATGATGAGTTTGCAGCAGTTGTTCCTGTGTTATCTGCACAGGCAAGTACTTAGGTCAGGCTCATTATGTGGCCCCGATTATAACTCCCAATGGTTTCCCACCACAATCAAAGTGCTAATCTGCTCTGCCAACCACCCATCGAGTGGCTTGTTATTCTCCAGCCACCCCTGTTTCTTGCTGACTCTTCAGTCACTTGTGCTCAGGGCTGCGTTCTCAGCGTTGCCTCTGCTCCATGTCCCTTCTCAGCCCTTGCACGGCCCATAGACCCATTTGGTTCAGGTGTCTGCTGACCTCCCTGATTTTTCTATCTGAAGCTGCACACATTCCAACTCTGTATCCCTTTGTCCTTGCTTTACTTTTCATGATTCGTATTGCTATTCAGGGTTTATATCTCTACTCATGGAGTTACCAGATTTGCACGGTACAGCACCGTTATCAGTACAGCACAAAGGTGATGCCCAGACCTGACCCAGCCAAGGTTCCTGAATGCAGGTCCCAGCTCTGCTGTTCCGAGACATGTGACCTCAGGCAACTTGCT
The DNA here is from genome assembly GCA_006408695.1 of Aepyceros melampus. Classification (NCBI taxonomy): domain Eukaryota; kingdom Metazoa; phylum Chordata; class Mammalia; order Artiodactyla; family Bovidae; genus Aepyceros; species Aepyceros melampus. The sequence goes on from SJXQ01008441.1 coordinate 358,379, forward strand.
CTGTCACTCAGTTGTCTCACCTGTAAATCAGATACCTCAAAGATATTTTGAAGACTTTGAAGATTTAATGGATCAGTTCGGTTCAGTCCCTCAGTTGTGTCCGGCGCTTTGCGACCCCATGGACTGTGGCACACCAGGCCTCCCTGTCCATCACCAACTCCCAGAGTTTGCTCATATTCATGTTCATTGAGTCGGTGATGCCATCCAACCATCTGTCGTCCCCTTCTCCTCCTGCCCTCAATCTATCCCAGCATCAGAGTCTTTTCCAATGAGTCAGCTCTTCACATCAGGTGGCCAAAGTATTGGAGCTTCAGCTTCAGAATCAGTCCTTCCAATGAACATCCAGGACTGATATCCTTTAGGATGGACTGGCTGGATCTCCTTGCTGTCTAAGGGACTCCCAAGAGTCTTCTCCAACACCACAGTTCAAAAGCATCAATTCTTCAGTGCTCAGTTTTCTTCACAGTCCAGCTCTCACATCCATACATGACTACTGGAAAAACTATAGTTTTGACTAGACAGACTTTTGTTGGCAAAGTAATGCCTCTGCTTTTTAATATGCCATCGAGGTTGGTCATAGCTTTTCTTCCAAGGAGCAAACATCTTCTAATTTCATGGCTGCAGTCACCATCTGCAGTGATTTTGGAGTCTAAAAAAGCAAAGTCTGTCATTGTTTCCACTGTTTCCCCATCTATTTCCCATGAAGTGATGGGACCAGATGCCATGATCTTAGTTTTTTGAATGTTGAGTATTAAGCCAGCTTTTCACTCTCTTTCACTTTTATCAAGAGGCTTTTTAGTTCCTCTTCACTTTCTGCCATAAGGGTGGTGTCATCTGCATATCTGAGGTTACTGATATTTCTCCTGGCAATCTTGATTCCAGCTTGTGCTTCTTCCAGTCCAGCGTTTCTCATGATGTACTCTGCATATAAGTTAAATAAGCAGGGTGACAATATACAGCCTTGACGTACTCCTTGCCCAATTTGAAAGCATCTGTTGTTCCATGTCCAGTTCTAACTGTTGCTTCTTGACCTGCATACAGATTTCTCAGGAGTCAGGTAAGGTGATCTGGTATTCCCTTCTCTTAAAGAATTTTCCACAGTTTGTTGTGATCTACAGAATCAAAGGCTTTGGTGTAATCAATAAAGCAGAAGTAGATGTTTTTCTAGAATTCTTTTGCTTTTTCTATGATCCAACAGATGTTGGAAATTTGATCTCCGGTTCCTCTGCCTTTTCTAAATCCAGCTTGGACATATGGAAGTTAACAGTTCATGTACTGTTAAAGCCTGACTTGGAGAATTTTGAGCATTAGTTTGCTAGTGTGTGAGATGAGTACAATTGTGTGGTAGTCTGAGCATTGTTTGGCATTGCCCTTCTTTGGGATTGGAATGAAAACTGACCTTTTCCAGTCCTGTGGCTGGATTTAATGGGTATATAGATGTAAACTGTTTTGAACGATGTCTGGCAGAGAGAAAAAACCTTGTATTATGTATTACTATCAGTGTTCCCACTAGAATAAAAGCTCCATGAAGACAGAATGGATTTGAGGTAATTCCAGAGTGCAGAGAAAGATCTGGCCCACAGTAAGAACTCATTAAATGTTTGTTGAATGAATTAATGATTGAATCTGGGCACATGCCAGCTGAGAATGGGAAATATGCTCTATTACAAAAATGTAGTGAAGAGGTGGCAGGGTGGTGGACTGCACTCCATAGGCCTATAGGGCCTGCACTTGCCCAGCTTAAAGACCAAAGAAAGAGCCAGAGTCAGCAACAGAGGCATTGATGGTTTAATGGATGGGGAGCTTATATAGCTGAAGCAAGGTCCTGGGGCCATTACCAGTTATGGGAGAATTGATGTCTCAAAGAGTTGGACACAACTGAGGGACTGAACTGAACTGAACTGCTGACAGGTGGACTCGTTAATTACCAGGAAAACCAACAAAGGGCTGTGAGATCCCAACTGCCCTTTGATAAGAAAAATCACAGCTGGGACCTGGAGCAAGTCCATAGGAGGTCCGTCATGTCAGTTGATGCAGGTGAAGCAGGCACTGGTTGGGCAGGGGATGTACAGAGAGCAAGAGAACAGCCATCTTGAATGACCTGACTGCACGCAGGTGAGCAAATGATGAGTTAAAAGTTGTCAAGTGATTGAAAAAGCAGAGTTGATTAAGTTTTATGTGTGTGTATATATATGTGTGTACATATGTACATACTATGTAGCAGGATACTTTGGATGTGTCTGGGGTTTCTCCCTGAAGAATACTTCTGTAAAGGGGATGGAATAGTCAACGGAGAACATAAAAAGAATCCAGAAAGTGATCCACAGCTGTCTCTTGCAGGGCTAACTGAGGCACCAGCTTTGTCAGGGCACCCTAACATTATTCTGGGGAAAGGTTGGGTCTGAAGGAGAAACTGTGGGAAGGCTGATGGATGAGGTCAGATTCAGAGTTCCCTTTACCCAGTCACACTGGCAAGTGACCTTGGATGCTAGGTTTAAGGAAATGAAAAGAGTATTCAAGAAAAACCATACCTAGTATTTACATAATGGCATTCAATGTGTGAAGATCATCAATATGTAGTCCCAATACTTATGGCAGTTATGAAAGAGCAAGTAGTGTTGGACTGGGAAGTGCCTTCTGACCACAGCTGCTTGAAAAGTTCACAGTAAGTATCAGAGGACATGCGTCTGAGTCAGGGCACAAGTGTCTGGGGAAGCCATCTCTGTCGGAGGGACTCTAGCCCCTTCTCATTGCCAAGGGTGTGTAGGAGCTTTCTCCCCCAACATTTCTGTTCCATCCCAGTGACTCCCACCACACACACTTCCTCTGCCAAACTAAAAGCTGGAGAGAGTTATTGAAGGATTTGGGAAGGAACTAAAGTCTCACCGTCCCTCCCAGGAACTCCTGAGTTTACCTAACAAATGAACAATATTCTCCAAACAGCTATTGTGAATAACTGTCTCTCCTCTTCTACCTTGAAGGCAAGATCCAGGCCTTAATCATTAATATATTTCCCCTAGTGTTAGTCACTCAGTGTGTCTGACTCTTTGCGACCCTATGGACTATAGCCCACCAGCCTCCTCTCTCCATGGGATTCTCCAGGCAAGAATACTGGAGTGGGTTGCCATGCCCTGCTCCAGGGAATCTTCCTGACCCAAAGATCAAACCTGGGTCTTCTCCATTGCAGGCAGATTCTTTACTATCTGAGCCATGAGGGAAGCCGTATTTTCCCCTAGAACAGTATGTAAGACACAGTACATTTCTACTGAATAAATTTACTCATCTTTTTGATAGGGTTTGAAGTCAATTTAAATTTCTAAGTGCAATTTAAGCCATTAAATTCAAATTGGCATATTGAGAACTATGCACTGAAAATTCATGTGTCTCAAAATGGGATGACCCTCCTAGTTTCATCTTCTGGATCCTCAGGAGTTCTCTTTGGTTAGAGGCAGTTGTTGCATAGCTACAAAATGTATTCCACGAATTTTTTCGGTGTTGGTCAATGCAGTCCTTCTCATCAAAACTGCAGTGCTGAAAGTCTACCCCTTGAGGGTACATTTCATATGTTAAAGTGTGTCATCATGTCATAAATGATTTCTTTGTTCTGGTGCTGATTGATAGAGCTGAGTTCCTTCTTATTTAAGGGCTGTGGCTCTGGCCTGACTGAAGTGTGCTGAAGAATCACATCTTGTTGTGTTCCTATTTACGTTTCTTTTAAATAAGACACTATTGATCTATGTGCAATTGCTTGTCCCTCTACATGTTTATTTTACCTACTCTAGGTCTAGAAAATGGGACAGTTCCCTTAATAAAAGTGGAAGATGTTTGAGGCTCTGAGAGCCCTTAGAGATGAGGCTTTCAGAGCATAGCTCTTGGACAAGGAAGGCAGTTTCCAAGCCTGGTTCTTCCCCTCCAGGCTGTGAGCAGCCTGTGTGAACTTCCAGATTGGTGGAGAGGAATGTCTCCAGCACCCACCCTCTCACTGCTGCTCAAAGATGATAAAATGTGTCACAGATGGTCAGGAAGCAGTTAAATCACACCCTACTGCCGCCCCACCGTGAACTGAGATGAACCAAATGCTTTGGCAGAGATTGGCAATGGCGGGTACAGAAAACAGAGCTCATGACTGGGACTGAAAGAGCTGGTGGTTTGGCAAGATGCTCAGGAGTCCAGACGAGTCTACGTGGAAGCTTGTGGTCCACCTGCTGGCAGCAGGCAGGGGTGCACAGCCATCATGGGAGAGGGTGAGAACCAGGAAGACCTAAATTCCAAAAGGCAAAGTAATAAACTTTCAGATGGGGACATCTGAAAGTCTGGCTTGGTGGTGAGAAAACAAGAGAACCTCAACAGTTAGAGCAGCAAAGTAACTGAAATTGTGAATGACCAGGATACCGCGTGCCCCTAAGGAAACCTTAATGCTGAGGATTGTGGGTGTTAAGATCAGATACACTAGGGTTTAAATTTTAGCCCCACCAATTGAAAGGAGAGTGATTTGGAGCTCAGTGTTTAACATGTCTCTCTGTGTAAAACGGGAACAGTATCACCCACCCCCAGTGGTTTTGGATGGATTAAAGGAAATAATGTAAGGGGCTTCCCAGGTGACACTAGTGGAAGAACCGCCTGCCAATGCAGGAGACACAAGAGATCCAGGTTCAATCCCTGGGTTGGGAAGATCACCCAGAGAAGGGCATGGCAGTCCACTCCAGTATATTGGCCTGGAGAACCCCATGGACAGAGGAGCTTGGTGCGCTATGGTCCATAGGGTCACAAAGAGTTGGACACGACTGAAGCGACTTAGCATGAATGCATGTGTATAGCACTCCATGACTGGACCATGGCAAGCATTTGATCAGTGGCAACCGTTTTAAGAATCATTTGTCATAGACTTTTATGTTTCTTCATACGTGGACAGCTTGGAGCACACAGGAAAAGTTGATTTTGGTTTCATCCAATCAGAGGGTACTTAAGAGGTCAGACTTTGACTAACTTATCTTCATGATCAAATTAGTAACACCATAAACACTAAACAGTGACTGTAGACAGCATTGACCACAGACCAGACCATTTGGCCCAGGCCAAGTTTCAATGAAGTGTTGTTTACTCAGATTATCGTTTATTCAACTGTAGCTGATGGGGTTAGTTAATACTGTCATATTTCTTTCTTGTTTTTGAAAAGCCACATTAGTTACAGGCAGAGTCCATCCAAGGGGGAAAAAATGAAGGGAACAGAGAGATGGGGAAATTGTGGTATGATTTAGACATTTTAAGATCCTAACTTAAACGAGAAAAGCAACACTGGGAATAGCACCACAATATGGATTCAGCTTTCCTTAGCTCTGAGCCTATATCAGATTCTTTGTTCATGCTGAATTACATCCTCTTCCCATGTCCTTACAAGAGCTACTTGTCTGATCCCTGAAATAATGAGACCTTTATGACTAGTCTCGTTGCTGTCGTAGATGTATTTTTAAAGATGTTAACACATAAAATTCACTTAGGCTATTATGCATTGCTCATACAAGTATTCTCCCATTTTTTCACATATTGTTGATTTCAAAATGTGCTAACTTTTTACATCAGTCATAAATCTTATTTCCGTTCACAATGTAAAAAAGGAAAACTAAACTTCCAAGATAGCCCGTAATGTTTTCCTGTGTAATTAACACCTCCTTCACAGTTGTGGATGCCACTCAAGGGCCTGTCTCCTCTTCCTTGACATTTCCTTGGTACCTTGTTCAGGCTGAGCTGATGCCTAAGAGTGTGCTACATACACACGTGGGAATAGAGGAATTCTGGAAAGTAGCCAGCTGCATTAGCAAGACCTGGCAATTTAGAGAGATTACTTATACATGTCTCCTCTGTGGGCTTGAGGTCTGCATGTCGCCCTTTATTTCAGTCTGATTACTTCTGTAACTTATCCTTCTCATCATCATCATTATCAACAACAAAAACCATCTGTCAGATCAGTACCAGTCATCCGTTATTTGCATTCTTGCCTTCTTAATGCTCTTGGATGTCCAAGTGTTTATAAATCAAGTAGCTAATTTAAGATCCATGTGCTCTCATACTGCAAGTCATCCTGGAAGCATCAGGCTATTTTTCTGTTGAAAATTTGTAGATGTCATTTATTTAAATAGACTTGGATTTTTCCCCCCTTCTGCCAATATTGACCCATGCAGCAAATGCAGATGGGTGAAGTCACTTGATAATTCAAGTAAAAATCATTCCTTTGTAGAAATCTCCTGTTTAAAAAATATATATATTGAAATAGAATATACATTCTGAAGGATGCATGTATCCTGATGATACATGTTTGTTGAGTTTTCACAAAGCATGAACACCCTTGTGACTAGCACATGGTCCAAGAAACAGAACATCAGCATCACCAACCCTGTAAGCCCTCTAATGCTCCAAGTTCCTCCCAACTCCCGCATCAGTGACCTGTTGCAGCTTCTAACAACTTATTTAGTATTGCCTGCTTTTATTCCTTATACAAATTGATGAACATTATGTTTACACAATTCAGCCATATCAATGCATGCAATTATATTCCATTAATTTCCATCATTAGGGACTTCCCTGGTGGCTCAGACGGTAAAGCATCTGTTTACAATGCGGGAGACCCGGGTTCGAACCCTGGGTTGGGAAGATCCCCTGGAGAAGGAAATGGCAATCCACTCCAGTACTATTGCCTGGAAAATCCCATGGACAGAGGAGCCTGGCAGGCTGCAGTCTATGGGGTCGCAAAGAGTCAGACATGACTGAGCGACTTCACTTCAATTTCCATCATTATATTGTATTACAGTGTATGAATAATCTACAATTTACTTTGTTTATTTTTAAATTAAAAAATAGATAATTGGCTAAAGGATGTTAGAAGGACAGGGCAAAAAAGAGCTAACATTTATTATTACTATTTTATCAGATATTATAGTAGGACTGTTTTTGCTGTTAATTGTGGAAAGAAGCAGGTAGCATAAAATTGACCATTTTAACTGTACAGTCCAGTAGTGTTAAGAATATTTGCATCGCTGTGAAAAGATTTCCAGAACTTTTCATCTTGTAAAACTACAACTCTGTTCCCATTAAATAAGTTCCTATATCCGCCAACCCCCCAGGTCCTGACAACACCATTCTACATTCTGTTTCTATAAATTTGACAACTCTAAGTACCTCATATGAGTGAATCATACCATATTTGCCTTTTAGTGACTTATCTCACTATGTTTGTTTCAGTTAGCATGATGTCATCCAGGTTTGGGCTTCCCTGGTGGTTCAGATGGTAAAGAATCTGCCTGCAGTGCAGAAGACCCAAGTTCAATCCCTGGATTGGAAGATCTCCTGAAGAAGGGACTAGCAACCCACACAGTATTTTTGCCTAGAGAATTCCATGGACAGAGGAGCCTGGTGGGCTATAGTCCTTGGGGTTGCAAAGAGTCAGACATGACTGAGCTACTAAATACACACACACATATATCAAGGTTTACACCTGTTGTAGCATGTAACTGAATTCTTTTCCTTACTGAATAATATCCCATTGTCTGCACCTCATTTTGTTTTATCTACTCAACTGTCCATGAACGTTTGGATTGGTTCCACCTCTTGGCTGTTCTGAATAGTGCTGCTTATGAACATGGGTGTGCAAATATCTCTTCAAGACCCTGATTTCCAGTCCTTTTGGATACAGACCCAGAAGTGGGATTTCTGGATCACATGGTAGTCTTAAGAATCTGCGTAGTGTTTTCCATAGCAGTTGCTCCACTGTACAATTTTACCTGTAGTGATGAGCATTCTGGTGTCTCCAGATCCTTGCCAACACTTACTTTCTGTTTACCATTCTAATGCGTGCTGTGTGGTAGGAGTTTTCCGTATGATCTCCTTTTTAATTAACAAATGGGCTACTAAGTATAAGTACCAATTTTACAGCGTGACATCTTGACACAATAACCTTCCATAAGAGGAAAGACTGGGATTCCAATCCAAGTGGTCCTGAAATTGACAGGGAGGTTTTTATTCTTAAAGAGACATGCGATCACAGAACCAACCCACCACTTCTGTTCTAAGCTATTAGAATGAAGGGCTATATAAGATCACCTGAGTTTGAAATAGGAGATTGAGGCTTAGGACAAGAAGGAGTTCTCCAAGGTAGTCTCCAGGCCATTAGCAGCAGCATTGCTGGGAACTTGTTATAAATGTGAAGTCCCATCTACTAGGGCTACTGAATATTCAAGCAGGCCCCTGAGGATGCTGATGTGTGATAAGTTTAGAGCACCACTGGGTTTAAATCATTGGACAAACATGGAAACCGATGTCTAATAACCTTCACACTGTTGCCAAATAGGAAACTTACATGTTGAGCACTTTGAGGTGTCCTGGGCACCTGATATGGCAAATCTGCATTTTATGCTTCATATTCCAATCTTAAGAAAAGTATTGGATTAGTCCAATTGTAATTATGCTGAAACAGTATGTCCCCAACCATTTGGAGATTCAGCCAAACTCCAACTTGTCAGAGCTGCTCCTGAACAAAAGGCCACCTGTTACTAGGTGTCCTGGTCAGTATGGCCATGCCCAGCTCAGCATTTATCTGTTTTTTGCTGGGATTTTCATCCCAATCCACATCCGAGTGTCCATTCTTGTCTCACTTTACAAGGGGTCTAGAGTGAGCCCTGTAATGAAGGGCCTGACATAAGACCGAAGTTGAAACAAACACACAAAAATGGTTTCTCCATCTTCATCAGGGGGGTACTCCTAGACCCAGCCCCAGAATATGGAATCTAAAAAAGCCAAACTCACAGAAACAGAGACAGAATTTTGGCCGCCAGAGGCTGAGGACGGACAAAGTGCACAAACTTCCAGCTAGAAGATGAGCATGTTTGGGGAAATTATAATGTACAGCATGGTGACCGTAGTTAACAAAACTGTGTTTATATATAAAAGTTGCTGAGAGAGTAGATTTTAAATATTCTCAACACACACACACACAAATGATAATTACATAGTGCAATGGAAGCATTCACTAACTTTATCCATAATATAGAAGTGGATGAAGTCATCAGTTTGTACACATGAAACGTACACAATAGTACATGTCAGGTATGTCACAGTAAAGCTGGAAAAGAAAATATTCAAGTCTGCTTTGGGATGTTATTAGAAATTCAAACATTAAACTGCATATACGTGCTGGCTGAAGTTGCTGTGTATAATATGTTCTGATAATTTGACAGTCCTCAAAAACTGGGGTCCTTGACCCCTGTTTGGGGAGCTGGGCCTCACAGCAGGAGGTGAGCAGTGGGTAAGCCAGCGGAGCTTCATCAGCCACTTGCTGCTTCCCATTTCTCGCATCACTGCCTCAACTATCCTGGCCCCCATCCCCATCCAGGGAAAAATTGACTTCCATGACACTTGTCTTTGGTGCCAGAAAGATTGGGGACCCCCGCTCAAAAACATTTTGCCTGCTTGTCCACTGTTAGCAAGGAGACGTAAAGAGAATCAGCCCGTGCTCCTCCAGAGACACACTGCACACTCCGATAATTGCAAGGCTGACTTGAATGATGGTGTAAATCAGCAGTGGTGAATTAGAATTCAAAAGCTTGCCCATACCATACCATATGGAATCATGAATGCTTTTCCTCCTCACCCTAAGCCATGCCAATACTGTGTTACAATATCTGAGAGTTGGTTTCTTTTCAACATGAACGCTGGGATAAAAGGTAGCTTCGTTTTACCCCACTTCCTGCCCCAAGGAACATATATATCTCCTTAAGGAAAAGAGACTGTACCAGAAGTTGGTCCTGTGGATTTAACTTACCTCAACCTAAAAGAAAGAACTGATCACCTCCTTCCATGTCACTGATTTTGTTTCTTTGTGCTCTCAGCACTTCCACTTTCTAAGTCAACATTTTATCATTGATTAATCCTCAGGGGCTGACTGACTTGCATATACTAAAAGACGCAATATATTGATTTTCAGAATGTGTAAACTGCAAGACTAGTAAAGTATGTACATATGTATAACTTTTATTCAGTATACAGAATATTATATATTCATTCCAATCTTACAACCCCTAAAAAGAACTCCAGGGTTCAGAACTCTAAAACAGAAGGTACATGAAAATACTACTAATTATATTTCTGGTTTTAATAAAATTATTTTAAAAATCTGCTCTGTAGATGTTAACCAGGATTTTTTTTCTGAAAACAGCTGCTATCATTAGAGTCTTTGATAGTAGGAACTTAACTTGCATTCCCCATGCAATCGCAGTGTCTTATGTGCTAACCTACCTTCCAAAGTTTGCTCTGATGCTTCAGCTTATCTTGGATTTCTTACCCCACTCCAAGCCTAGTTGAAGACCAAAGAAATCAGGAAACTTTGCCTGACACTTTCAGAGTAAGAAAATTAATCAGTGAAATTGGGCCTTTCTCACAATTTTGTGAGAGCTTGTGCTCACAATTCTCCTCAAAAAGGGTTGAAAGATCACTAATACTTTTACCTTTGAAATGGCAATATATTAACATACTACCAATATGGTAATAAAATGAAGTTATTAATAATAATGAAAGAGAATGATCATCTTTAGAAACCAGACTTAGAAATGCTTCTCATTCAAAATGTATGCTTTCCATACCTAAGCTTGCTTCCTTCTATTAGAAAGGAAAAAAAATAAATGTATAATAAATAAATGCTCTTCAAATGATATCAAATATACAGATACTTAGAACTGTCATTCTGACTCTTGCTATTGTAATTTAGCTAGTTGTAAACTTGGCAAGTTAATATTCACTTACAGTAATGAAGATTAATAAGCAAGGAGTGAACATTTTAGTTCACTTATAAAACAGCTTAACCATCCAAAGGGAAGAAAAGAGCTAGGTAATATAATTTGCACAATGTATATAATTATAATATAGCTTTGTGAAGTACTTTTCAAACTTTAGTGAACATGAGAATTACCTGAAGTTTTTTTTTTTTTTTTTTTTTAATGCAGATTCATGGATCCCTTTCCCAGAGATTCTAAACTAGTAATTCCAGGCTGGGGCCCAGAAAAAATATATTTTGAATACTTAATCTCACCCTTCGGAAATTCCTTTAAAATTGAAATTCAGATCACTCTCTGAAAATACCAATTTAAGGTGATAAATGCATTGATTTTTGCACCTGAACCCATTGAATTATCAGATAAAATGCTAATCTTAGCCAACCTTTCAGATTTTTATATTTCTTTGCTAGAGAGTCAAGGTAGACAGCCTTTAAAGGGCTGCTAATAAGAGTCACGATTTATTCATTCCCGGCACTATTGTTCTCATCTTGGTTGTTAAGAATTGTCCCATAGCTTTTAGACTTCACTGACCTTTAAAGGTCATGTGGACTTGGGATTGTTTTTTTAAATTTGAGTTAATTTGTACTGTCTTTGAACTTCCATTTCATACTGTCTCATCTTAAAATTGGAGAAGGAAATGGCAACCTACTCCAGTGCTCTTGCCTGGAGAGTCCCATAGACAGAGAAGCTTGGTGCAGGCCACTGTCAATGGGGTTGCAAAGAGTCGGGCACGACTGAGCGACTTCACTTCACTTTCACATCTTAAAATAAAATGGAATCACAGTATTTATCATCTGTTTCTCTTTGATTTCCAGGGAAGACGAGGAAAACCAGGGCCTCCAGGAAAACCAGGGCCTCCAGGACCACCTGTGAGTAGACAGTAGCATGTTTCACCAAAGCCTCTCTGTATGTCTGTGTGTTCATTACAGGTCACTTTAATCCCCTGTAGATAATAGTTTCCATCTCTCCACTGTTTAACATGGTTGTGTTCCCTATGCCTTTCGCATCACAAACAAGAGGTCAGGGAGGCTGGGCGCTGGCTGCCCTGGCTCCCACCCACCTCATTTCTGGACATGAGTAAGTACACCGCCTGCACGGGTGACCCAAGCCAAGACCCACATCAGCAAATCCCGTGCTGGACCCACCTGAGCCCCATCTCCTCAGTGTCTTAACATCCAGCCGGGTGGCCAGTTAGGTGTCTGTGGAACTTGATACAGCTGTGTTGCCAGTAAAATTTCATAGAATGTTCTTGCTAAAGATAGCCATAAAGATCTCATAGCCGGCTATCTGATCTTGTCCTTTATCCCAAGCTTCTATAAGAAATACTCCATGGAGAAGGCAATGGCACCCCACTCCAGTACTCTTGCCTGGAAAATCCCATGGATGGAGGAGCCCAGTGGGCGGCAGTCCATGGGTCGCTGAGGGTCGGACATGACTGAGCGACTTCACTTTCACTTTTCACTTTCATGCACTGGAGAAGGAAATGGCACCCCACTCCAGTACTCCTGCCTGGAGAATCCCAGGGATGGGGGAGCCTGGTGGGCTGCCGTCTATGGGGTCACACAGAGTCGGACACGACTGAAGTGACTTAGCAGCAGCAACTCTGGCTTCAGAGCCCAGCTTAATCACTACTAGATATTGATAATTGAGTTGGGAAGAAAGCTTCCAAAATTAAGAAGGGCAAATAGCTTTTGGCATAATAGTGCTAAGTATCTATTCTCATATACTAAAAGAACTGAGGCAAACATTTTTTGACTGATTTTGCTGTAATTCTCTGCTGTTACAAATTTGGCTTTCTGCTCTGTACACTACAACTCATTAAATGGAAAGTTGTGTGATTTTCAAAAAAAAAAAAAAGAAATACTCCATCTCTTGTGCTCCTGCTCACTCTCCAACTCCCTAGAGTTTGGTTTGTGTCCAGACTACTGCATTGCCCTGCATTTGCTGCGGTCACCAGGGTGTCTGAGTCACAAGACTCCTTGGGCATTTTTAAGGCTTCACTTTATTTCACTGCTGTATGGGCTTCCCTGATGCCTCAGCAGATTAAGAATCCACCTACAATGCCGGAGACACAAGGGATGCAGGTTCGACCCCTGAGTTGGGAAGATCGCCTGGAGGAGGAAATGGAAATCCATTCCAGTATTCTTGCCTGAAAATCCCCATGGACAGAGGAACCTGGCAGGCGACAGTCCCAAGAGTCGCAAAGAGTCGGACATTACTGAGCAACCAAACACACAACCCAAGGCACACATAGTAATGGACACTGTTGACTTGTCATCCTTGAAACTTTCTATTCTCTTGGTTCATTGAGGCTGATATTTTTCTATCTTTGGATCCATCCTTTTGGTCTCCTTTCTTAAAGCTGTTCCCTCTTCCCTTATTTCTGTGTTGTATGGTTTAAAGACTCCCAGTCTTCTCTTTCCACCCAGACATCCCCTGAGTTCCAGACTCCTACACCCTACCACCTGCTCAGTATCTGTACTTGGAAGTCTAATGCATGCTACAAACACTGTCTGTCCAAAGCTAAACTCTAAAATGATCCTAGATATTCTCTGTCTCTCTTTATGTCCACATCCAAATAGTTCCTAAATCATGTGAATTCTATGTCCTAGTAGCTCTCATTCTTCATGCCACTGCCTTATTTAGGCCCTTGTCAACTTGTATCTGTTTCTGTAGCCTTCTCCCAGCTGGTCTCTTGGCCTCTACTTTCTACAAGTGGAGTCATATTTTAAATCATAACTGATTGTGTAGGTCTTTGGTTGAAAACTCTTTAATAATATCCCTTTCCTTCTAGATGGATTCCACATTTTCTACAGACCATTCTAACCCCTTCAGAGTTTGCCCTTTGCCTCTCTTTGTCTATCCTTCTCTGTGCCCTTCCTACTTTTGCAACTTCTAGTGTCATCTTTCTTTACAATCTCAAAATGCCATGGGTTGTGAATGCTCTCCCTGAGGTCCAGGTGAGCTCCCCCATCTGCCGGGCTCCTTATGTAGCCTTTTCAAGTGTTTTCAGCACATGAGGGTCATCTTCCATGAACCTATGAGCTTAAACCTCCTGCAGAGAGAGCACATTGTTTTGTAACTCAACTCTTATTTTTCTTATCTTTCTGGCCACTGCCTGTGAATTTATTTTGAACCTCTCAGTTCAGTTCAGTCACTCAGTCGTGTCCGATTCTTTGCAACCCCATGAATTGCAGCACGCCAGGCCTCCCTGTCCATCATCAACTCCCAGAGTTTACCCAAACTCATGTCCATCGAGTCAGTGATGCCATCCAGCCATCTATTCTTCTGTCATCCACTTCTCCTCCTGCACCCAATCCTTCCCAGCATCAGAGTCTTTTTCCAATGAGTCAACTCTTCTCATGAGGTGGCCAAAGCATTGGAGTTTCAGCTTTAGCATCAGTCCTTCCAATGAACACCCAGGAATGATCTCCTTTAGAATGGACTGGTTGGATCTCCTTGCAGTCCAAGGGACTCTCAAGAGTCTTCTCCAACACCACAGTTCAAAAGCATCAATTCTTCGGCACTCAGCTTTCTTGACAGTCCAACTCTCACGTCCAACATGACCAATGGAAAAACCATAGCCTTGACTATACCGACCTTTGTTGGCAAAGTAATGTCTCTGCTTTTGAATATGCTATCTAGGTTGATCATACCTTTCCTTCCAAGGAGTAAACGTCTTTTAATTTCATGGCTGCAGTCACCATCTGCAGTGATTTTGGAGCCCCCCCAAAAAAATTCTGACACTGTTTCCACTGTTTCCCCATCCATTTCCCATGAAGTGATTGGGACCAGATGGCATGATCTTAGTTTTCTGAATGTTGAGCTTTAAGTCAACTTTTTCACTTTCCACTTTCACTTTCATTAAGAAGCTTTTTAGTTCCTCTTCACTTTCTGCCATAAGGGTGGTGTCATCTGCATATCTGAGGTTATTGATATTTCTCCTGGCAATCTTGATTCCAGCTTGTACTTCATCCAGCCCAGCGTTTCTCATGATGTACTCTGCATATAAGTTAAATAAGCAGGGTGACAATATACAGCCTTGATGTACTCCTTTTCCTATTTCGAACCAATCTATTGTTCCGTGTCCAGTTCTAACTGTTGCTTCCTGACCTGCATACAGGTTTCTCAAGAGGCAGGTCAGGTGGTCTGGTATTCCCATCTCTTTCAGAATTTTCCACAGTTTATTGTGATCCACACAGTCAAAGGCTTTGGCATAGTCAATAAAGCAGAAATAGATGTTTTTCTGGAACTCTCTTCCTTTTTCCACGATCCAGCAGATGTTGGCAATTTGATCTCTGGTTCCTCTTCCTTGCCTTTTCTAAAACCAGCTTGAACATCTGGAAGTTCACAGTTCACGTATTGCTGAAGCCTAGCTTAGAGAATTTTGAGCATTGCTTTACTAGCGTGTGAGATGAGTGCAATTGTGCGGTAGTTTGAGCATTCTTTGGCATTGCCTTCCTTTGGGATTGGAATGAAAAGTGACCTTTTCCAGTCCTGTGGCCACCACTGAGGTTTCCAAATTTGCTGGCATATTGAGGCATAATTGTGTAACACAGTTTCTGGCATGTAGCATGTGACTATCAATTTTTCAGTGAATGAGTCAACAAGTGAATGCACTTTGTAGATGAGAAAATGAAGATGGTGAATTGAGTCTCTTTTTAAAGACCAGAAGCACCTGTACCACCACTAGAGGGCTCTAGACTAGACCTCCTAGAGTCACTTAGGGTGTGGTCATATGCCAAAAATGAACAAGATTGCCACTCTATCCTGGTTTTGTTTCATCCATTTAGCCATTCAAGTAAATTGTTCCCTTAGCAATGTACTCATGTCAGTTGATATTGTTATGAAACAAGTGTGGTGGGGCAAGTGGGGAGACATAAATTGGGCATCCTGGAATCCAGTCTTTAAAGGAATCAGCTTTGTTATTCCAAATTTTCTAGCAAAAGAGGACACATTGTAGGATTTTCAGTAATTGTCTCCTGCTATAAACAAGAAAAGCTGGTACAAGCTAACAGGCAAGATTAGACCATCACATAGTTTTCTAAATGAATGACACTGCTTTCAAGCAAGATAATTGTTGTCTCAAAGGAGGAATTTGAATGATGAAGGTCTTTATGACAAGCTTGCCAAATGTCTAAGAGAGAAGAGGATTATACCAAATCCTGGAATGAGTTCTCAGCTATAGATCAAATGACTTTACTGAAGAATTTAGAAGATTAAGGAACGTGCAGCCATATGAAAGTTTATAATATTCAATTCTACAGGTTTTAGTTTATTGTCAGAGTGTTTGGGAGAGACAGGTAGTTATTTTATTTCAAGTGTTAGATTTAGAATATAAACTCAGCTATGGGTCTGATACACAGTGTTCATTAAATCCTGAGTACATGGGTTTTAAAAGAAAAATGGTTTACTATCTTTTGTAATATATGAAAATATCAATTTGTTAAACTGCAAAATAAGGGAGAAGAATGCTCCCCCGCAAAAGGTTTTTATTCACGGTTAGCTTTTGTTTTAAAAGTGTTAGACTATACCATCAGCTCATTTTTGTTTAAAAATTGTGGTTCATGGAAACTCTTTGTCTTTTGTCTTGTTTTGTCTTAATTGGAGGATAATTGGTTTATAATGCTGTATTGGTTTCTGCCATACAATTCACAACATGAATTTAATTCTAGGATAACTCCTCTAGTTGATTAAAATATCTTTTCTCTAATACAAGTATTATCAAAACTCTATCTTGGGGTGCATTTTTTATCAGCTTTTGAATTTTTAAAGTTATTTACATTGTTGGTTGAAGTGATGTCATGCATGCCACCATACTGTAAAAATTTCCATGAAGCACCTGGTCGTTCTTGCAGAAATTAAGAGTAACATTGAAAATAGAGGTGAAATACATGGCTCCCCATATTTTTCTATGCCATCTTCATGTTTAATTTTTCTGTGCCATCTTCATGTTTAATTTTTCTAAACATAATGCACTTTAGCAATAGAACTTTTATTTCCCAACTGGTTAGAAATGATCAAAGTTTTCCCAAATCAGTCCTTTCGTGATCATATTAACTAATATTTTCAGAAAATAAGCTTATAAAAATTAACCTGTCCCTAATTCACATTGTTTAATAGTTTCACAAACTATTAAACAATTATTTAAGGCCTACTCTGTGCCTAACACCCTGTTAAGAGCTGGATTTGCAAAAATGGATATAATACGGTCCTTGCCCTTCACATATTTAGGTTTAACTCACAGAAAATTGGACTAGAGGAAGAAAACTTAGAAAAGATAATGGCAAGGTGGTTTCTTTCTGGAACTGACAACTGAGGCATAAAGGTTGAGCCTTAAAAACATGGAGGAACTCCTGCTCATCACGACAACATGAGTAATGTTGGAGGATGTTATGCTGGATGAAATAAGCCAGTAACCAAAACAAGGACTACCTTATTCCACTTTACGAGATTTCTGAAATGGTCAGGCTTGCAGAAGCAGAGAATACAGTAGTGGCTACCAGGGCTGAGGGGTGGGGGTACTGGGGAGTTGTTATTCACTGAGTATAAAGTTTCAGTTTTGTGAGATGAATACTTTCCAGAGATCCATTATACAGCATGGTGCCTATAGCTAGTGATTTAGTAGTGTGCGTTTCAAAACCTGTTAAGAAGGCAGATTTCACATGAAATGTTTTTACTGCATACACACGCATGCACACACACAAGGAAACCCTGCGAGGTGCTGAATATATCAGTTACCTTGGTTGCAGGGATTGGATCACAGGTGTTTGCATCTGTCCAAATTCAACACATTGTACACATGAAATATGTGCAAGTCTTTGTATATCAGTTATGCTCCCCAGATGGTGTCAGTGGAAAAGAATCTGCCTGCCAGTGCAGGAGATGCGAAAGATGGAGGTTCTGTCCTTGCATTGGGAAGTTCCCCTGGAATAGGAGGTGGCAACCACTCCAGTATCCATGTCTGGAAAATTTCACAGACAGAGGAGCCTGGCAGGCTACAGTCCATTGGGCCACAAAGAGTCGGACACAACTGAGTACCCGAACACACACACAGCAGATGCCTCTACAAAGCTGTTTCTATTAATATTAAAATTGGGGAGATTCGTCCAGAAAGCAAATAGAAGGGAAGGGGAGAGCGAGCTGGGTGCTGCTGACAGAGGGAAGTCGCCTTAACAGAAGCACAGGTGCTGAGCCCCAGGGAGCCGGGCAGCTGTGGCCCCAACACTGACAGGTCGGGTCCAGCCTGGGAAGTGTCCTGGCAGACCTGCTGTGAGTGCCACGAGTCCCAGGAAGCCAGGAGGAGTCTGTGGGAGCTCTGAGTGGAGAGTCACAGGCACAGGTTTCTTGATAGGTGACTCCAGTGGGCAAGTGGTTGGATTATTGAGAGAGTGAGATCCTCTGCAGCTCTCAAAGGACTTACTGTTTAAAAGGACAGCAGAGTATTTTTTATCTCTGTCAGTGTGTCCCATACAATCATTTGTATTTTATTACCACTTACATATAACTTCTTCAGGGGATGTTCCCAACCCAGGGATCGAACCCAGGTCTCCCACAGTGCAGGCAGATTCCTTACCAGCTGAGCCACAAGGGAAGCCCAAGAATACTGGAGTGGATAGCCTGTCCCTTCTCCAGGGGATCTTCCCGACCCAGGAATTGAACTGGGGTCTCCCGCATTGCAGGTGGATTCTTTACCAACTAAGCTATCAGGGAAGCCCTTGTAGCTCAGCTGGTAAAGAATCTGCCTGCAATGCGGGAGACCTGGGTTTAATCTCTGGGTTGGGAAGATCCCCTGGAGAAGGGAAAGGCTACGCACTCCAGTGTTCTGGCCTGGAGAATTCCATGGACTGTATTCCATGGAGTCGCAAAGAGTTGGACACAACTGAGCGACTTTCACTTTCCCATTACCTGTGGGCATTTTTAGATCAAAATGTTTTTCATTTATTTGTCTTATTCCACGTTATACTGTATGTGGTTTGAGCTCCACTTCACAGCAGGAAGGAAAGTAACAAGAGAAAGAAGGGAAGGTTCATAGAGCCAAGACCCATCTGACTGAGCCTGAGAGATGGCATCTGCCTCACCCTGCTGGCTGCCGTGAGATTCCTAAAGCGCGTGTTACAGTGTCTCACGACAGTGTGGAATAGAAAAACTAGTAACTCTCTCTCTTATCAAACAATCATCAAATAATATGCAGTGTCCCTCAAATGAATGAATAGTGTAGTATACAATTTTAGCACATGTGTTTGAGCAATTAGCCTTCAGAAAAGCTAGGGGAAATTCTTTTATTGATTTATTCTGTTCAGTGTGAATGTCTGAAAAGAACGAAGGAATAGGAGTTTTCAGGAGGCAGGGACCCTTGGATAATAGCATACTTTGCTCAGTTTCTTCAAGAAAATATTTTTCCCTCCAAGGCTTTAAGAGATGTTCCCTAAATCTTCCCTAAATCAGAGATAGTGTTGTTATTCAGGGGAGTGTCAAAGAAGATTTTAGAAAATTAAAGAAAGAAATCTTGAATGGCCTGAAGCATCTCATATAATTAAAACATTTTAACCAACCATTCTATTTTTGATTCTTTGTTCTGAGGCCAAATTTGTGTTTTTCAACTTTCTTAAGAAACTTATCTTTTTACAAAAAATAATTTCCCACCACTTTGTGTGTGTGGAAGGACAATCTTTTTCACCATAAGAAAGTACATTTCCTAGGGGAAAACATTCTAATAAAGGAATATTTACTAAAAGTAGATTTTTTGAACTAATGTGATTAGATTTTCTTTCATCAAAAAAGATTATTGTTTCATCAAAATCATGTGTATCACTCCAAGTTAGCTTTCCGTACTTAATAGTATTTTTTTTTTCTCTTTGAGGAAGCTTTAGTTGAAGTTTACATGCATGTAATCTGCATATAATAAAATTATTCTCAATTGGAATGCTGGTAATTGAGGAGCAACTGACTCAATCTTAGAGTTGGCAACAACCTTTTATGATGAATATATCTTTTATAAAATGCTGGTCCAGTTTCCTGTTAGTAAGCAGAGCTGATCTTTCATATACAAAGGAAAGCCCCCAAATTCCCCCAAGTGACTTCTCTCGTCTTAGTTTGAATGAATAGTCTTCACTGGAGGGAAACCAGTATGCCGTGATGTCTTGGATTGGGGTGTGGTGGGTGTTAGTTGCTTAGTCGTGTCCGACTGTTCGCAACCCCATAAACTGTGGCCCACCAGCCCCTCTGTCCATGGGATTCTCCAGGCAAGAACACTGGAGTGGGCTGCCATTTCCTTCTCCACTAAGATTATGATTGAGAGCAGGTTTTCAGAGAGGAAGCATGAGACCCTTAAGCATCTGCCTGGGGAATGAAAGAGCAGAAACCCGAGGAACAGTTCTAAAGACAGAGCAAGGTGAGTCAGGACAGACGGTCAGAGCACTAGCTCTGTGTGCGGTGCTCCACTGCCAGGGCCTTATCCTGACAGCTCTTGTGAGAGCATAAACGATGCTCAGTTTACAGTTGGGTAAAGGAGGCTTAGAGGCATCAAGTAACTTGACTGGGATGGCTCAAGTGTAAGTGGTGGTTTAGTCACTAAGTCATGTCTGACTCTTTCGCGACCCCATCCTGTAACCCACCAGGCACGTCTGTCCATGGGATCTCCCAGGCAAGAATACTGGGGTGGGCTGCCATTTCCTTCTCCAGGAGATCTTCCCCAAGTATAAGTAGGCATTGAAACCCAGGAATGGATCCCTAAACCTACCTTTATTCTGCTAGATCCCAGGTGTGAAAGACAAGCTTCTGCATTGCAGCTGGACTAGGGTCAGCCTTACTTAAGCAAACCAGGAACAGGACTTGATGTTCCCACGTGAAAGCCCAGCACTGCGGTGCCTTGGGATTGAGTAGATGTTCCGGGACATTTCATTAGATGTTTCCAGGTCTCTGCTTCCTTTTCCCTAAACTTGAAATGATAGCACCTGCTTCATCTGCCTCCCACAGTTGCTGCGAGAGTCGCCTGCCATGTACGTGAAAGAACTTTTTGGAAATGTAAATCTCTATCTAAGTATACCCTAAATATACTCATATTATTTTGAACTTTTCTGTTCAAAATCCAGTTAACCCAAACTGAAATGTCTGTCAGTGAATTGCTCAAGTGCAAGACTGCATGCTCTGTAAATGGGTATGTAATAGCCTGTCTGGGTGTATAAACCTGCTCCTGAAGACACACACAAATTACTCCCATCAGGCGATGCTATCAGCACATCGACAGGGATGTCTTCTTCTCCCCTGGTTTATTTCGTGGGACTGATGTCCTCATGGACTTGCTCATCTGTGGCAAGCTGCTGAATTTTATTAGATGTCATGTTCTCTAAGTCCCGGCCATCTTCACTTACTCTCCCCCAAAAAAAAAAAAATTTATTTGTCTTTCAAGGCTGCCAGTCGTCTGAGCAGCATAAAGAATGGAAAATAGTGGCCTTGTGTTAGGATGAGGCTTGGAGACTCTCGGGACGTAAAATGCCTTAGTTTATTTCCAAGTACTCTGGGTTTTTGTTCCTTTAAAAGTAAGAGCAGAGGAGCTGGCAGTGAGGCGGAGCAGAGCATTTAACTAATGAGCCATTAAAAGCCGTACATCTGAGCCCACCCTTCTGACATTTGCCTCACTTCTCATTCATCATCACTGTAAACATGTTTATTAAGAACTGCAATAATTTGAAAATGTGTTATTATTCCTCTCGGTTGCAAGCAGAGCTCTTGATTTCTTTTTTTTTCTGGTATTGTCTTTGTGCGTTGTTTCATTGTTGTGGTAAGAGAATTGAGCAGTGGGCTCACATGTGTCACATTTCAGCACAACGATTTATTTGAAAAGAGAAATTCATGTGATTTGTAACATGGGGCAGCAGCTCCCTCTACTGTTTCCACGGGAAAAGCTCTAGGAAAAGGATGTTGAGCCAATGTCTGGAAACTGTTCAGTGTGTGAGGCTTAATTATAAAGCTGCACGATTTTCAGACTTTGTTTTCAGGATTTTGTTGCATCTTATGCTTATCCTATATTTTAAATACAAATACCAGTTCATACAAATACCTGCTTCCCAGGCGGCACTAGTGGTAAAGAACCTGCCTGCCAATGCCAGAGACATGAGACTCAGGTTCAGTCCCTGGGTTGGGAAGATCCCCTGGAGGAGGGCATGGCAACCCACTCCAGTGTCCTTGCCTGGAGAATCCCATGAGCAGAGGAGCCTGGCACACCACAGGCCGTAGGGTCGCACAGAGTTGGGTATGGCTGAAGTCACTGAGCACGCAGGCACCAGCTCATCAACAGTCATTTTCAATGTCAACTTGATGCCCTCTTGAAGGGAAAGCCCCTAGCTCATGGATCTCTAAAATGCTGACCTACTGTAACATGCTATAAAACTCCAGCATGAGTTTTGTGGAAGCTGACTCCAGTGAATTTATGCTTTTTTTCTAAAGCAACAATATGATTTAAAACATATACAACCATGTTGTTTTTATTTTCATTTTAACTTCAGTGTAGAACTTCTTTCACCTTTAGGGTATGAATCCTAGCTCAGTCCTGAAGGTTAATGGTCACACAGCGCTTGGTGGTGTTCAGTCGTGTCCGACTCTTTGCTACCATGGACTGCAGCACTCCAGGCCTCCCTGTCCTTCACTATCTCCTGGAATTTACTCAAACTCATGTCCATTTAGTCGGTGCTGCCAGCCAACCACCTCATCTTCTGTCGTCCCCTTCTGCTCCTGCCTTCACTCTTTTCCAGCATCAGGGTCTTTTCCAATGAGTCAGCTCTTTGCATCATGTGGCCACAAGATTGGCGCTTCAGATTCAGCATCAGTGCTTCTAATGAATATTCAGGATTGATTTCCTTTAGGATTGACTGGTTTGCTATCCTTGCAGTCCAAGGACCTCTCAAGAGTATTGTCTAACACCACAGTGTGAAAACATCTATTCTTCGGCACTCAGCCTTCTTTATGGTCCAACTCTCACATCCATATATGACTACTGGAAAAACTGTAGATTTAACTATATGGACCTTTGTTGACAAAGTAATGTCTCTGTTTAATATGCTGTCTGGGTTTGTCATAGCTTTTCTTCCAAGGAGCAAGCATCTTTTAATTTCTTGACTGTAGTCACCACCTCCTGTACAATGTTCCCGTGGTGGATTCATGTCAATGTATGGCAAAACCAATACAATATTGTAAAGTAATTAGCCTCCAATTAAAATAAATAAATTTATATTAAAAATAATAATAAAATAAAAAAGAACTAAACAATAAAAACCTCTGTCCAAGGTTTTTCAGGCATTCTATCAGATCCAATCTTTTAAACACAATTAAAGGTTTATCATTACCATCTTTCTAAATTCCATATATAGAGACACAGATGTATAGAACAGCCTTTTGGACTCTGTGGGAGAGGGAGAGGGAGGGATGATTTGGGAGAATGGCAGTGCACATGTATGATATCATAAGTGAAATGAATCGCCAGTCTAGGTTTGATGCAGGATGTAGGATGCTTGGGACTGAGGCACGGGGATAATCCAGAGAGAAGGTGTGGGCGGGAGGGGGGAGGTGGGGGTCGGGATTGGGAGTTCATGTGCACTCGTGGCTGATTCATGTCAATGTATAGCAAAATGAATACAGTATTGTAAAGCAAAACAAACTAAAAAATAAAAATTAATTTAAAAAAAACAAAAAAATAAATAAATAAACACGGTTAAAGGAGTAAATTTAGGGTATGAAATTGAATTCATTTATCCAAAAATATTTATTGATCATCTACCAATGTGTTAATCACTATTAAAAACCTTGAGGACACACTGTTTTAAAAACAAAAATGTAGCAACAAACAAACCCAAGGCCTCTATGTAACTTACACCTAGCACATGGGTGGGATGGGGGATGATTAAGAGACAATTCCATAGGTTGACAAAGCAATGTCAGCTTAATATGCGATGCTGCGGGAAATAAACCGGGTAATGTGCAAGTGGTTTGGAAGGAAGAGGTGTTGCTCTAGTTAAGGTGGTCCAGGTGGCATCTGTGAGCATCTAGGTGACCTTACTTGAGAAGGAGCCAGCCATCTGAGGCCCAGATCAAGAACCTTCCTACTGGGAAGACCAGGATGTGCAGAGGGCCTGAGGTGGCAAAGAGGCTGCCAGCTTCAATAAGCAGAAAGGAGCTGGCAGAAGAATGGCATCAGAGAGCACTTTGGAGTTGAGTGGCTTAGCCTTATGAGGGAGGCGCTGAGGGGTGGGCAATCAGTTGATAAGGAAGATAATCAACAAGTCACATCTCCCTCTTCTAGGTCTTTGTATGTGTTTTTATCTTAGGGGATTAGATTTTTATTTTTATGTGATGCAATTATCCCTACTGATAACACAAAAGGCATCATCATTGTAGCACATGTTTCCAGTCTTTGCATGGACAATAAATAGATTTGTCTGCTGAGAAAACAAGGAAACGGACAAAGCTTTGAGGTAGCCCACTTCATTTCTGCCCAGCCTAAATCCAGGGGACAGCATGTTTTTCCCTCAAGATGGAGACTCTCTTCGCAGATAAGTCATTCTTCCCTCTTCCCCACACCTAGACCTAAGGCTTCCTTCCTGATAGGCTGCAGGTTCAGCGTGATGAGCACTATAGCTATGAAAGTACGTGCTCTGGAAACCATGAAACCCAGTGCCTTCCTCATCTGTGCCCTGTTATTTATCAGTCTCCCACCTTTTCTGTCTTCATGTCCAACGTTATTTCCTATACACTGAGGACTCAAGCTGCAAAGTTAATGTCAGCCAATAGCAAGGTCCCCCTCTGTAAGAAATCAGTACCCCAAACATACTTTGGACCGCTGAATGAAGTGGATGACAGAAGTGTCCAATTAAAACATTTCACTTCTTATTAAAACACTCTGTGTGTGACTATGGGCATTTTGAGATCCATCATGTCTCAACACGAATCCAGTTCTTGATCTTAACGTTCATCTACAAACCTTGAACTAACCAGGGTTTTCCATTTTTCAGTTTTCCTTTCAGCAAAGAACCTTAGTCTCTTTGGCCTATTAAACAACTAAAGGCCATGTACTGTAATGATAGTATCTTCAGAGGAAATGAACCTAACCACTTATCTATGTCATTGGGAATAGTAATTTTATTCTTAATAAAAATAAGATGACTTCCTCGGATTTAAAAATAAAGACCTATAAAATGAAGACATGGTCATTTAATCATTTTTATTGCCACTTGTCCGCAGCAGGGTCATGGTCCCAGACAAGACAGCTGTTGCCAACATTGCTAAAATTCCGCTGTCACCTTGTACAGCCACAGAATCCATAGACACGCATGTGAGGCAGCTGGGGTCTCAGGTTGAGAATGTGAAAACTAGCACATGGGTCCCATATCCTAATTACTTCTTTTTCTCCCCATGAACAGCATTAGTGAGACATTATTAGCCATTTCTAACTGCCTGAGATTTGTTTTGTTTTTTGGGTTTTTTTTTTACTAATTATAATACACTCAGGAAGAAAAGGATTTTATGTTCTTATAGCCACTGACTCCTTTTTTTCATTCCAGGTCATGTTATTGAAACCAACTATTAAGACTTCTGAGTGACATGCGTTGTGTATAGCAATGATGGGACAGAATGTTTGAAATCCGCGCTATAGGGTTACTAAACTTGTTATTAGTTGGCTTGGTGCATGGATTAAATACTGTTTCTTTGTGGTAGGTAAACAGTAAGGATTTAATAAATCTGATTGGCCTTTAAGAAATATTCAGAAAGGGAGGCTTGTTTCCTAAATATCTTATAATTTGTGTTTGATGATATAGTTTCCAAAAGTATCTCCATACAGTATTTAATTTCACTGCTGTATAACTCTATGAAACAGGCAAGAAAAGATTATCTCCATTTTAACAATAAGGAAAGTCTGCACTTTGGGAAGTAAGGGGCTTAGCTAAATCCATTTAGTTGGTTTTCTCTGCACAGCAACTACAACCTGCTAGGAAATTATTTCCATCAAAGGAGAGAAAAAAAAAGAAGTTATATGAGTAGAGAAACAGCAAGTTTTCAGCATTACCAGGAGGACCTGAAAGATGGGAAGAAGTTCTACAGAAAAGAAGACTTGAAGGGGCTTTGTTTATATCTGTAGTTTCATTAAAAAGTGAAAAGATCTAAAGCAAATATGGCAGGTGGTATGAGTCAACAACATTGGATTGTGGATTCATGGGATTTACCATATTATATTTTGTACATGTTAGCACGCTTGAAATATTCCAGATCTCTTTGACAAAACAGGAAGTGCATCCAGACTGAGGTTAGTACCACTAATTTCTTCTTCAGTGGCCTAGAGTGTCAGCATCTTCTCTTTTGCCCAAAATCCTTTGTAGAATGGGGCCAAGTGTTTCAAAAATGAAATCTTTAAGCATTTTTTTCTAGAACTTCCCTTCATGTATTGCCTGTAACCACACAGTTCAATTGAGCCAAAAAATGTCATTTGCAGATTTAGCATCGGAACAACCTACAGATCAGAAAAAACCTTGATGTCACACATTTGAGCTGAAAGTGGAAGCTACAATCACCCCCAAAATAAAACCTCACTTTGCTTTGTCCAGGATGTCCACAACCATTTGAGTTTGGCACCTACCCTTGGTCTCCAGCAGCTTGGTAGTGCCCAAGCCAGAGTCATCTGCCTGGCTATGGTTAAGTCTCAGCAGTCTGCCTTGGAAATCACAGTTTTCTCCGCATAGGAAGCATTGTCATCCCAGCAACACTTTAAAAAAAAAAAGTTTAATTTTGTTTCAGAATATAGCTGATTAACAGTGTTGTGTTAGCTTCACATGTACAGCAAAATTTTTCAGTTATACGTATACATGTGTCTATTCTTTTGTTTTCTATTCTTTTTCAAATTCTTTTCCCATTTAGGGAAACTCCTTTAAAAATGATAACACTGAGCACGGACTTAGGGAACGAATTTAGGGTTATGAGGAGAAGAGCTGGGAGAGGGATAGTTAGGGAGTTTGGGATTGACGTGCACTAGCCTTTTTAAAGAGTGAATATTACCAGTTGTAGCAAATGGAAACTCAAAGCTTTGATAGGTGCAGGCTGTGGAAGCCAACCCCTCCTTGGAACTGAGAGGCACCCTGGGAGATTCCTGAGGTCAGAGCAAGGAGTAGTGGAGGCGCCGCTGTCCCCGACATGTGGTTTCTGTTGATGGTGAACATCAGGGGTACATCACTGGACCAGATCGTTTGTTTCACGACGTCCATCCTTACTAGTTCTCAGGCCCCCGTGGCTTTCATCACCTTGTGCGGGGTCAGTGATGTTGCTTCTGTGGGGAGGCAAGCCACTCTCCAGACCCCTGCTGCTCCTTAGATTACAGGAAGCTGACAAATAATATTTTCGCTTTTGCAGAACACACTGAGGAGAGATGAGTAAGACACATTTTATGGATGGATAAGCAGAATCACAGCATTAGGGAAGGAGTCATTTTTTTTTTCTAACTATCACAGCATAGAAATCAGCCAACAATTTCCCAACAATGCACTCTATCAGGATGCAGCGGGCTTTCTACCATTTAGATGGATTTGTTTCATGGTATCAGGGAAAATAAACGCCTTTAAAAATGATCTTTTTTTCTCCCTTGGAAAGTAAAGTGTTAAAACCTCCCTAGCTTCACAGCATAATTTAGAAAATCTGCTTTTATGAAATGGGTTAATTACACCCATTGAATGCATTCACTGTCACAGCCTCATCCTCCCACTCCTGTTCCAGAATGACAAGTAAAACCAGGGACTGTGCAATTTTGGAAAACAATCAGGTCACATATTGAGTATTTTGCTTATTCATACAACCATAAACTGCCTCTGCTTGAGTTCCCTCAATTACACAGCTCAGTGTGCAGGCCAGAGAGACGAGCCCAGCTCAAGTGAGCACTCCTGGAATACACAGAGGGATGAGTTTGAAAAATGTCCAAAGCGGCAGATGTGAAAAATTCTCATTCAAGATCCAGAAACTGCCTTTACTGCAATCCCTCACCTGTTAATCCTGCTGCTTCTGAACTTCTGAACCAGGGCTGCTGGCAATAACTTAGACAGACACTTAGGAGCTGTTGATCTTTCCAAGTATAATGCAGGTATATGCTACTTGAGTGGGGCAGGACAGGGGAGGGCGGGCGGTGGGGGACGGCAGGGACATGGCTGAGGCAAGAGATCACTGCTTCTCAACATTCCAGAGTTTCACCCAGAATAAGCATTGGCTGCTGACTTCTAACAAAGCTGCTCCCACTTTCTTGTAGGGGGAGCTCCCAGAAGACTCCCTCGACAAATGCTTGAACCAGCGTGTTGCCGCATCACTTGAATCCTTTCCATTCCCACATGCTGATACACAAATCTCTCTTCCACAAAAACACAATAGCACAATTGTAGTCTTACTTGAAGGGTATTTCATCTTCTTACCAAGTGTGACTTCTTTCCCATGACTCTTCTCCACTGCAATTTCATGCTCATAGGGATGGTCAGCCAATCAAAATGGTCCCTAAGCAGTCTTATCTCTTGGTTAGGTAGTCTTTTCCCACCAATCTGACTGCTTTCAGGTTTTTCTTCTTCCATCTCATACATGCCAAGATTCCACCCTGTGGTTGGTGTCATTCGATGTTTAAAAGTGACTTAAGATGCTGACCAAGATTGCCAGCTTCTTTCCTTTTTCTACTCAGAAATCTGCCTCTCCTTATCGCCCTCTAATCTAAGCTCTCCTTGATTTTAACATTCCTTGTATCTGCCTGTGGTTTCTCTCTTATCCCTACCTTCCTCCCATTCTGCTCACTTTCCTCTCCATCTCTTCTTGTCATTCACATCTTTGAAATGTGCCTTTTCACCACGCCCCACAGCTCCCTGTGCTTGGTGCTTGGAGAGTCTGTCTCTCATGAACAGATCTGTAATCTCTTATGCTTTAATGCCCTACTTGGTATTTTTAACCAGCTTTAAGGAGATTGTGGTTTGTTTTTTTTTTTTCCCTGTCATCCTTCCTCTCACTGTGAGGCCAATAGAGGAGTTAAAATATCAAAACTGACCCGCATAGGGTCAGGCCAACTTGGGTTGAAATCTAGCTCTTGTTTATTAGTTGTATGACCTTGGATAAGCTAGTTAACTTTTTTATTATAAGAAAAATAAGGTTAATCTCTACTTCATTGGATTGTTGTGAGAGTAAAATGCCATAGCGTATATACCTGCCACACGGTTATTACTTTCTAAGAATATCTATTGTTATTTATGACTATTATTGTCATTATCCCTTTTTGTCATTCTCTGCCATCTGCTCATTATTATTTACTTTCTTTCCCAGATTTAATCCAGGACCTTCCAATTCTAAAGCAAAACTGTTGATGCTTTGCCAGGTTCTTTGATTATAGTTCTCATGTAGATTTTCTTCTGAGTCCCACCTCTGACAGTCCAAGTTTGTCTTAAGATTTAACTCCATTTCTCAGAACCTCATGCCAGAAGGTGAGCCCCAAGGCTGGGGGCTGAGAAGCTGCAGTCTTTGGGATCTGCCCCACTTTCTGTGCCCTCTCCTCCCGTGCACCATCCCCGCCGTCCCACCATCCCACCATCCCCACTGTCCCCACCGTCCCCACCATCCCGTCGCCTCAC
>SJXQ01008441.1:388325-405313 GCA_006408695.1 Aepyceros melampus
CACCCTCCCCACCGCCCCGCCACCCCCACCGTCCCACCATCCCACCATCCCACCATCCCACCATCCCCACCGTCCCACTTTCCCACCATCCCCACCGTCCCACCATCTCCACCATCCCACCTCCACGCACCAGCCCTTCACTCCTCCTTTTCTGTTCCATCCAGCTTGCTCTCAGAAAGTACTTCCTGAGTGATCCATAAGAACATATTCAACAACAATAGTAGAGCAACTCTTAGACTTGGTTCTACCACTTGTTTGTCGTGTGACTTAGGGGTAAACCTCTGTTTTTTCATGAGATGGAAAATATCCGTCTCAGTTTTTATGAGAATCAAATAAGGTAACATTTTTACAGTCACATGACCCTACCATCTAAGAAAATATTAGTGAAAACTTATTTAGAGTCATCCTGAGCTGTGTGAATATGAAACATCTCCCAAGAACATTCATATTTGAGTCCATGAAGAAACCCAATACTGAATAAACCAATCTTTCCTTACGGATTTTAGGCATAAACCAGAAGGTGGGTGAGACATTTTCAGAATTAAGAGCCCCTTCCCAGGAACCTTAAATTTCACCAAATAAGTACTATCTGACCCACATTCCCATTTTAATCCTATGAAGGAGAACCTGAGGTCTCCATGTTAAAATAGAACTATAGTATAAACACTTAATGAATCCCCTCCTTGCTTCAGAAATCATACTTTGCAGTTTTGTGGAGAAAGGGGCATGGGGGTTGGAGTGTTATCTTTTTAGCCACTAAAAATTTGTTGCAGAAGCATTCTCAGAAAAATAATCTACTCTAAAATTACCACTGTTTAACTTAATTAAATTCCAAGAGAATGAAAAAACTCATTTAGAGCAAATACTTAAATAAATAAAAGGATCTGTGTTTAAAAGAAAAAGAAATTGATTTCCCAAAGATTTTCTAGAGTATTATTGATTTTTCTCTCAGTGTTAGGAGACAACTTTCCATGTTGTAATTCTGGTCAAAAATCCATCCATGAGCTCTTTTCTGCTTAAGTGGAGCTTGCTGCAACTTTGTTCTCAATAATTTAGCATATTCTTACATTAATCTGAATCTGGTGGCCTTGTCTTCTGCGAGTTTGAAAGCAGCAAGACCACCACTCAGTTTGATACCATTTCTAATTGAAATGAAAACCAACAAGTGAGAAACTGGCTATACCTTCAAAACTTTTCTTTCAAAAGATTCTGTTAAATTCAGCAAACGGGGGCAGGAGGGGAGGTACTATGTGTAAGATAAGATTTAAAAAATGGCAACTCCTCATCTTCAAGGACTTTTCATTCCAACTGAAAAGACCGACATGTATTCAAAACACCACAATCAGTGTAAAGGTGCTTCACCAAGTTATATATAAAGTTATAAATGGAAATATATTGATGTATATGGGAAAAACTCACTCTTAACATTAACTTTCCCAAAATTGTTGTATTATTGAAATATTGCCTCATCTTACCATTCCTGCAGATGAGGTTAGGCTTCCTAATCTAATTTTTTAATATCAGAAAAATAATTACCCATCTCTGCCTTTTCTAGTAGCCATTAGAAAATTTAAAATATTTCTTGAAAATTAACCCAAATGAGTTTTCAGTAACAAACTTTCTATTATATCTCTCCTTATAGCAAAGTTGCCTTTTTAGCATGTTTTGAAGAAAGTTGATTAGTACTTTTTTCATAGTTAGGGTTTTGATATTTCAAAGGTTGTTAGCGAAGGTAGTTGGAAACCCACAAGGCCAGAAAGCAGTTGAGCACAACCTGAAAATATGTGTTTGTGAATCCTGAAAGGAGCTCCTGATGAGAGAGCCTGAAGAGCTCTAGTGTGCAGAGATGAGTGGTACCCAGATGGTGCGCGGAGGCCCCGTCAGCAGCTATGGGAACTGAAGGATGCTTTCAGAGAAGAGGGAGGAAGGAAACTGTTCAGGAGAGGGCCAGGGAGGGAGCAGAGTGACTGAAGAGCCGCAGAGGCCTCAGTTCAGAGCACTGAGGGTGCGCTGAAGCTAACCCAAAGACCCAGCCCTGGTGGGCACAGAGGGCTCACAGCAAAGGCCAGGGAGGGGGAAAGGGCAAAAGTGGATTCTTCGAGCTCCGCATACTGCATGAACTGCTGAAAAGCAAAAGCGCAGCCAAGACCAGGACTGAAGAAGCCTTAATAGAGAACACTTCCATCCTTCAAACACTGGGAATCTATAGCCCAGACTGAATTCTGAGGGAGTGATAAGGCCAACAGTTCATCACTTTCCACACTAGCATCCGGTGATGCTGGTGGCTGACATCATATTGTTTCTCTGTCTTTCACCTCTAGCAAGGTGTTAGCAAAAAAAAAAGCTTTAAACTACCACTAACAGTTTTGTGTTCCCAAGTTGAATGCAGCTTTCATTCACTTCTTCACACCAGGTCCAATTTCTTCGCAGCACGAAACAGCATCTGGGTCTCTCCCCATATGAGGGTGATAAACTTTTCAGATAAGTAACATGTGAGCACAGTTGGGTTCTGCACAGGTGTGTCTCGCTGGAGCTCATGAGTGTTTTAAAACTGCTGTGTGGTTGTGTACTTATCACATTAGCCCACATGTCCTGTGTATCCCAATCCAACACAAACAGAGCGAAGCAGAGTGGCATAGGAGACAGATATTATGTAGCCATGATGTCTGTACAGCTGCACTGCGGGTCATTGTCAGGGACAGGATATCAGGACACGTTTCTTCTCCATAAACCTTCAGCTGGTCTTCCTAGTAGAACCCCTGAGAACGTTAGCCAGGGCTGACA
This sequence comes from Aepyceros melampus, assembly GCA_006408695.1. Lineage (NCBI taxonomy): Eukaryota > Metazoa > Chordata > Mammalia > Artiodactyla > Bovidae > Aepyceros > Aepyceros melampus. Next base: position 391,110 of record SJXQ01008441.1, read on the forward strand.
TGCCCTCCGTGGCTGGCCCCTCTTCTCCTGGGCCTGAGTCATCTAAGCATATCTCCTTGCCATGTGTGTGTGCTGTTGCTTCAGTCGTGTCCGACTCTTTGAGACTCTGTGCTGTAGCCCGCCAGGCTCCCCTGTCCGTGGGATTCTCCAGGCAAGAATGCTGGAGTGGGTTGCCATGCCCTCCTGCAGGGGATCTTCCTCAAAGAAAGTCACCTCTTGAGCACCCCAGAGCATCAACTCACGCCATGTGATGCCTGAGGATTAGTCACTCATACACGCCTTTCATGTCTTCCTTCTCATGCTTTGCTGATGATCCAAGGGCTTACAGCTCTTAATAAACTTGGAAACAAATCAGTCTGGATCTCCTCTAGCCATGCTTTGTATCAGCATGGAAAGTAGAAAAATAGCACATCTCTAGGGGATGTGGCCACAGGGCAAACACTGATTCCAAGACCCCGGGGTCTGTATTATTTTTCCAACAGTAAGCAGAGAACTGCCTTCGGCGTTTACGTGCACGCTGTTTCTCTGGGGTCACGGTCCCCGTCCTGATGGAGGTTGAGTAGCGCATGGAGGCACCAGAGCCCTGGCTGTAGTCCGGCAGGACAGAGGCCCAGTCCCAGCTCTTCTGCCAGTCACCACAGGGTTTTTCTGCGCACTGGGAGTTTGTGAGACGTGCTGCCTGCAGGCTATACTGTTGGCTGTAAATCTCTGTTACATTATGTGTGGAATTTGTGGTACCCAACATATCCCAGGGACTGAAAGAACAAGAAAGAAAAAAGTCGTCATAAGTGCTCATCAGCAGATGAAGCCCCAGAGCCTAAAATTTCTGGTTGGCCTCATTTGGAAGACAGCTCTATGAGTCTGACATTTCATGGCAAGAACAGGACATGAGAGAGTCTGGAAGTAACTTTTATAGGTTTATCATTCTTGTGGGTATCTGAATAATGTTGTTCAGACTTTTCTGTTGACCAGTGACCCTGTTCAGCCGGCTCTGCTCTTGCTATTGTTTTTAGAGGGAAGAGTGGCCCTGGGCTCCCCTGCTTTGCCCTGGGAGGTGTGCTCACCCACAGGCTTCTGGGTGAAGAATGCACTCTGTATTCATGGAAAACAGGTGCATGCACCAGACAGATAACCAGTCTGTGAAAGACCAGACCCAGTTCTCATCCAACTTTTTAAAGGATTAGCCCCATCCCGTTATTTTTACTGTCCTCGTCCACCATGACACCTGTGCTGTGCAGGCCCTACCATGCTGCTTCCTGCAAGACCCTTTCAGAGGCCCTCTGCATGTGCCCTCTGACCACCTTCTCGGTCAAGCTCTGCAAAAGAAGATAAGATGCATTTGAGTATGGTTGTGATAGGGAGGTATCTGGGGGCTAGCCAGGCAAAATCTCCCTATCATGACTGGAGAGAATATATGAAGATAGCTTCGGGATGTAGAGAGAGGCCTCGCTCAGCCCTCCAGTGGCACTGCCTGAAAAGACAGTGTGTCAGGCACAGTGCTGGCTCATATGAAGTGCTAAGTCCAGTTTTGCTTATTTTATTTTCAATTTCAGTATTGTAAGTAAAATAGGAAAGAGCAATCAGACACTCTGTATTCTTCAAGTCATGGTGAGCATGACAAAAAAATTACCCTCAAAGTTATTTTAGGCTGAGAGTCTGCTTTACGTTAAAAGAGCAGAGTAGATAAGAAGTGAGTTTGGACCCAGGCTGCCTCCGTTGAATATTAGCCCTACCGATTACCAGTTGTGTAACCTTCGGCCAGCAAACCATTCCAAATGCTCATTTTCTGTTCCTTTGAATTGAAAATAATGAGAGTAGGTACCTTGTGGTGTCATTGTAGAGATTAAATGAGTTAGTCTATTTGAAACCCTTGGTGTAATGCCTGGCACACAATACATACTATATAAATGTCTGCTATTATTGTTTGATTGATTCTTATGCTCTAGTTGAGAGATGTTATTAATTGCTCTGCTATATTCGGCACCTAAATTGTTCAGCCTTTCACTTTTAGTTAAGATGAATGTGTCTGAAGCTAAATTTACCCACCACAACACTATTCTTTGATCTAATTGGACTTATGATCAACACGCATTCACCATTCACCAAGTGCCTACCATGCATATACTCCTAAGCTACCTGTTGTGGCTCCTACTACATGTATATGATATTTAAGATTTCTGCTTGTCCCATTAAAAATGGTTGCAGAAGGATCAATAGAGTCTCCTGACTGCTGACTTTCAAGAATGAGTTCCCAACCCACACCTTCTTGGCTGGACACTTTGTGAAATAACCCCAACTCAGTGATTGCTTTCCTCCTCACTTCAACTACCTGACCTAGAATACATCACGCAAAGCTGGCTGTGGGAAGAGAACCTGAAAACTATATAACGCCTTGAGAATTCTTTTCTGACATTAGCTCTGTTTTGATTCCAGCAAGGTAACAGCATCATTTGTCTTTCCAACTGCAGTAAGCTCCATTCCTCACAAGGCCTATTATTTTCTCACGAGTTACACCACCCTGATTCCATCACCCATCATTACATCTTCCTGTCCTCAGCGTTTAATGACACAAAGCAAAGGCTTTGTGTTAGAAGAGATGTCACAGGCCGTTCATAAGAAATACCTGTCAGAAATGTTGACCAATGTTAATCTTTTTCAATATACTTAAGGTGTTACCCATCTCAGTGAGTGCAGATAGCAAATGTTTCTTAAACTATTTCTTGTTTTTAAATTGTAGTTGATATACAATGTTGGGTTAGTTTCTGGTGTACAGCAAAGTGATTCATTTTTATAATTTTTATATTATTTTCCATTATGGTTTATCACAGGATATACTGAATATAGTTCCCTATCCTGCACAGTGGGACCTGTTATTTCTCTATTCTGTATATAATAGTTGACATCTTCTAATCCCAAACTCCCAGTCCAGCCCTCTCCCCACTTGCCAACCACAAGTCTGTTCTCTATGAGTCTGTTTCTGTTTTATGGATAAGTCTATTTGTGTCATTTTTTAGAGTCTGCATATAAGGGGTGAGGTGAGGTGAGGTGAAGTCGCTCAGTCGTGTCCGACTCTTTGCGACCCCATGGACTGTAACCTACTAGGCTTCTCAGTCCATGGGATTCTCCAGGCAAGAGTACTGGAGTGGATTGCCATTTCCTTCTCCAGAGGATCTTCCCAACCCAGGGATCAAACCCGGGTCTCCTGCATTGGAGGCAGACGCTTTAGCGTATGGTATTTGTCCTTCTCTGACTTTACTCAGTATGGCACTCTCTAGGTCTATCCGTGTAGCTGCAAATGGCATTATTCCATTCCTTTCGATGGCTGAGTGATATTCTACTGCACATGTACCACATCCTCTGTATCCATTCACCTGTCAGTGGACCTTGGGTTGCCATTCCCTTCTCCAGAAGATCTTCGTGACCCGGGGATCAAACCTGGGTCTCCCACATTGCAGGCAGATTCTTTACCATCTGAGCCACCAGGGAAGCCCAGTGGACACTTAGGTTGCTCCCGTGCCTTGGCTATTGTAAAAAATGCTGCTGTGAACATTGCGGGGCATGGATCTTCTTGAATTATATTTTTCTCTGGAACTATGCCCAGGAGTGGGATTGCTGGATCACAAGGCAACTCTATATATAGTTCTTTAAGGAACCTCCATTTTGTTCTCCATAATGCTTGCCTCTTAAAATGTTTCTTCACTTTTCATATCTTTTGTTCCCTTTTTAAAATAATAATCTTTGTATAATAGTGACTGTGGTTTGCTCAGTCACAAAGATGCTCAGTCTTTTGGCGTCTTACCTTGTGAGAACTTTGCTTCTCTAACATTGTCTCTCCTCCTAGAAGCTTTTGAAGTGTAGATGAAATATGCAGTCTCTTTTCTTAGATAGCTGAATATACCTTAGCCTGAACTACTTGAATTAAAATTATGCTAATCTTTGCATTTTCTTATACCCCTCTCCCCAAAATGTAATCCTTGAAAAACTCAGAAAGTTTTAGGGAGAGACAGGTTCCTTTACTTCCTTTGCATCTGCCTGCAGCTCAGCATAGTGCTTCGTGAATATCCCCATATCAACTGAAAACCACATGTACTTAAATGTCTCAAACCTGACATTACACAGCAAATATCTTTTTGTGGCCTGAAGGTTCATGGGCAGCCCATTTTTATCCAACTAATTCAAGAAGAGTAAAGCAATAGGAAAAAGGAAAACTGATTTTCCTTTATCTTTTAACTTATTAATAACACATGGACGGCACACATTTATTTCTGTAACATGTTGATTAAAGGCTTCTAAGAAGTGTCAACAATAAACTGGAGCCCTTCAGCTCTTCCCTTGAGGAGTCTCATGGGAACAATTCCTTTCAATAAAGAATATGCTGATGGCTGACCGTCTAGTAATATGTTACTGTTTCCAGTTAGGACCTTTTTTGGATTCATTTTAACTTAGAAATATATTTGGGAACCTGATAAGTTAATGTCCATGTAATTCTCTATTAATTAGAATACTGGACTTAAACAGACTCTTCCTTTTCCTTACCTGTAAGATTTTAAGAATTCTTAGGCATGTTATTTAAATATACATTGTTTTGATAAATGTTTACATGTGCCTTTGACTTGTTTCTAATACAGGGACCCCCTGGAGTACAAGGAATGCAACAGATTCTTGATGGATATTATCACAAGGTATGGTTTCTTTAACTCACATCTTGTATACAGAGATTCTATGTGATGTTATATTTGAAAAATAATTGCTAACTGCTCAGAACTTGAAGCATAATCACATGTGCTTAACATCTTTCTTTAATGAAAATATATTTCCAAAAAACTATTTTGCTCAGCATCTTTTTAAAAAACCAGGATTTTTTAAAAATTCATTTCAAAGTTTGCAAAAACTTAACTGCAAAACCATGTTTCCCCAGTGATAGTATCATATGTTTAGTTTCCCTGAGGGCAGAAAGAGATTTACTTTCTTAGAAAGCCTTTGACTGTGTGGATCACAATAAACTGTGGAAAATTTTGAAAGAGATGGGGATACCAGACCACCTGACTTGCCTCTTGAGAAACCTGTATGCAGGTCAGGAAGCAACAGTTAGAACTGGACACGGAACAACAGACTGGTTTCAAATAGGAAAAGGAGTATGTCAAGGCTGTATATTGTCACCCTGCTTATTTAACTTATATGCAGAGTACATCATGAAAAACGCTGGGCTGGAAGAAGCACAAGCTGGAATCAAGATTGCCGGGAGAAATATCAATAACCTCAGATATGCAGATGACACCACCCTTATGGCAGAAAGTGAAGAGGAACTAAAGAGCCTCTTGATGAAAGTGAAAGAGGAGAGTGAAAAAGTTGGCTTAAAGCTCAACATTCAGAAAACAAAGATAATGGCATCTGGTCCCATCACTTCATGGGAAATAGATGGGGAAAAGAGGAAACAGTGTCAGACTTTATTTGGGGGGGCTCCAAAATCACTGCAGATGGTGACTGCAGCCATGAAATTAAAAGTCGGTTACTCTTTGGAAGAAAAGTTATGAGCAACCTAGATAGCATATTTAAAAGCATAGACATTACTTTGCCAACAAAGGTCCATCTAGTCAAGGCTATGGTTTTTCCAGTAGTCATGTATGGATGTGAGAGTTGGACTGTGAAGAAAGCTGAGCACTGAAGAATTGATACTTTTGAACTGTGGTGTTGGAGAAGACTCTTGAGAGTCCCTTGGACTGCAAGGAGATCCAACCAGTCCATTCTGAAGGAGATCAACCCTGGGATTTCTTTGGAAGGAATGATGTTAAAGCTGAAACTCCAGTACTTTGGCCACCTCATGTGAAGAGTTGACTCATTGGAAAAGACTCTGATCCTGGGAGGGATTGGGGGCAGGAGGAGAAGGGGACGCCAGAGGATGAGATGGCTGGATGGCATCACTGACTCGATGGACGTTGAGTCTGAGTGAACTCCAGGAGTTGGTGATGGACAGGGAAGCCTGGTGTGCTGCAATTCATGGGGTCACAAAGAGTCGGACACGACTGAGCAACTGAGCTGAAATGACTGACTGAGAACTCTAGGTAGTGCAACAGATGACAGATTTCTTACCAAACTACCAGGTGCTACACTAAACTCTCAAACAAAGGTTGATCTACTCTAGGTCAAGACTGAATTCTCCCACCTTTCAGGAAGGAGCCACTTTAACTTCTCCAAGTTTTTAAATTACAGTTAGTTTGAATGGAATGTTGACCTGGAAGGACCCAAGAGTTTTGCCCCCAATTCTACAAGGAAGCACAGCAGATGGAGAAAAATGAGTGTGAGCAACTGAGTTAGACTCAGACACCCGAGTGAGACCATCGAATGACTCATCAACCATCACATATTTGGGATTCGATCGCTTTGTGTGAGGCATTCCAGCCACTGACTCAGATCCCTTGTAACATCACACTTTATCATTGATAAGCTGCGATTTGGAGACACTCCCTCTGTGTCTCTCCTGTGTTCCTGGTCTCCCTTCCTGCTGACTACTGTTGCTCCTTTGTTTAAAATCCCAAAGAAACAAGATTCCCAAGTCAGCAAGGCCCTCAAAAGTAGCAGGTGATCAGAAAAGTGCTTATTAAATGACAAGCTAATTAATTCAAAGCCCCAATGCTTATTTCATCAGATTAAGTTCAGCATGAAGACATGGATTGTTTGTGGCTGATAAATTTAAAGTCAAAAGCATGGAAAGTCTCTTCCACTTGCTGAATAATCCTGTCTTAAATTTTCTCATTTACTTAGATTTTCCAGGGAAAATGGAAAGGAATGTTTATTATATTCTAATGTATATTAGGAAGAATGTTTGAGTTATATTTTATGATTCTTTTGTAAACATTTTCTGGATAGATCTACCTATATTAGCTTTTCAAAACTATAAGCCTTGGCCTCCATGAAAAAAGTAAGAGAAGCATATCTAAATTAATCAATTAGGATATGGTATGTTTCTGTAATGACATCTATTGGTACAAAGTAGGGTTTAGTATAAATGCTTCAAAATAATGAGAATGAGTCAGCTCTGATGTCACAGTGTTGGCTAAAAAACTTGAAGACTACAATATATTACTACCACTCTTAGTATAAAATTTACCAAGTTGCCAGTTAGCTACTTGAATATTTGCTGTTTCCTGCACAACTTTTAATGCTCATATCTGTACATAAGTCTCTCAACACCACTTCTATATATAGTTTATCTTGCCAATGAGTCAGTTTTCCTTTAAATGAAGATATATAGTGCGTTTATATTTTAGAGTTTAAAGTTGAGAGCATAAATCTTTTAACTTTAAGATTTTATTTCCCCCAAAATAGGGCTAACCAGGGCAGGTGAGTGGAGAGTCTTTCTAACCGCAAACCAGTTCTTTGAATTTAGCTGTTGCCTCACCTAAAAGAGGGCTTTCCTGGTGACCCTGCAGTAAAAAATCTGCCTGCAACACAGGAGACATGGTTCGATCCCGGGTCAGGAAGATCCCTTGGAGAAGGAATAGCAGCCCACTCCAGCATTCTTGCCTGGAGAATCCATGGATAAAGGACCCTAGAGAGCTACAATGGGGTCGCAAAACAGTTGGACATGACTTAGCAACTAAACAACAGCAACACCTAAAAGAACTCTGGCTGTTGTTACAAGACTGAGTGAGGCTCAAGGTCTTTAGTCTACCTGTGCTCAGAAGATGACTTCAGAATCAGAGCATGACTGTGTAAACAGGGGAGACCTTAGCTTCTCTTCCCCAGATGAAACATCGTTACCATTTAACATCAGAAGGCTTTAGACCCACCTGGAAATTAATGGACCGTAACTTTCAAATGCTTGACTGTTTCCTTCTGAGAATAGTTAAGAGTCTTTCACTGAGATCAGGCTGTTCTACTGAGGTCAGCCTATAGGATGGATGGAGGAGGTGTAGCCTACCTTCCCAACACCTACACCTACACTGACTACCTTTCTGGGTTGTAACCACCACCTCCTCACCCTCAGCTCCACAAAATAAAGGGGCAAACATGCCACAGTGAGTGATTTGTGGTTTTCACCTGGTGTGTCCACACCCAACCCATGCCACCCCCATCTGTTGGGGATGCTGAGGTTGTTTCAATTTGCAATTCATCACATGCCTGATGGTCTGGCTGTCCGAATAAGCACAGAGACAAAGGGGGCCCTGAGTGAAACTTTCCTGGAGATTAACTAATGAACCATGTGTTGAAACACATAAAGTGACATTCCAAGATTAAAATAATCTTCCTGGTTCAATTGGCATTGATTGATGTCACATCTGCATTTGAGTCCTGGGCCTCGGCCCCTCATCTTGCAGTAGCTCCAACCATCCTGCAGCCAGGATTCTGCTGAAGCAGCTACCCCGAGAGATGAGTGGCAGACCACTCAGACACCTCCTCTTTGTGTTCTCACCTGAAAGAGTTCCTGGCTCATTCCCCCATACCAGGAATCCTCAAAGGCAAAGGAATTGCGTTTGGCCCCTGTACAAGAGTGATATTTTCCTCTACATTTTCCTTGTCATCAGAGGAAAAAATTCAGGCATAAGAAGCCCTCTCCTCTCACAGCACAAATCAAAAATTGAATTAGGGAAGAAAAAAGGAATCAAGCAACAGAGAGCCCAAAGAGGGAGATGGGGACAATTCTAAAAGTGTGTTTCTATGCATTTTTGCATGCTCTCTTGAGGATGCAATGAGTAAAAGATAGACTTCCCTCTCCATCAGAAAAATAATTTGCACAACAGCTGCTCCCATCCTGCAAGACTGTTTGCAAAGAAGCAACAATGCTGAGCATATTCTTCCCCTCAAGAAAAATCTGCTCACAATCCAGCAAACTGCTCTGCATTGTCTCCAACTCTGGGGATTGTAATAAAAATTTGATAGGCTCTGTCAACTGGTAAAGCCATTGGAACCAGAGCTCCTTACAACAATCTAGATTGGAAAGGAAAAAAAAAAAAGTGTTCTCTCTGGAGGCCACATACAAGCCGATTTTACATTTGATATTGTTTTTTAAAGATCCACGTGGAAAATGTGTAGTTGGTTATCTTAACATCATCACACTCAGTGCAGCTTGCAGAGAATCAGTCTCATCTGTTGGAGATGGATGCTCTGCCTCCTGGCAACCAATTCCAGCCTTCACGTCTCCAAATCATTGATCCAAAAAAACCAATTTGCCAGCAAAATAATCTATTTTTCCTTTTGAGTATCAAATCATAACTTCATTTTCACATGCACAGACTGGCAGGGACAGAAAACACTTCTCCAAAATAAAATATTCAAGACCTTTCCGAGCAGTGAGTTAAACCCAAAGATGGCACAGAACGTGAAGGCTTCTTAGGAGGCACTGCAGGAAACCCTTCTGGGCCTAGAAGATTTAGAGATATAATTTCAGTCCTAATTTTTTGCCTTACACCTCCCAGTGCCATAGGATCCATTAGCTTTGGAAAACATGCTTTGGGCACAGACCTAGATTTTTGGATTTTTAGCATTATCATCGAGAATCCTGACACTCACCTGGGCCGCTCCTCCCCTCCAAGGACAACCACGCTCAGACCTGGTGAAGTGTGTTTCTGTGAGGCCCTGAGTTGCTGGATGTAGAGCCAGCCTTGGGCTTTCTTTCCAAAGGAACACAGGCCTCTTAGGCCACATGTTAATTTGCTAGAACTGCTCTAATAAAGCATCACAATCTGAAGGCTTCACCATCAGAAATGTGTAACCTCAGAGCTCCAGAGGTACTGGCAGGGCCTCACCATCTCTGAAGCTTCTGGGAGAGGTGCATCTCAGGCCTTGCTTTCAGCTTCTTCTGGCTCACTGGGCTTGGGCCCCCATAACTCTCATCTTGACATAGTGTTCCCCCATGCGCATGTCTCTGTGTCCAAAGTTTATTTTTATAAGGACACCGTCACACTGAGTTAGGGGTCCCCCTGCTCCAGTATGACCTCACCTGAAGTAACTACTTCTGGAAAAAAAATAAAAATTAATTGTAAGTGAGATCACATGCTGAAGTACTAAGGGTTAGGACTTTAACATTGAACTGAGGGGACAGGGATGAACACAGTTCAGTGCATAATAGATAATCAGGGTTTTTTTAACCTTATGTCCCCTCATGCTTAGCATTAAATTCCTAAGGACTAATCTGTGGAATTTTTAATTACCTCATGTCCTGTGAGGGGGTTCAAGTCCTTGGTCTCTTTTATTAGATTGAGCCATAGGAAATTGCTGACATTTGACTCTTGGAAGCCTATAGGGAAGGCTGTCTCCTGTTGTGCAGCCTGCAGATTTCTGGAAACTTCCATCTTTCTAGAGAATACCCTCCAGAGGGCAGTTGAAATACCTTGAGTCTTCCACCTGCCTGACTATAGATTACATTAGCCATTTCCCACAAGAAAACAAAGGACATGTCCTTACATCCAAGAATGCTTTTACAAAATCAAAAAAAAAATTACTGACATATAGGTGATTAATGGGCTTCCCTGACAGCTCAGTTGGTAAAGAATCTGCCTGCAATGCAGGAGACCCCAGTTCGATTCCTGGCTTGGGGAATCCGCTGGAGAAGTAATAGACTACCCACTCCAGCATTCTTGGGCTTCCTTGGTGGCTCAGCTGATCAAGAATCTGCCTGCAATGTGGGAGACCTAGGTGTGATCCCTGGGTTGAGAAGATCCCCTGGAGGAGGGAAAGGCTACCCACTCTGGTATTCTGGCCTGGTTCCATGGACTTTATGGTCAATGGGGTCACAAAGTGTCAGACATGACTGAGCGATTTTCACTTTCATAGGGGATTAATAATATTATACTGATTTTAGGTATAGCATATACCATAGAGATTCTATATTTTTATAGAATTAAATTTATTATGAAGTATTAGCTATCTTCCCTGTGCTATACAGTATATCTTTGTTGCTTATTTATTTTATACATAATAGCTTGTACTTCTTAATTCCATACCCATATCTTGCCCCCTCTTCTTCCCTCTTCCCAGTGGCAACCACTAGTTTGTTCCCTATATCTGCGAGTCTGTTTCTCTTTTTCATATATACATCTACTTGTCTCATTTTTTAGATTCCACATATAAGTGATAACATACAGTATTTTTTTTCCTCTGTCCAACTTATTTCACTAAGCTTAATACCTTATAAGCTCATCCATTTTGCTGCAAATGTCAGAATTTCATAATTTTTTTATGATGAAGGAGCATTCCATTATATATACTTCATACCTTCTTTATCCATTCATCTGTTGATGGACACTTAAGTTGCCTCCACAGCCTTGCTATTGTAAATAGTGCTGGTATGAACACTGGGGTGCATATACCTTTTCCAAATCAGTGTGTTTTATTTGGATATATACCTGGAAGTAGAATTTCTGGATCAATGATAGTTCCATTTTTAGCTTTTTGAAGAAACTCCATACTGTTTTCCAGTGACTGCACCAATTTACATCCCACCAGCAGTGTACAAGTATTTTATTTTCTCTACATCTTTGCCAGTATTAGTTATTTGTAGAGTTTTGGAATTAGCCATCCTGGTGAGTATAAGGTTATATCTTATTATGACTTTGATTTTGTTTCTCTGATGATTACAATCTTGAAAATCTTTTCATGTGACTGTTGGTTCTCTGAAGGTCTTCTTTGGAAAAATGTCTATTCATTTCTTCTGCCCATTTTTAATTAGGTGTTTTTTTTTTTATGTTGAGTTACATGAGCAGTTTATGTATGTTGGATATTAACACTTATCATTCATATTACTTGCAAATATCTTCTCCCATTCAGTAGGTTGCTTTTTGTTTTGTTGATGGTTTCCTTTGCTGAACAAAAAATTTTTAGTTTAATTAGGTCCCATTTGTTTATTTTTGCTTTTGTTTCCTTTGCTTTAGGAGACAGATCCAAAAAATTATGATTTATGTTGAAGAGTATTCTGCCTATGTTTTTCTCTAGAAATATTCAGTCTTATATTTAGTTTTTAATCCATTTTGAGTTTATTTTTGTAAATGGTGTTGGAGAATGTTCTCAGTTCAGTTAATTCACTCAGTCAAGTCCAACTCTGTGACTCCATGGATTGCAGCACACCAGGCTTCCCTGTCTATCCATCACCACCAACACCCAGAGCTTGCTTAAACTCATATCCATTGAGTTAGTGATGCCATCCAACCATCTCATCCTCTGTTTTCCCCATCCTCTCCTTCCTTCAGTTTTTCCCAGCACCAGGATCTTTTCCAGTGAGTCAGTTATTCGCCTCAGGTGGCCAATGTATTGGAGCTTCAGCTTTAGCATCAGTCCTTCCAATGAATATTCGGGACTGATTTCCTTTAGGATTGACTGGTTTGATCTCCTTGCTGTCCAAGGGACTCTCAAGAGTCCTCCAACACCACAGTTCAAAAACATCAGTTCTTCAGTGCTTAGCTTTCTTTATGGTCCAACTCTCACATCCATACATGACTACTGGAGAAACCATGACTTTGACTAGATGGACCTTAGTAGGCAAAGTAATGTCTCTGCTTTTTAATATGCTGTCTAGGTTGGTCATAGCTTTTCTTCCAAGGAGCAAGCTGCTTTTAATTTCATAGCTGCAGTCACCATCTGCAGTGTTTTGAAGCCCCCCAAAATAAAGTCTTTCACTGTTTCCATTATCTCCCCATTTATTTGCCATGACAGGATGGGACCAGATGCCATGGTCTTAGTTTTTTGAATGTTGAGTTTAAAACCAGCTTTGTCACTCTCCTCTTTCATCAAGAGGTTCTTTAGTTCCTCTTCACTTTCTGCCATAAAGGTGGTGTCACATGTACCCCAGTGTTCACAACATTGTTTACAACAGCCAGGACATGGAAGCAACCTAGATGTCCATTGGCAGATGAGCGGATAAGAAAGCTGTGGTACATATACACAATGGAATATTACTTAGCTATTTAAAAGAATGCATTTGAATCAGTTCTATGAGATGGATGAAACTGGAGCCTATTATAGAGAGCGAAGTAAGTCAGAAAGAAAAACACCAATACAGTTTATTAATGCATATATATGGAATTTAGAAAGATGGTAATGATGACCCTGTATGCGAGGCACCAAAAGGACAGTGCCTCGCATACAGGGTCATCATTACCATCTTTGATGTAAAGAATAGACTTTTGGACTTTGTGGGAGAAGGTGAGGGTGGGATGATTTGAGAGAATAGTATTGAAATATGTATATTATCATGTGTGAAATAGATCGCCAGTCCAGGTTCGATGCATGAGACAGGGTGCTCAGGGCTGGTACACTGGGATGACCCAGAGGGATGGGATGGGGAGGGAGGTGGGAGGGGGGTTCAGGATGGGGGACACATGTACACCCATGGCTGATTCATGTCAATGTACGGAAAAACCCACCACAATGTTGTAAAGTAATTAGCCTCCAAATAAAATAAAAATTTTTTAAAAGGGTGGTGTCATCTGCATATCTGAGACTATTGATATTTCTCCCGGCAATCTTGATTCCAGCTTGCGCTTCATCCAGCCCGGCATTTCGCATGATGTACTATGCACATAAGTTAAATAAGCAGGGTGACAACATGCAGCCTTGATGTTCTCTTTTCTGAATTTGGAACCAGTCCATTGTTCAATATCTGGTTTTTTACATGTGTCTGTTCAGTTTTCCCAGCACTTCTTCCTGAAGAGACTGTCTTTTCTCCATTGTATATTTTGCCTCCTTTGTCATAGACTAATTGACCATAGGTGTGTGGGTTCATTTCTGGGCTCTCTATTCTGTTCTGTTCAGCTGTGTGTCTGTTTTTGTGCCAGTACCATGTTGTTTTGACTTTTTAATATAATCTGAAGCCAGAGAGTGTAATAACTCCAGCTTTATTCTTCTTTCTCATAATGACTTTGGCTATTCAGAGTCTTTTATAGCTCCATATAAATTTTAGGATTATCTGTTCTAGTTCTGTGAAAAAAAAATGTAATGGATATTTTTATAGAGATTACATTAAATATGTAGATTGCTTTGGGTAATATAAAATTTTAACAATATTAAGTCTTCTGATCCATGAATATGGATCTTTACATTTCTTTGTATCATCTTCAATTTCTTTAATTATTGTTTTAGAGTTTTCAGAGCATAAATCTTTCATTTTCTCAGTTAAGTTTCCTCCTAGGTGTTTTATTCTTTTTGATTTGATTTTTTTTGAGTTTTTTTTTTTTTTTTTTTGGCCAAATGGCATGTGGGATCTTAGTTCC
>SJXQ01008441.1:405391-545896 GCA_006408695.1 Aepyceros melampus
ACCAGATGCCATGATCTTCATTTTTTGAATGGCGAGTTTTAGACCAGCTTTTTTTTTCTTTTTAACTTTATTTTACTTTACAATACTGTATTGGTTTTGCCATACATCAATATGAATCTGCCACAGGTGTACATGTGTTCCCAATCCTGAACCCCCCTCCCACCTCCCTCCCCATACCACCTCTCTGGGTTGTCCCAGTGCACCTGCCCCAAGCATCCTGAATCCTGCATGGACCCTAGACTGGCGATTCATTTCTTATATGATATTATACATGTTTCAACGCCATTCTCCCAGATCATCCCACCCTCTCCCTCTCCCACAGAGTCCAAAAGACTGTTCAATACATCTGTGTCTCTTTTGCTGTCTTGCATACAGGATTATCATTATCATCTTTCTAAATTCCATATATATGCGTTAGTATACTATATTGGTGTTTTTCTTTCTGGCTTACTTCACTCTGTATAATCGGCTCCAGTGTCATCCACCTCATTAGAACTGATTCAAATGTATTCTTTTTAATGGCTGAGTAATACTCCATTGTGTATATGTACCACAGCTTTCTTATCCATTCATCTGCTGATGGACATCTAGGTTGCTTCCATGTCCTGGCTATTATATACAGTGCTGCGATGAACATTGGGGTACACGTGTCTCTTTTGATTTTGTTTCCTCAGTGTGTATGCCCAGCAGTGGGATTTCTGGGTCATAAGGCAGTTCTATTTCCAGTTTTTTAAGGAATCTCCACAAACCCCACCCACAGCGAGGAAACTCCACAATAAAGAAAACTCCACAAACTGCCAGAATACAGAAAGGCCACCCCAAATGCAGCACTATAAACAAGATGAAGAGACAGAGGAATACCCAGCAGGTAAAGGAACAAGATAAATGCCCACCAAACCAAACAAAAGGGGAAGAGATGGAGAATCTACCTGATAAAGAATTCCAAATAATGATAGTGAAAATGATCCAAAATCTTGAAATAAAAATGGAATCACAGATAAATAGCCTGGAGACAAGGATTGAGAAGATGCAAGAAAGGTTTAACAAGAACCTAGAAGAAATAAAAAAAGAGTCAGTATATAATTAATAATGAATAAATGAGATCAAAAACACTCTGGAGGCAACAAATAGTAGAATAACAGTAGTAGAGGCAGAAGATAGGATTAGTGAAGTATAAGATAGAATGGTAGAAATAAACAAATTAAAAGAAATGAGGACAATCTCAGAGACCTCTTGGATAATATGAAATGCTCCAACATTCGAATCATAAGAGTCCCAGAAGAAGAAGACAAAAAAAAAAAAAAAGACCGTGAGAAAATACTTGAGAAGATAATAGTTGAAAACTTCCCTAAAATGAGGAAGGAAATAATCACCCAAGTCCAAGAAACCCAGAGAGTCCCAAACAGGATAAAACCAAGGTGAAACACCCAAAGACACATATTAATCAAACTAACAAAGATCAAACACAAAGAACAAATATTAAAAGCAGCAAGGGAAAAACAACAAATAACACACAAGGGGATTCCCATAAGGATAACAGCTGATCTTTCAATAGAAACTCTTCAGGTCAGAAAGGAATGGCAGGACATACTTAAAGTGATCAAAGAAAATAACCTACAGCCCAGATTACTGTACCCAGCAAGGATCTCATTCAAATATGAAGGAGAAATCAAAAGCTTTACAGACAAGTAAAAGCTGAGAGAATTCAGCACCACCAAACCAGCTCTCCAACAAATGCTAAAAGATATTCTCTAGACAGGAAACACAAAAAAGGTGTATAAACCCAAACGCAAAACAATAAAGTAAATGGCAATGGGATCATACTTATCAATAATTACTTTAAACATAAATGGGTTGAATGCCCCAACCAAAAGACAAAGACTGGCTGACTGGATACAAAAACAAGACCCCTATATATGTTGTCTCCAAGAGACCCACCTCAAAACAAGGGACACATACAGACTGAAAGTGAAGGTCTGGAAAAAGATACTCCACGCAAATAGAGACCAAAAGAAAGCAGGAGTGACAATACTCATATCCGATAAAATAGACTTTAAAACAAAGGCTGTGAAAAGAGACAAAGAAGGACACTGCATAATGATCAAAGGATCAATCAAGAAGATATAACAATTATAAATATATATGCACCCAACATAGGAGCGCCGCAATATGTAAGGCAAATGCTGACAAGTATGAAAGGGGAAATTAACAATAACACAGTAATAGTGGGAGACTTTAATACCCCACTCACACCTATGGACAGATCAACTAAACAGAAAATTCACAAAGAAACACAAACTTTAAATGATACGATTGACCAGTTAGACCTAATTGATATCTATAGGACATTTCACCCCAAAACAATGAATTTCACCTTTTTCTCAAGTGCTCACGGAATCTTCTCCAGGATAGATCACATCCTGGGCCATAAATCTAGCCTTGATTTGATTTTAAACAGAGTTGCTTTCTTGCTTTCTCTTTCAGACAGTTCATTATTAGTGTATAGAAAAGCAACATTTTTGTAAGCTAGTCTCATATCCTGCAACTTTACTGAATTCATTTATTAGTTCTAATAGTTTTGTGGTGGAGACTTTGGGGTTTTCTATATAGAGTATCAAGTTATCTGCAAAAAGTGACAGTTTTTCTGCTTTCCTTCCTATTTGGATGCTTTTATTTCTTTTCCATGTCTGATTGCTGTGGCTAGGACTTCTAGTACTACATTAAGTAGAGGTGGCAAGAGTGAGCATGTATGTTTTCTTCTTGGTTTTAGAGGAAAGGTTTTCAGCTTTTTACTGCTGAGTAAGATATTAGCTAAAGGTTTGTCATAAATGTCATTTATTTTGTTGAGATATGTTTCCTCTACACCAGCTTTGATGAGCATTTTTAATCATGAATGCATGTTGAATTTTGTCAGATGCTTTTTTCTGTGTCTATTGAGATTATCCAATTATTTTTATCTTTCCTTTGTTAATGGTTTGTATCATATTGATTGATTTGTGTTTATTGAACCACCTTTGCATCCCTGGGATAAATCCCACTTGATCATGATTTATGATCCCTTCTAAATATTGTCAAATTCAGTTTGCTGATATTTTTTAAGGGTTTTTGCGATTCATGGGGTCATTTGTAGTTTCTTGGTTTCAGCATCAAAGTAATGGTAGCCTCATAGAATGAATTTTACAGTGTTCCTTTCTTTTCAATTTTTTGGGATAGTTGGAGAAGGATAGATTTTAACTCTTCTTTATTTATTTGGTAGAATTCCCCTGTGGAGCTATCTGGCCTTGAACTTTTTTTTTTTTTCCACAAATTCAATTTCACTGCTAGCAATTGATCTGTTCAGATAGTCTATTTCTTCTTTATCCAGTCTTGGAAGATTGTATGTTTCTAGAAATTTGCCCATTTCTTCTAGGTTGTTCAATTTGTTGGCCTATAACTGTTTCTAGTATTATCTTGTGATTTTTGTATCTCTATGACATCAATTCTTACTACTCCTCTTCCATTTATCATTTTATTTGGATCCTCTCTATTTCTTGATGAGCCTCATTAAAGGCTTATCAACTTTGTTTATCTTTTCAAACAACCAGCTCTTGATTTCACTGATCTTTTCTATTTATTTGCCTTTATTTTATGTATTTCCTCTCAGATATTTATTATTTCCTTCTACTGTTCTTCCTTTTATTATTCCTTTATATGATAAGTTAGATTTTTACTTGAGGTTTTTTGCTTATTTCTTGAGATAGGTCTGTCTCACTATGAACTTCCCTCTTAGGATTGCTTTTACTAAATCCTACAGATTTTGGAAAGTTGTGTTTTTATTTTCATTTGTCTCAAGTAATATTCTTATTTCTTCTGTGATTTCTACATTGGCCCATTGTTTTTTTAGTAGCATGTTGTTTGGCCTCCATGTGTTTGTATTTTTCCCATTTTTCTTCTATAATTGATGTTTAGTTTCATATTATTGTGCTTGGAAAAAATGCTTGATATATTTTCTGTCCTGTTAAATTGTTCAGACTTGTTTTGCAGCCTAACATGTGGTTTATCCCAAAGAACATTCCATGGGCACTTGAAAAGAATTTTTTTTTGCTGTTTTTGGATGGAATGTCCTGTTAAGACCAACAGGACTTACCTATTAAGTCCACCTAGTCTAGCGTGTCATTGAGACTATGGTTTCCTTATTGCTTTCTTTTCTGAATGATCTATCCATTGATGTAAGTGGAATATTAAAGTCCACTACCACTAATGTATTGTCAATTTCTTCCTTTATACCTGTTAATATTTACTTTATATCGGTGCTTCTGTATTGGGTGCATATATATTAACAAGTATAATATCTCTTCTTGCGTTGATCTTTTTATCGTTATATAATGCTCTGTCTTTTGTTATAGACTTTGTTTTAAAGTCTGTTTTGTCTGATATGAGTAATGCTGCCTTTGCTTTCTTGTTGTTTCTATCTTTTTCCATCCCTTCACCTTCAGTTTGTTTCTCTTTGCCTCTGAAGTGAATCTCTTGTAAGCATCATACAGATGGTCTTGTATTTCTACAGTCAGCCACTCGTTTCTTCTGACTGGAGCATTTACTCTGTTGACATTTAGAGTGAATTAATAGGAATGTACTCACTGCCGTTTTCTTACTTGTTTTCTGGTTCTTTTTGTAATTCTTCTCTGTTATGTGCTTATTGTTGTAGTTTCTTCCCTTGTGGTTTGATCATTTTCTTTAGTAGTGTGCTTGTGTTACTTTCTCTTTAGTTTTTTGTGTATTTATTTTAGGTTTTTAATTTGTGGTTACATGTATGTTGACCTGTAACTATTTCTTTTTGTTTTAAACTGGTAGTCATTTAAGTGCAATCATAGTCTAAAATATTTATATTTTTTATTTTCAGCCACATTTTCTGTTTTTAATGTCATATTTTACACCTTCAAGTTTATCCCCTGTTTATTATAGTATACTTTATACTTTTATTTCCTTTTAATCTTTGCAACTGGCTTAAATAGTTGATTCACAGCCATTGCTATATTTTTCCCTTTTCTAGTGGGATTTTTTTTTCCTTCCATAGATTCTTCCTTCTGACTGTAACGTTTTTTTTTCCCTTTAGAGATGACTCTCTAACTTTTCTTTTAGGGTAATTTTAGTATTGATGAACTTTTTGAGTTTCTTCTTGTCTGAGAAGTTATCTCTCCTTCATGCTAAATGATAACTTTTCTGGGTAGATTATTCTAGGTTGTATGTTTTTCCTTTTCAGCACTTTCCCTTCTGGTCTACAGAGTTTCTACAAAATCAGTTGATAGCCTTATGGAGGTTCCCTTGTATATGATTCTTTGTTTCTCTCTTGCTACCTTTAGAATTCACTTTAACATTTGCCATTTTAATTATATGTCTTGGTGTGGGTCTGTTTTGGTTCATCCTATTTGGGACCCTTTATGTTTCCTGGACTTGGATAATATTCCTTCTTCAGGTTTGGGAAGTTTTCAGACATAATTTCACCAAATGCACTTTTTTACTACTTTCTGTCTCTCTTCTCCTTCTGAGTTCCCAATAACACAAAGAGTGGTATGCTTGATGTTGTCTCAGAGCCCCCTTAAACTGTTCTCATTTTTTTAATTTGTTTTTCTTTTTTACGCTCTAATTGGGTGATTCTCATTCTTATATCTTCCAGATCATTTATGCGTTCTGTGTCACCTGGTCTGCCGTTCATTCTTTGTGTGTGTGTGTGTGTGTGTGTGTGTGTGTGGCTTATTTATTGTATTCTTCAGTTCTTCCTGGTTCTTTGTTATATTTTCTAGTTCCTTATTAAATTCTCAGTGTGTTCATCTATTCTTTTCTCTAAACCACTTATCATTGTTATTCCTAATGCCTTGAACTCTTTAACTGATGAATTATTTATTTCTGTTTTATTACTTGTTTTCTTAGGAGTTTTCTTTTGTCTAATTTGAATCAAATTTGTCTCTCATTTTGCTAACTTTCTCTGTCTCTGATATTAGGTGAAACAGTTACCTGTATGGTCCTTTAGTGGGAGCATCCCTATATAGTCTGTATGTGCCCAATGGGAGAGCTGAAGCTGACCTGAGCCTGAGTCATGTCTTCCCCTAGGATGTGCTGACTACTACCACTTTGGTAGAAAATGGAGCATGAGAAGGCATGAGAGCTGGATCCAGGTGTGATTCAGGGCTTCTCCTGTGCTTTGTGACCATCACCACCCCACTGTGGTGGGGGCAGGTTCCCTGTTGCTGGAGCAGAAGTCACGAAGGTCAGATGAGAGATGCTTCCATTCCCGCAGTGTGTGTGCTCTTGCCTCGCCCAAGACCAGCACCCTTGCCTTAGAGGGAAGCAGTGCTGGAGCAAGAGGTCCTGGAATGGGTGCTTGGTGTGGGTCAGCATCCAGGCTGTAGTGGTCCTGAGGCCGCTGGAGCTCTGGGCAGCTCCCCATCTGCTGCTTCCAGGAATGACAGCATGGCTGCTGCCCCCCATTCAGATGCTGTGCCAGCATCCCTCTCCTACTGTATACCTCCCTCGGCCATGGCAGTCCTAACCCTACTGTGGCGCTGTGCCACAGAGCAAGCAACCTGGACCAGGCACTCAACTTGGGCCGGACACACTGAGGTAGCCGCAGGAAACCATGCAGAGTTCGGATAGTTTTTATCTGCTCTCCTTCCTTCCTGGGGATAAGCCAGTGTGTGTGCTCTCTTCACAAGCAGACCTTAGGTTTCTTACACGCTCACTGTCAGTGACACTGCTTTTCAAGCCAGCTAAGGAGATGTATCTCCTGGCATCAGTCCCTAAGACCGGCATGCCCAAAATGTGGTTCAAACTGCTCACTCCCCAGGGAGAATCTCTGAGTTTGTGTAACCCCGCTTTTCATCTGTGTCCCTCACTGCAGGCACAATCCTAACCTTACTGCTTCTCTTCCCTTCCTACCTGATTTTGTGTGCACCTCTCTTACAGTCTTGATTGTGTAAGAGTCTCTCTGTCAGTCCTGGTTTGTTTGCAATGAGAGTTGCTCCACGCGTGGATGTGTTATTGTTGTGTTCAAAGGGCAAGGTGAACTCAGTGCCGCCCTCTGTGCCATCCTGATTTCCCCAGAATTCCTGAAATGTGTAGGCTGGGTATCACCCCACACAAAACACCCCTCATCACTGCACCACAGGGACCTTTCAACAATATATTCAAAATTGCACATCTATTAAAGCTACTCAAAAGGTTTCTGAGAACCATTCAAATAACATGGTACAAGGAACAAAGTGACCTGATAAAATTAGAATAACATCTGAGGCAGAACTGTGGGTTCCAGAAACATAACGACTAACTCACCAAGAGTCAGACATGACTGAGCAACTGAGCAACAACAAATCTCTTATTATTTCTATGCGGTATGAAAGTCGCTCAGTCGTGCCCAGTGCTCTGCAACCCCAAGGACTGTACAGCCCATGGAATTCTCCAGGCCAGAATACTGGAGTAGGGGATCTTCCCAACCCAGGGATCAATCCCAGGTCTCCCACATTGCAGGCAGATTCTTTACCCGCTGAGCCACAAGGGAAGCCCAAGAATACTGGAGTGGGTAGCCTATCCCTTATCCAGGGGATCTTCCTGACCGAGGGATCAAACCTAGGTCTCCCACATTGCAGGCGGATTCTTTACCCGCTGAGCCACAAGGGAAGCCATATTATTTCTATAGAGTCAAGAGATTATCTGGTACAGTTAGCTTGGAGAAAGCAGAGAGGAGAATCTCACATGTCAACAAATCAATGCAAATGAAGTTCAAGTTTGCCTCTACCTTGAGTTTTGTTAGCCAAAGAGTGGATAACACCTACAGAGGCCACTGAGGGTCCTTATTTAGATAAGTTTCCTGAAATAGCTATTGCATGAAACAACCATATGATACTCTGCTTGGCAGTAAATACCATGTTGTTTTTCTGGATGTGAAAACCTCCAGAAAAGTCAAGATTTTAGAACAATAGACTATATGGATAGAATAATATGACTTGGTGCTGCAGAAGCATCTCTTCATCTCACAACATCTGTGATGCCCTTTAGGTTGTTGGGGGACCAGCTAGGGAGGAGGACCTAAACCAAGGTACTGTGAGATGCTCTCAGCAGACGTCTTTGAGTACTCTTCTGCTCTGAAAGTCAAAAGCACAGGGCATCCCAGTCCAAAACCATCCCTGGACAACCTGTGTCTTAGACTTGGGGTCCCCAACCCCTGGACCACACAGCAGGAGGTGAGCAGTGGGCAGGGGAGCGAGCAAAGCTCCTCCATATTTATAGCCACTCCTCATCACTTGCATTACACCTGAGCTCCCCTCCAGTGGTGAGATCAGTGGTGGCACTAGATTCTCACAGGAGTGCAAGCCCTACAGTTCACTGTGCATGCAAGGGATCTGGGTTGCACACTCCTTATGAGAATCATCCTGAAACCATCCCCCTACCCTGTCTGTGGAAAAATTATCTTCCACAAAAAAGATTGGGGGCCACTGTCTTAGACCAAGCATGTTCCACTCTCCCCACATATCTTAGGACAAACGCAGCCAGGCAAAGACTCTGATGGGCTGTGCATCAGAGCCCATTGGAGCCCATTGGCTCCAGGCCCAGATAGCAGTATTTTCAGGAAACACCTAAAGTTTTATGTTTCTGTGGAGATTGCATTCAAACAGCTTACCATTTCATAACTGCTCATTCTTTATGTATGAGACTCAGAGTGTCATAACTCACTTTCATATATGTCCTTGCATAGAAGAAACTATACAAAAAAAAGATCTTATGATCCAGATAACCACGATTGTGTGATCACTCACCTAGAGTCAGACATCCTGGAATGCGAAGTTAAGTGGGTCTTAGGAAACATCACTAGGAGCCAAGCTAGTGGAAATGATGGAATTCCAGCTGAAATATTTCAGATCCTAAAGGTTGGTGCTGTTAAAGTGTTGCACTCAATATGCCAGCAAATTTGGAAAACTCAGCAGTGGCCACAGGACTAGAAAAGGTCAGTTTTAACTCCAATCCCAAAGAAAGGCAATGCCAAAGAATGTTCCAGCTACCGCACAATTGCATTCATCTCACACACTAGCAAAGTAATGCTCAAAATTCTCCAAGCTAGACTTCAACAGTACATGAACTGAGAACTTCCAGGTGTTCCAGCTGGATTTAGAAAAGGCAGAGGAACCAGATCAAATTGCCTATATCTGCTGGATTATAGAAAAAGCAAGAGAATTCCAGAAGGAAAAAAAAAAAAAACCATCTGTTTCTGCTTCACTGACTATGCCAAAACCTTTGACTGGTGAATCATAATGGGAAATTCTTCAAGAGATGGAACTACCAGACCACTTTACCTGCCTCCTGAGAAACTTGTATGCAGGTCAAGAAGTAATAGTTAGAACCGGACATGGAACAACAGACTGGTTCCAGATTGGGAAAGGACTACGTCAAAGCTGTATATTGTCACTCTGCTTATTTAACTTATATGTTTCACATAATGCAAAATGCTAGGCTGGATGAAGCATAAGCTGGAATCAGTATTTCCAGGAGAAATATCAGTAACTTGAGATATGCAGAGGACACCACCCTTATGGCAGAAAGAGAAGGGGAACTAGAGAGCTTCTTGATGAAAGTGAAAGAGGAGAGAGAAAAAACTGGCTTAAAGCTCAGCATTCAAAAAACTAAGATCATGGCATCCAGTCCCATCACTTCATGGCAAATAGATGGGGAAACAGTGGAAACAGTAACAGACTTTATTTTGAAGGACTCCAAAATCACTGCAGACAGTGACTGAAGCCACAAAATTAAAAGATGCTTGCTCCTTGGAAGAAAAGCTATGGAAAACCTAGACAGCATATTTAAAAGCAGAGACATTACTTTGCCAACAAAGGTTTATATAGTCAAAGCTGTGGTTTTCCCAGGAGTCATGTATGGATCTGAGAGTTGGACCATAAAGAAGGCTGAGTACTGAAGAATTGATGCTTCTGAACTGTGGTGTTCGAGAAGACTCATGACAGTCCCTTGGACTGCAAGGAGATCAAACCAGTCAATCCTAAAGGAAATCAGTCCTGAATATTCATTGGAAGGACTCATACTGAAGCTAGCTCCAATACTTTGCCCACCTGATGTGAAGACCCAACTCATTAAAAAAGACCCTGATGCTGGGAAAGGTTGAAGGCAGGAGAGGGGGACAACAGAGGACGAGATAGTTGGATGGCATCACCAACTCAATGTACATGAGTTCAAGCAAACTCTGGAAGATGGTGAAGGACAGGGATGTATGGCCTGCTGCAGTCCATGGGGTTGCAAAGAGTCAGACACAACGAGAGACTGAACAACAACAGAAAATGATTTATAACTTAAGGTTTGGGGACTAAAATTTTTGTTTAAATTTAGATATCTGAGATCAAAGGTATGTAGGAAAAATGAGAGATGATCACAGGACCAGTAATATTTATAACAGCAGTTATAAACTACTTATTTTTTATAGAATTCTTAGTCTCTTTCTCCTCAAATTTTATTTTAATTTTTCAATTTTTAAAAATAATTTTATTTATTTACTTATCTTTGTCTGTGCTGGGTCTTCACTGCTGTGTAGGCTCTTCTCTAGTTGCCATGTGCAGGCTTCTCATTGCAGTGACTTCTCATTGCAGAATAAGGGCTCCAGGTGGGCAAGCTTTAGCAACTGTGGTTTGTGGGCTACAGAGCCCAGGCTCAGTAGTTGTGCCTCATGAGCTTGGTTGCTCTGAAGCATGTGGGATTTTCCCAGACCAGGGATCAAACCCATGTCTCCTGTATTGGCAGGCAGATTCTTTACCACTGAGCCACCAAGGAATCCCCTAAACTACTTCTTTTTAACTGAAGTAGCATTCACTTTTCACTTTCATGCATTGGAGAAAGAAATGGCAACCCACTCCAGTGTTCTTGCCTGGAGAATCCCAGGGACAGGGGAGCCTGATGGGCTGCCGTCTATGGGGTCACACAGAGTTGGACATGACTGAAGCGACTGGGCAGCAGCAGCAGCATGAGTAATATGAAGGCAGATTTAAAATGTTAACCTGTAACAACAGTGCTTGGCTTATTTATTCAACAAATATTTATTGAGTGCTTCCTACATGTTGCTACTGCTGCTGCTAAGTCACTTCAGTCATGTCCAACTCTATGCGACCCCACAGACAGCAGTCCACCAGGCTCCCCCGTCCCTGGGATTCTCCAGGCAAGAACAATGGAGTGGGTTGCCATTTCCTTCTCCAGTGCGTGAAAGTGAAAAGTGAAGTGAAGTCGCTTAGTTGTGTCTGACTCTTTGCAACCCCGTGGACTGTAGCCTGCCAGGCTCCTCTGTTCATAGATTTTCCAGGCAAGAATACTGGGATGGGTTGAGTCTGTGTAGTTTATATAAATAATAATGATAAAAACACTTTTCCCAAACCTAGATTTTTCTCATGGTTTGTTTATTCTTTTCTTGTTTTACTGCTAGCCAATCAATAAATTGTAATGAGAAATTAGGATTATCCAATGTGAGGTTTAATTTATAATTGATTTGTGTGCCAAGCCTGGTAGGCTACGGTCCGTGGGGTTGCAAAGAGTTGGACATGCCTGAATGACTAACACTTTGATACATGTGAGATATTAAATATATTGTTACTGTTTTGGCAGTACTATTGGGTTTCACATTTTCTCAGTAATAACAGACACTTATTGATGGAAATGTGACAAAGTTCATCAAATGTCTCATAATTTCAAGGAAGGCTTGATTTAATCATTTCCTGGGATACTTCCAGAGGAGTTCCTATGACCTCAGTGAGTAACCAACATGCTAACATAAGAATTTTTGAAGAAATACAAAATTTTACATGTTAGTTAGTATTAAGGAGAAACACAATGTCCAGTGAGAAGGTGTGAGGGGAACCTGTCTGGAGACTCTCAGAATGCATTTGGTGATAGCTGAGATCTGAGTCATTGCTAACCAGATGAAGAGGTAAGGACAGAGTGGGGGACTACAGGGAGAGACAAGAAGGATCCTGGTCCTTTTGAGGGGCTGAGAGAAGACCCTTGACATGACTTTGCTGAGGTTTTGAAGAAAGGAGGTCAGAACATCATTTAAAGATTACATTCTGACCTGTAGAGAACATGTGTGTCAGAGGACCAAGAGTAGGTTATAGGGGGCCAATGAGGGAGCTTCTGCAATGATCCTGCAAGACTGCTGCTGGCCTTCCAGTGGAGGTAGCTGGAGTGAAGAGACTTGGGGCAGAGGCAACTGGACTGGATGATGTTGTCCTTAAGGAGTAGAGTGTGCATGAAGTCACTCAGTCACTCAGTCGTGTCCTACTCTTTGCGACCCCATGGATTGTAGCCTACCTGGTTCTTCCGTCCATGGGATTTTCCAGGCAAGAATACTCGAGTGGGTTGCCATTTCCTTCTCCAGGAGATCTTCCCGACCCAGGGGTTGAAGCCAGGTCTCCCACATTGTAGGCAGACGCTTTACCGTCTGAGTCACCAGGGAAGTAGAGG
This sequence comes from Aepyceros melampus, assembly GCA_006408695.1. Taxonomy (NCBI): domain Eukaryota; kingdom Metazoa; phylum Chordata; class Mammalia; order Artiodactyla; family Bovidae; genus Aepyceros; species Aepyceros melampus. Next base: position 417,869 of record SJXQ01008441.1, read on the forward strand.
AGGCCAGTGTTAATAATGACACCTAGATGGAAGAAGAAAGAGTCTATGGCCAGGAGGGGTTGGATGCAGATTTCCTTTCTTTATGTACTTTGTTTCAATTATAAAATGAAATTACCACTCATTTTCACAAGTCAAACTGCAGAGATATGTTAGGAAAAAGTTAATTATCATCCTCCCACTTCTGGACTAACACCTGTTAACAATAAGTTATTCTCTTGTCTTTCTTACTCATTTATGGCTGCATTTTGTATTTTTTAATTCAGTTTTGAACTTGTTGAATATAACTGTCTTCTAGAATTCACAAGTGAACACATTAAGTAGAAAAGTAGATATAGGGGTCAAAACCCAGAAGGGAAACATGCGCTGGGTTTACAGATTTGTCTGTCCTCGTGTGGATAATGCCTCAGCCATGGAATGGATAAGCGTACCGGGGACGGAAGGTTGTATCACAAGAAGAGAGCTGGATGTAGTCCCGAGGAGGCCCAGGCTCGACCAGTGAGGAGCTGGTTGGAGAGGAGAGGTCAGAGAGACAGGAAGAAGAAGCAGAGTACATGTAATACAAGTCATGAGCGTGCCAAGTGCAGCCGAAAGGTTGATAATGGAACATCCATTATACTGAGCAACAAAGATACCACTACTACTGTTGAAAGTTGTATCAAAACCAAACGAGGCTGCCAGGCAGTAGTTTGGAGTTTTGCTAATTCACCCCTGGAGAGATGCTATTTCTCCAGCATCACCTCCTGACCGGGTAGGGTGGAGGTCACAGCAAGGACAAATAGGGTCTCAAAAGTGAGGGTGTTTCAGGAATGTTTGACAGAGTTTGAGAGAGACAAATGGGATAAAAGCTGTTACAGTGCTATTGTCTATTTTTATGTTAAAATAGGGACTGTTTTAAAAATAAATGGATTTTTTTTTGTTTGTTTCATGTTTACTTAGGGAAATGTTGGTGAACATGGAGCTGGTGGTCTAAAAGGAGAGAAGGTAATCAAATTTGCAGAGTGAGTAGAGACATCTAGGTTTTTACACCAATTCACACATTCACACGTCAGGGCAGCCTCACTGCCCCGCAGGTTCCATGTCAGCCTGCAGGGGGCGCTATTCTTCCCGCCTCCTGACCAAGCAGGACTGAGCTCGGCCTCCGCTGGAAGCCCTGAGTAGATGACCACAGGAAGGGAACACTTCCACAGTGAGGGGAAATAGCTGTCACATAACTGTCACAGGTAAATGAAATTAGGACACGTGTTTCAGTTTATAGTTAGATGTTTTTGGATCCGCATAGGTGGCAAAAACAATCTGAAAAGCCCTGTGACAGGATGCCTGAGGCTTGCTATTTTTCTGTCCTCTTAAGTGTCCAGGCATAAGCTGTCATGGGAGCATTTTGGGGTGGGTTTTTATCATGTACAGTCACCGTTTAACCAAATAATTATTTCAAAACAGCTTTAAAATTAAAACGCTGGTGAATTTCCATTGCCTTCTCATTGTCATCATTCATGAGTTTAATTAATTAGCTGTGAAGATGACAAATACACTTGCCTTCTCAAAAAGATGTCTCACTCCTGTTTGATCCTGCAACTGTGATGACCGTAGATTCAGTGGGACATTGCCATTGTCAAGAAAAAAAAATGAGGAAACTGTATTCAATATTTTGTAATAACCTATAAGGGAAAAGAATCTGAAAATATATATATATATATATATATTTGTATGTATAACTGAATAACTTTGCTGTACACCTTAAACTAACAGGACATTGTAAATCAGCTATACTTCAATTTTAAAAAGAAAACAAGACAAAAGAAACAATGCACATCAAATCCACAGACAAAGATGAGTAGGACTGAAAATACTCTGTAGGAACATGGCCTGTGAGTGCTCCCTTCCGTCATTCACCCAGTAAAAATTCTCATGATTGAGGGCAGGGTATTTCAACATGAATCCAAGAAAATATAACTTCCGTGCCTTATAAATCCGTGCAGCCTATCTATTCACAAGATCATACTTTTGTCACCAGAAAGAAAAAAAAAAGCTGCTAAGAGATAGTCTCCACAGAATGGGGAGCTTCTTATAGACTGACCGTTGAAAATGAAATTTCCTGCAAAAAATAAAAATAAAAACCTTGACATTCTTAAAAAGACATCCCTAAAAATTGATTATACAGCAGTAATGTCATTTATGTGTCTTGGATTGCACTGCTGGTACATTAACATTATTTCCTGTAACCAAATAGCTTATGGAATTCCTACACCACCATAACGAACACATTATATTTTAAGCAATTACTGCAGGAACATGCAGACTAAGGAGAGAAAAAAAAGAGCTTGTCACTTAGGACAGCTGAGCAAAGAGAGCTGTGGCACTTTTAAAGTATTTAAATTATGATTCATTCCTTGAAACAAAGCAGCTGGCTCTCATTTTCCTCTGTTCATTAGGAAACACATGTTACTCAGGAATTCTGAAGACCTCAATGTTGAGAAATTTGATTCTGTAAAACAGGTGTATTTCTAACTCTAAGGACACTTTCTATGGCTCAAAATCTTTTCTAATTGCTTCAGAATCTTAAGTGGAATTAGAAAAAGCCAGTGGCATAACTGTTCCCTCTTCCCACCCAAAGAAATAACCCAGAGGAGTCTACAGAGAACTGGATACAGTACCTGATATAAATGCCCATGTGAAGTGATTTGTAGGAATTTTAATTAACAGGAAAAAGACTCTCCCAATGAAAAATGCATAGGGTGAATTCTAAAACATAAGTGCCACCCTTGCTGGAGGAGCAGAATCACCTCTGCCTGTACACACTCAGTACCTGGGCTGAGTCTATACTTTCATTCTTGGTGATGCTGTTCAGAGGTCACTGGAGTGAGAATTTAAGGCCCCTTCAAGCTGCTCCCTTGGACCTTTGCTCACACCCCTGGTGGACCCCAGTGGTTCAGCTGTACATTGGAGTTCCCTGAGGGCTTTTGGAAATTACCAGTCTCGGGCTCCATCTCCAGGACTCTGATGTGGGGCAGAACTCATGTCTCTGGTTGATCTGGAGTAGGGTCCATGTTGCTTTATTTAGAAGAGTTTCAGATGATTCTACCCGGCAGCCAGCATTGAGTGATGGAAGGAACCTGGGCTCTGGGGTCAAAAGCTGATTGTGCCATTAGCAGCTCAGAAAAGACACTCCAATCCTCTGGTCATCAATTTACTCATTTGTGAAATGGACAAAATTATATCTACACAGAGTTGATGGCAGGATTAAAATCAAATGAGATGAGATGACCTGACCCAAAGCACAATGCCTGACATATATTAAGCCCTCACTAACACTCGTTCCTCACTCTTCATCCATTCTAAATTTACTTTCTTCTCGTGGAGTATCATATATGTCTTTTTGGTATTCATAGTTATCATACTTAACCTCCAGTCTTGATCATCTTTGCTTCTCCCACAATAATTTTGATGGAGAAGAGATTCAATTTTTGTTGTAGGATGTCAGATTGAGCCAGAAGTACAATTTCAACATATACATGACTTTTGCTGTATCATGCTCCACTTCTCAATGCACCAGCTGGCAGAATAGAATCACAAAGCCAGCCTACCATTTGGAACCCAAAGTGGTAAAGAACCCACCTGCCAATGCAGGAGAGGTAAAGACGGGGGTTCCATCTCTGGATTGGGAAGATTGTCTGGACGAGGGCATGGCAATCCATGCCAGTATTCTTCCAGGATAATCCTGTGGACAGAGGAGGCTGGCAGGCTACAGTCCATAGGGTTACACAGAGTCAGACACAACTGAAGCGACTTAGCATGCACACACACTTCTAGTAAAACACCAGAGTCAATACAAACAGCAATAGGATCACACACAAATCACTCCTAGGCTAGCAGCCTCTTCTGATTCAAGATACAGGAAGAAAGAACAATGAATACTACCAGCTTTCAATGGTAAATAGTGACAGAGAGCCAGGCATCCGTGCAAGCCGCCTGCCAGGACTGAAATGATGACCCCTGCTCTGTAGCTTCCTGAGAAAGACAGGATACAGTGATGAAATGATGATGTATCTGCAAGTTGGTTGGGGATAGCTGCTTCTTTTATAGAGACAGAAGAATCAGGAGGTGGAATATCTAAGGACCCCTGAGAAATTAGTGGTGTCTTTTAGAGCAATTGTCAGAGGAAAAAAATGGAGGCTCAACACCACCAGACCTTTCAAATAACATCCAGAGTGTCAAATTAAATGACTGCCTTTCCCGAAGCTAAGTAAATCTATCATTGATCTTTCAACCCATAATTACAGTGATAAATTACTGAACTTTCATTTTAAATATGAAGAACAACTCCATATGTGTTTAGATTCAGGTGGGAAATGCTTTTGTTTGTAGACTTCTGTATCAAGGATCTAGTCTCTAAGACTTCCTCCAAGCCCAGCCACATTTCCATACCAAACAGAGGTGGACCAAAGCCGCTGCCTGGTCCTTCCTCTGTATTTCAATGGAGACCTGTATACATTGGTTTAAATACTTAGCAGCTGTGAATATGGTTACTCTTCCTTCAGGCATATTCCTCTCCCCTTACCTTTTGATATCAAGCAGATGTGACTTTTATAGTAACTCCTAGACCCTTTCCTTGATTTCTACATTTACTTTATGCAGCTGGCTTGAATTACTGGGCATACTTTTTCCCCAGTGCCTGAGGCTTTTAACATCTATCAGATGGGTCATAGGAAGCCAACACTCTATATAGTCTAACACTTGTACAAGGCCAATTGTTTAGTCTGTCAAACCAACAGCAAGCAGTCCCTTAATGTCTTCACCAATTTCTTCCTCTTTTCATTATGGATAGAACTTACTATCTGTAGGAAAATGGATTTTCCTACAATATGGTAACTGTAAAAGTGATGTTCCATTATATGTTTAGATGGTACACTTATAGTGTACTTGTATTAATAAATGAAGATTAAATTCACAAAATATATTCCACAAATCTAGAAGGCTCCTTAAAAAAACAAAAAATGACATTGTCTATCCATTATGAATGGCTAACTCCCTCTTCCTCTAAGCTAAATCACAAGATACTGATTAGGATAGAAATATAAAAGTAAACCAGTGTCTTTAGGGCTGACTGTCTGAGGCTTCAAAAGAAACAGGTAAACATATCCACACAAGGGGACATGTGTAGCGATGTTCATTACAACTCTGTTTATAAGACAACAAAAGGCACATTTGTGCTCAGTCTCTCAGTTGTGCCCGACTCTTTTGCAACCCCATGAACTGTAGCCCACCAGGCTCCTCTGCCAATGGGATTTTCCAGGCAAAAACACTGGAATGGGTTGCCATTCTCCAGAGGATCTTCCCAACCCAGGAATCAAACCCAGCCTCTTGCATCTCCTGCATTGGCAGGCGTACTTTTTACCACTGAGCCCCATGGGAAGCCCCAGATACCCATGAGTGGGGCCTAGATGACCCCTGATCCATTAACACACTATAATACTATCCGAAGGTTCAGTGAATAAACTAGATCTCTGTGTATCAATAGAGGATGGATATTAAAAGCAACATTGAGTTGGGGGGAGTCACAGGATGTATCATATACAAGATTAACCAGTGGCTTTTATAAAATTTGTTTTAAATATCCAAAATAACATACTATTTATGGTTCCACATATGCAGTAAAAGTACAAAAATACAGACTGGAAATGTAAGTACTAAGTTCATAACGGTGACTCTCTCTGGCACAGAAATAGAGAGGGAATATGAAATTTCCTCTTTGACGTAAGGTGTTTTTTTTCCATCTTGAGTGCCTTGTCCATGGAGGTTTGACATACTCAACTTTATCTTTTTTTTTATTTTTTTTTTGAAAGAAAAAAGACACAAGGGGTACAAAAGCTGTATGCTTGGAAATGCCATGATGAACACTGTTTTGCAAAAATGCTCTTAGGGTTGGAAAACAACCCAGCATTATATAAGTTCTGGTTGTTGTTCAGTCACTCAGTTGTGTCCAACTCTGCAACCCCATGGTTACAGCCTGCCAGGCTCTTCTGTCCATGGGACTTCCCATGCAAGAATGCTGGAGTGGGTTGCCATTTCCTCCTCCAAGAAATCTTCCCAACCAAGGAACCAAACCCATGTGTCCTGCATTGGCAAGAGGCCCTGGGAAAGCCCTACATGCATTCTAGTGGCTGGACTTAACAACTGTGTGGTATTCAGGGTTGTTGGCTAACAGTAAACGGAAACACTGAGATATCTCTATCGTTTAATTAGTAGTACACTTCCTTGCCACCAATATTATTTCTAAAATTTTATTTTCTCAAAATACTCTTTATATGTCCCATACAAATCCCTCTTCTGGATTTTTCATCAGAAACTCTTAGGCTTTTCTAAGCCACTGCTATCCCCCATCAAGAAGGCCTTCTTTGCAACCGAACAGTGGTGAATGAGTGCTGGAAACAGTGGAGAGACATCTTTTTCTTCCTATATCTCCTCCTACTTGAAAAAAGAAAGAAATATCTGAAATAAAATGAATTTGGATTACTGTGTCAGTTGAATAATGTGATGTCTTTAAGACCACAAAAATTCTTTTTTTTTTTCTTTTGGTGCAGCAGAGCATAATTATAATTATTTTCTCTAAATGTTCTTTGCTTGAAAAATAATTGGCTTTGTCTCACATTAATTTTAAAGATCATAATGAATATTGTGGATTTCTAAAAGACCTAAAGGCTTTGTGGAGTGCTTATAAACACATTGTTATGCAAATAACCTATTGGATTCAGAGCTTCCCACTGCCCCTTGGGGGTTAATAGATAAATTCCATTGTTAGAAGGGGTTCAGGTTGTGCTGTCACCCTGAGGGTCACAACAGGACTTTTCTGCTGCTGCTGATGCTGAATCACTTCAGTCGTGTCTGACTCTGTGCGACCCCATAGAGGGCAGCCCACCAGGCCATCCCGTCCCTGGGATTCTCCAGGCAAGAACACTGGAGTGGGGTGCCATTTCCTTCTCCAATGCATGAAAGTGAAAAGTGAAAGTGAAGCCACTCAGTCATGTCCAACTCCTAGCAACCCCATGGACTGCAGCCTACCAGGCTCCTCCGTCCATGGGATTCTCCAGGCAAGAGTACAGGAGTGAGGTGCCATTGCCTTCTCCAAGGACTTACCTAGCCTCATGCAAAAACTGTCTTCTGCTTTTCTTGAAAGGGTGAAACCGGATCACCAGGATTTCCAGGATCTATTGGCCCTAAAGGTGAAAAGGGAGAATCTGTAAGTATTTAGCTTTGAGAGCAGAGGGAGAATATCCAAAAGATAGAATTAAGACATTTTTCTTAATCAGCCCCAATTCCATGTACGTTGGTTGTCCGTGGCATAAGGAACAATAGATCAGATATTTGGTCATGTTCTCTAAATGAGGTACTAAGCTTTTACAGTATTACCTCACTTAGTTCATTTAAAAAAAAAAAAAAATTCTTCAGATGAGGAAACCGAGGCACAGAAAGGTTAAGTAACTTCCCTAAGGTCCCTAAGCTAGGAAATACTGAAACCATTAATCACTCCTAGGTAGGCTGATTCCAGAACCCAGGGTTTAAAAATCACTAAGCTGCCCTGCTATAACTAAAGATAATAGCTGCTGCTGCTGCTAAGTCACTCCAGTCATGCCCAACTCTGTTTGACCCCATAGATGGCAGCCCACCAGGTTCCCCTGTCCCTGGGATTCTCCAGGCAAGAACAGTGGAGTGGGTTGCCATTTCCTTCTCCAATGCATTAAAGTGAAAAGTGAAAGTGAAGTCACTCAGTCGTGTCCAACCCTCAGCGACCCCATGGACCGCAGCCTACCAGGCTCCTCCATCCATGGGATTTTCCAGGCGAGAGTACTGGAGTAGGGTGCCATCGCCTTCTCTGAGATAATAGCTAAAATGAATAATAAAATCAGTATATCAAAAGGGCTAATTTATCCCAAAAAAAGAGAGAAGTTTATCTTTGCTCAAACAACTACTCTTAGCGTAGTCTCTGAAGTTATTCTAGGTTTTTATAAGATCAAAATGACTTCTTAAATATTACTGAGGCCAGGTTCTTCCAAAATTTAGTTCTTTTGGTGGAAAAAGTACCTTCAGTATCATTTATATTCAAATAGGACTACCTAAAGAGATGACATGAATCCTAATTACAAAAATAATTTTTTTAATTCTGCTTCAAAAAAAAAAAAAAAACCCACAGCAGTCCTCAAGAATCAGCAAGAATGACTTAACAAATGTTTCATCTTTGTTTAAAAAAAAATGTAACACTTTAAAAAAGTTTACTTTTACCTCTTCCCTTGCTGGGATGAACAGAAATTTGGTTGGCCAGAGATAAAAATGAAGAGGTCACTAAAAGGCCTGCATGCCTGCCAAATGGGAACAATATAAACAGTATTTAATGTCACAAAGTCAAATTCTCCTTGTGCTTCAGCTTAAAAATGAAGCATATTTGGCGATGACAGTCATTCTCTGACAGCTTTAGAGTTCATGCTGTCTGTCCCCTTTGTGCTCCGAAGTTCTCCTCCTTCAGGGGTCACTCTCGCCTTTGGCTTTCTGTCCAAACCAGTAACAGTCCTTACTGGGGTTCCACACCTGAGGATTTCCAAGCCTTTCTAGGAAATCCCCTCTCTCCCACAATTCAGCCCAAGGTCTGCTGCGCCTTCCATCTGCCAGCTGACTCCTCTAACTCCACAGTTACGGGCACCTCTCATCAGCTCTTGTCTGCCCCTTGCCCCCACCCCATCTCCCCTCCACACTGGAGCACTGACACCTGCTCTTAATTTCCACACGCTGTGTGGCAAACCAGGACCTAAGATTTACTATAATTCTACTGGCACAGCCAGGACTTGTAGAGCAGAGAGAGAAATTTGAGTCATTAGAGCAGTGCCTCTCATACTAAATGTGAACTTGAATTGCTGAAGATCCTTTTGAAATGCTAATCCTAGTTCAGCAGGTCTGGGTAGCAGTTTATTACCAAACCCAAGTTCAGTTCAGCTGCTCACTGCTCATAAGTCAACAGTTGCAGAGGCAAGTGTGAGCAGAAAGGTGCTTTAATCAGAAAAGGTCGCAACCTGAGGAGAAGAGAGTCTCATGTCCTGAGACCAACTCCCAAGTTTCTTTTCAGCCAGGACAGTTTTTAAAGGGAAAAATGATGGGGGTGGAGGATGGGGGAATGGCAAGAATCTCAGTGAGTCATTGAGGCAAGAGGTTGGAATCTGAATCTTCTTTCTTTCCTTTGAGTGCAGACTGGCTGACTCTCTCTTCAAATGTAATCTTGATGCACAATCTCCGGTAGGATTACTAAGGGGGCCATTGAGGGAGAGAGCTAGTCATTTTTTAATGGTTTAATTCTTCATTGTTTTTATCTAGGAAAAAATCAATAGCTTAGGCAAGGCATGGCGTGCATTCAGGACAGCATAAGTCAGGAGTTAGTTTCAATTGCTTGGTGATCTCATTTTATATTTAGGTTCTTTTAAGTTCAGAAGGGAAGAGGAAAGGGGCAAAGGAGCCGCTTTCAGACCGAGCAGGTGTATTTCTCAACGCGCTTAGGCCACGCTCCTGCTATGGATTCTGGACCATGCTATGAGTAGCAAGAACTGGAGGATTTCACAGTTCCTAAGATTTTCCTCTAGCTTTCTGTCCTGTTACCAAGGCCCACCCCCTGAGACCGCCCTTCTCCCCATCTACCTTACCCTCCCAGCTCTTCTCCTTGTCAGTTCCCTCTTAATCTGCAAATTATCCCACCTTTGTTATATTAATACATCTTCACCTACCTTTCTCCCAGCTTCCCACAGGAAAAAACACAAATTTCACATCATTAGTAAAGCAGTCTAGCTCTCTATGGTCTCAGCCTTTCTATTCTGGAACAGGATCTGAACTTAACATAATAACCAGAAGGTCCAAACAGAAAAATAATCTTCATCCAAATCTGAACTCTGAGCCTGAGTGGTACTTTAAATGGCTGTTTGTCCCCTGTTATAGAGCATCTACTACATGGCTAGATCAGATATCGGAGTGAAAATGTCATCTTGTTGAACCCCAGGATTTTATAGATAAGGAAAAAGAGACTCCAAAATGTAAATGACTTGCCCCAGATAGTAGCCACTGGAATTAAAACAAAATATCAGCTCTCTAGACAACCAGGCTCCTGGTTTTGCTTTTTCTGCCCCAACTAGAAGTTACTTTAGTCACTGTAGCTTGGCAGAGGTTCTAAATAACCAGTGACATAAGTAATGTAATAGAAACAAGCAGTTACAAAAGCAGTGCAGCCCATTGCTCACATCTCATTAACTTCATCTCCTATCTTAAAAATCGAGTTACTTTTTAGAATTAAGACTGAAACACAAGAATATAAATAAAGATCTCTATATATCTAATATATAGAAATTATCCAGTAAGAGATTTAATTATGTTGGATAGATATGGGCCATATTAGTCAGAGTAGGTAGGCTATGCTAAGTAACAAATTAACCCTGAAATTCTGTGGTTTTACCTCTAAGAAAAGCTTTCTCTCACTCATACTGCCCAGCCAGCGTGGTTGGGAGGAGTGGGTGTCCTGCTCCACACGACCCTCAGTAACCAGTCAGCAGGCTGGTAAGCACCAGGGAGCTGTGCCCTCTGACAGGCACAAACTTCTCAGCCACCACTGCCAGGACGGCAGGACTGGAGCATGGTGAGTGGTCTCCGCCTTCACGCCTCAGCCTTCACGTGATCCGCAGCCCTGCCAAACACATTTCACAGTCAGAATAAGCAGCTTGCCCCCAAGTAACTGCAGAGAGGTTGGAGACATGGGGGAGAAGACGGGGCCCCCAGAAGTCCCCAGGTCATGAGGTATGAAGTTTTTTCGGTAACCACTCACCGCCTATGGTGATCTGAAGGTCAAATCCTTACCAGCACCTTTGAGAACAGCACTGCCTAGCATAGAGGTCCTCAGCCTTTCCCTTGACTTTCAGATGCAAAATAAAATGTTTTAAAATGTATGGTTTCCATCTTATTATCCATTCACTCAATTCACATAATAAGGCAATTAAATTGTAAATAATATCAGACTGAGTAAGCAAAGTCTGATTTTGAAGCCAGGCTGCCTGGCTTTAGATCCTCAATGACTTCTTATTGATTTTGTGACCTTGGGGAAATGAATTAACTCCTCTGTGCCTCAGTTCCCCCTCTGTAAGTGAATGTACTACCCTGTTGACCCAAGAGGTTAATTGTATTAATGTATATAATGTGATTAAAACAGGGTTTAATACATTGAAATAATTCAATAAATGTCAGCAATTATTGTTTTATCTGTAAAACTTTAAATTCCCTAACTTAATACATTTCCTTGGACAGCAGAAGTGTACCCCAGAGATGCTATGATAGTCAAGGTGAATTATATCTCTTCATTCACAGATTTTGTAGGCAAGACAAACAAGGGAACAGGGAACATACAGTGGGTGAATGCTGCTTTAGGAGAAACATTAATAACTTGGGTTTACTCAGAACCTTTCTGAATCTCTCTCATTCTGGTATTAGGACAATATCTCCCTCACAGCAGTAGTAGTAGTGAAGGTTAAATGACATCACAATATGTACCCTCAAGAATAGAAGCTAATACAGGGAAGCCTCCCCATCTGTGTGTGTATGTGTGTGTGTGTGTGTGTGTGTGTGGAGGAAGGATTGTGTTGTTAGTAACACAGTGACCATGGGGAAAGTGTTGCATCTTAAGAGGCATTCCTTCAAAGCTTTGACTCCCACCAGAACCTTCAAGCCTAAACCCAACAGCAAGAACTAGTATCAGTTCCATAGACTTGTACTGTTATTCACCCAGTAATTAACACGTTCATGTCATTTTCATTAAAAGGAAAGTGAAAATTAGTAAGTATTTTTACAGTAATGACTGTAATTTTAAACACTAATTTAGAACTCTGGCTGTATTTTTTAAGCACCAACTTAAGTAACTGGAAGAATTCAAATGAATGTCCTTCCACTGATCACTCCAGCATCTTCACATTCATTCTGCCTCTGTTTGGATGCTTGTGTGTGTGTGTGTGTGTGTGTGTGTGTGTGTGTGAGACCATCTTCTCTTTGAACCACACCAGAGGAAGCTTTGGCCTTGGACCATATTCTAATTTGTCAACCACTCAGGATTCTCAAAATAACATTAAGATGATTAAGTTACTGTTCATTTGGGAATATTAAAGGGTTTTCTAATTCAGTTGCATATTGGTCTTCTAAGCTGCACGGGTAGACAACATGACATTCTGGATCATTACATGTTTGCAGTGGAGGTCTGAGTTTGACCTGCAGGATTTGTTCACATTCAGGTTTGGAGAGATTGTTTTTAAAAGAGTTCATATTTGATTCTTTTTTCTATGCATTTTCCTAGGGGGAACGCTTTACAAAAGGTGAAAAAGGAGATAGAGTAAGTAGATGTTTTATCACTATCTTGGGTTTTCTATTTCATTGATTTCCTCCTCTCCGATTTCTATCATGTTTACTTTAGAGCCTAATAGATTTGATAAGATAAGCTCCCTGTGCTTCTGCTTTTTCCTTTGTGAATTTTGACTCTTTTATTTTGATAAGTATGAAATTTTAAACCTTGTTACAAGTAGTGTTTATTTTCTGTAACACATTACTATTTGTGATTGGACATGAATGTAATGAAAGATATACACCAAGGATATTTCAGGTACAAAATTATTGTATAAGATAGTTTTACCAAACAGGATGGTTTTATCAAAAGGATCAATGATAGGTCCTCTCCAGTGGTCCAATGGTTAAGACTCCAAGCTTCCAGTGCAGGAGGTACAAGTTTGATCTCTACTCTGGGAACTAAGATCCTGTGGAACAACCAAAAACTAAATAAATAAAAGGATCAGTGATTAAGTCATGGAAAATAATTTAATTAAAGTAAATTCTTTGTGGCCAACTTTGTATTCTTTTGTGTACTTTAATTTTTGTGTGATTTTTGTTTCATTAAATACATGTACCTGAAAGCAGAACCTCCATGACATATCAACTTAAATTCTACTCTTTCTTTTTTGCCCTTATATGCAGTTTTATTTCTCTGAGCTGTAGGATTAGCTGGTGACAAACCAGCTAATAACAATGTCAGCTGAGTAGAGGACACAGTGATTGCTAATGGACCATGATGATTACAGTGTCAGAAGTGACATTGAGGAAAAACTGTTACAGAGAAGAAAGGAAAATAAGAAATGGTTTATTAGCAATTATTATTTTAAGTCATATTTTAGGATGAACCCTTCTTGACTTCATCATGTCTTCCATAATTTCTTCTTTTATCACATGTCAGCTACTGAAAGTGCAAATGAATTGCAGCGTTAGAGACGCTGCCCTCCATCTGAATGTAAACACATGTATGGTGATGATTTCATTTACAGGGAGAACCTGGAATAACAGGATCACGAGGAATAAAGGTAATCCCCTGACAGCCTTCTCTTGCATCTCCAACATAATGAGATTGTGAGAATTAAAGTAACCATTTCTATCCCACCCATGTGTTTAGGGCGAACCTGGAGATCCTGGTCCACCTGGTGTAATGGAAGCCCAGGATTAAAGGTACATAAGAAATAACTCAGGGAAATGTGGAAGTTGTTTTGAAGGTATAGCCATTTCTGTGTAAAACAAGGAGCTCTGATGTACCACTCATTTTCATCACAAATGTCGTCAGGGACTTTATCGCGTTTTCATAGTGATTTCCCCCACAGACACACTCCCGTATTGGCTGCATTTATTTCACATATGGTACCTCTGTCTTTTGGATCACAATAGGATATTTAAGCACTTTTCAGACCATATTCACAATAACATCCCTGAAAGCTTTAAAAGTAAAAAATATGAGCCACATCTATGACCCTGTTTCCTTAAAGAGAACAGGATTTAATTTCCCAAGCCCAAATTCTGCAGCCCACAGGCACTTGAGTTTCCCACACAGGATTCTATAGGACTGTCCCAAAGGAGACCCACTGCTAGGAGGCACTAGGATTCATGTAATGTGCCCCCACCCTTGTGTACAGCAGGTTATCCAGACTCATCTGCTGGTGAGAACATGCAGGTGTGCTCAGCCGCTAAGCCGACTCTTTGAGACCCCATGGGCTGTAGCACACCAGGCTCCTCTGTCCATGGGATTTTCCAGGCAAGAATACTGGAAAGGATTGCCATTTCTTCCTCCAGGGGAATCTTCCCAACCCAGGCATCAAACCTGCGTGAGAACAGACTCATTTAAATGAAAACGTCTTGAAACTGTAAGCCCAAAGCACATTTCATTGCTACACAGAGGAGCCTGGATACTTTTCTATAGATAAAGGTCACACAATGTTTTACATATATTCAGGTACAGACTATATTTTTAGCACAAGTAAAGTATATATCTCCTTCTATTTTAGGGTCAGCAAGGACCTGCAGGCCCTGTGGGACCCAGAGGACCCCCAGGAGATATTGTATGTATAGTGGATGCATGTGTCATTTTAAAGACTCAGCATCTGTTCATGCAAATGGGTTATACTGCATTTTCCAAGGGCAGGGGTCATCTCTATCACTGAAACTGATCACACCTAATGTCGAGACTGTTGAGAAGGCGCATCTCTCCATTTAGTTATGTGAGATCCTTTTGAATATTATTAACCTAACAAATCAGTCTTTGAAACCCAAGTTAACATTTCCATTATACATCGTTATACATGGCTTTTGATTAAATTCTCCATTCAAGAAAGACACTTTCAAAGCTCTGTTGTTATATTCTTGCAGAAGTCTCCAAAAAGGCGGCACATCTTTTGGCTGAAAATACTTCTATAATGCAATTGGTGAAAGGTCCTCAGGTTGCATTATAGTCTAGCTTTACTGGATTCACAATTCCCTCTCTCTCTCTCTCTCTCTCACACACACACACACACACTACTACTGCTACTGCTAAGTCACTTCAGTCGTGTCCAACTCTGTGCGACCCCATAGACTGTAGCCCACCAGGCTCCCCCATCCCTGGGATTCTCCAGGCAAGAGTACTGGAATGGGTTGCCGTTTCCTTCTCCAATGCATGAAAGTGAAAAGCGAAAGTGAAGTTGCTCAGTCGAATCTGACCCCCAGCGACCCCATGGACTGCAGCCTTCCAGGCTCCTCCCTCCAGGGGTTTCCTGGCAAGAGTACTGGAGCGGGGTGCCATTGCCTTCTCTACTCACACACACACACACATATATACATAGCCTCACACTCCTTAAATGCACTGTTTTTTCTTTTACTGGATTATACTTGATTTACAGTATTAGTTTCAGGTGTACATACTAATAATTCAATATGTTTATAGATTATACACCATTTAAAGTGACTACAAAATAATGGCTAAATTCCCTGTGTTGTACAATAAACCCTTCCTGCTTATTTATTCTACACACAATAGTCTGTATTTCTTAATCCCTTTCGTCTATCTCCCCCCTTCCCTTTCCCCAACGGGTAACTAGTTTGTTCTTTATATGTGTGAGTCTGTTACATTTGGTTATATTCATTCATTTTATTGTTTATATTCCATATATAAGTGATAACATGCAATATTTGCTTTGTCTGATAGTTCATAAAGAACAATACTCTCTAGTCCATCAACACTATTGCAAATGGCAAAATTTCTTTCATTTTTATGGTCAAATAGCATTCCATTACAGAGAAGGCAATGGCACCCCACTCAAGTACTCTTGCCTGGAAAATCCCATGGACAGAGGAGCCTGGTGGGCTGCAGTCCATGGGGTTGTGAAGAGTCGGACACGACTGAGCTACTTCACTTTCACTTTTCACTTTCATGCATTGGAGAAGGAAACGGCAACCCACTCCAGTATTCTTGCCTGGAGAATCCCAGGGACGGGGGAGCCTGGTGGGCTTCCCTCTCTCTGGGGTCGCACAGAGTCGGACACGACTGAAGTGACTTAGCAGCAGCAGCAGCAGCATTCCATTAAATATATATGATATCTTCTTATCCACCTATCTGTTGATGAACACAGGTTTCTCCCACATCTTGGCAGTTGTAAATAATGCTGCTAGGAACACTGAGGTGCATGTATCTTTTTGAATTACTGTTTTCATTTCCTTTGAATATATAACCAGGAGTGGGGTTGCTGAATCATTAGGTGATTCTCTTTTAGATTTTGAAGAACCTCCATAATGATTTCTCTAGTGGCTAAACCAATTTTCATTCCTACCAACAGTGTATTCAGGTTCCCTTTTTGCAACATCCTTTCAAACATTTGTTATTTGTGGAATTTTTGATGATAGCAATTCTGATGGATGTGAAGTGATACCTTTCTGAATATGATATCTTCTTATCCACCTATCTGTTGATGAACACAGGTTTCTCCCACATCTTGGCAGTTGTAAATAATGCTGCTAGGAACACTGAGGTGCATGTATCTTTTTGAATTACTGTTTTCATTTCCTTTGAATATATAACCAGGAGTGGGGTTGCTGAATCATTAGGTGATTCTCTTTTAGATTTTGAAGAACCTCCATAATGATTTCTCTAGTGGCTAAACCAATTTTCATTCCTACCAACAGTGTATTCAGGTTCCCTTTTTGCAACATCCTTTCAAACATTTGTTATTTGTGGAATTTTTGATGATAGCAATTCTGATGGATGTGAAGTGATACCTTTCTGTGGTTTTGATATGCATTTCTCTAGATGATTAGCAATATTAAGCATCTTTTCATGTGTTTATTGGCCATCTGTATGTCTTTTTGGAAAAATGTCTATTCGGGTCTTCTGCTCATTTTTTAAGCAGGTTGTTTGTTTTTCTTAATATTGAGTTGTATGATATATATATGTATTTATATTTATAGTGACCTCTTTTCAGCCATATCATTGGCAGATATTCTCTCGCATTCAGTAGGTTGTCTTTTCATTTTGTCCGTGGTTTCCTTTGCCATGCAAAAACTTTTAAGTTTAATTAGGCCCTGTTTGTTTATTTTTGCTTTTGTTTCCTTTGTCTTAGAAGACAGATTCAAATATATTGCTTAAGTTTACATCAAAGAGTGTTCTGCCTATTTTTTCTTTGAGGGGTTCCATGGTTTCAGGTCTTATCTTTGAGGCTTTAATTAAGTTTGAGTTTATTTTTGTATATAGTGTGAGAAAATGTTCTAACATTCTTTTATATGTAACTGTTCAGCTTTCCCACTTATTGAAAATATTGTCTTTACTGTATATTCTTGCCTCCTTTGTCATAAATTAAGTGACCATTAATTGGTTTATTTCTGAGTATCCATTCTGTCACATTAAGCTACGTGTCTGTTTTTGTGCCAGTACCATATTGTTTTGATTACTGTAGCTTTGTAGTATAGTCTGAAGTCAGAGTATGATATTCCCAGCTTTGTTTTTCTTTCTCAAGATTGCTTTGGCAATTAGGGATCTTTTGTGCTTTCATATAAATTTTAGGATTATTTATCCTAGTTCAGTATAGGGACTGCATTAAATCTGTAGATTGCTTTGGATTGTATGGACATTTTAACTGTATTAATTCTCCCAATCCATGAACACAGGGTATTTTTCCATTTCTTTATATCTTGTTTGGTTTCCTTCATCAGTGTTTTATAGCTTTTANATATTCAAAAGCAGAGACATTACTTTGCCGACTAAGGTCCGTCTAGTCAAGGCTATGGTTTTTCCTGTGGTCATGTATGGATGTGAGAGTTAGACTGTGAAGAAGGCTGAGCACCGAAGAACTGATGCTTTTGAACTGTGATGTTGGAGAAGACTCTTGAGAGTCCCTTGGACTGCAAGGAGATCCAACCAGTCCATTCTGAAGGAGATCAACCCTGGGATTTCTTTGGAAGGAATGATGCTAAAACTGAAACTCCAGTACTTTGGCCACCTCATACAAAGAGTTGACTCATTGGAAAAAACCCTGATGGTGGGAGGGATTGGGGGCAGGAGGAGAAGGGGACGACCGAAGATGAGATGGCTGGATGGCATCACGGACTCGATGGACGTGAGTCTGAGTAAACTCCGGGAGTTGGTGATGGACAGGGAGGCCTGGTGTACTGCGATTCATGGGGTTGCAAAGAGTCGGACACGACTGAGCGAATGAACTGAACTGAACTAAACTGAAGAAGGCAGAAGCATGGAATAAACTGTAAAGACCTTCTCTATAAAAGAAGGAACCAGAAAACCCATGTAAGTTCCACTCACCTGAAAAATTTCATTCCGGGAGGACTTTACCCTAACAATGGCCATAAAAGGAGCTTCATCAAATTTAAAAAATTAATTAATTTATTTTAATTAGAGGCTAATTAATTTACAATATTGTGGTGGTTTTTGCCATACATTGACATGAATCAGCCACAGGTGTACAATGGTGCCCCATCCTTAATACCCCCTCCCACCTTCCTCTTCATCCCATCATTTTTATTTATTATAAAAATGCCACGTATATATGTGTGGTATATACATATATACATAGCATATATATGTGTGTGTGGGGGTGTGTGTGTATATATATATATATATAAAACATAATGATATCTCCCTGATGATGTCATTTTTCCTCTTATTTCACAGACGAGAATGCTGAGACCGGAGTTCACCTTCCCTGCAGAAAGCTTGAGTTTCCCCCTCTCCACACTGGTTCCTCTCTGAGAAGGACACCAATGCCCCTTGATCAACCCAACAAGTCTCTCCCTTGGAGAAGTGACACCCTGCTCCCCAAAATAGCATATCTTGCCTGAAATAAGCAAACTTCCCACAATCCACTGACTCTCACATTCCCAGGGAACCCCTTTTTCATTCAATGTGCCATTACTGTCCAATTTCACCTAATCACATTATTAATGTTGAAGGATGTTTTCATTAGTGTTTGAGGCTTCATGGGCTCATTAGACAGAAATACTCATTTGCAGGTGGCAGCTGTCAGCTCCTAAGGAGGCTGGCTGCAGTTCAGCACACTTAACACAGTGCTGTGGGGCCTCGTTTCTGCGGTGGCAAGTGTGAGATGCCACGTGCTCTAGTCCCACTTCTGGCCTTCACTCTGTGAAAAGAAAGGCTTCCCTTGGTTTAGTGGACACTGGAGCTGGAGAATTTGCAATAAAGGCAGCTAAACTGATTCAGCTCCTTGACGCAGAGTGAAAAGCAAAGCCATCCACTGAGAAAGCTGGTGATGCTATATACCCTATGTGCCCAGGAACACACAGAGGTCCATCCCATCAGATCAGGAGGTATGGGATTTATGTGGCCCTCTGATCAAGTCCCTTCATCCTCTGGACTTCACCGCTTCCATCTCAAAGATATGGGTGGCAATCCTCACCAAACCTAACCTTATGAGAACAGAGAAAACCATGCAGATAACCTGGGATCGCTGATGTCACCACCAACACGGATATCTTGGATCTGCTAACTCTCGGAGCAGGGACTCCAGTAATGTCAGCCTGCAAGTGCCAGTTGCCTGCTGGGCATGCACTTCCCATAGCTCATCCTCACAGAGACCCTATAAAGAAGGCAGCACTGTGATCCCAATTACAGATGACCACAATGAGACACAAAACGGAAATAAATTTTTCAGTCAACCCACAAGTGGGTGGCAGAGTTAGGGTTAGACCTCAAGTCTCATTGATGTCAAAGCCATGTCTTTAACTTCCTGTTACACTGACTTTGTCCTTTTGAATCCTAGAACAAGGATTCGATTCAGATCAGTTCAGTTCAGTTCAGTCGCTCAGTCATGTCCAACTCTTTGCAACCCTATGAATCACAGCATGCCAGGCGTCCCTGTCCATCATTAAACCCCAGTCTATTCAGACTCATGTCCATAGAGTCAGTGATGCCAAGCAGCCATCTCATCCTCTGTTGTCCCCTTCTCCTCCTGCCCCCAATCCCTCCCAGCATCAGAGTCTTTTCCAATGAGTCAACTCTTCACATGAGGGGGCCAAAGTATTGGAGTTTCAGCATCAGCATCATTCCTTCCAAAGAAATCCCAGGGCTGATCTCCTTCAGAATGGACTGGATGGATCTCCTTGCAGTCCAAGTGACTCTCAAGAGTCTTCTCCAACACCACAGTTCAAAAGCATCAATTCTTCAGTGCTCAGCCTTCTTCACAGTCCAACTCTCACATCCATACATGACCACTGGAAAAACCATAGCCTTGACTAGACGGACCTTTGTTGTTTGTAAAGTCATGTCTCTGCTTCTTAATATACTATCTAGATTGGTCATAACTTTCCTTCCAAGGAGTGTCTTTTAATTTCATGGCTGCAATCACCATCTGCAGTGATTCTGGAGCCCAAAACATAAAGTCTGACACTGTTTCCCCATCTATTGACTCTCAAGAGTCTTCTCCAACACCACAGTTCAAAAGCATCAATTCTTCAGTGCTCAGCCTTCTTCACAGTCCAACTCTCACATCCATACATGACCACTGGAAAAACCATAGCCTTGACTAGACGGACCTTTGTTGTTTGTAAAGTCATGTCTCTGCTTCTTAATATACTATCTAGATTGGTCATAACTTTCCTTCCAAGGAGTGTCTTTTAATTTCATGGCTGCAATCACCATCTGCAGTGATTCTGGAGCCCAAAACATAAAGTCTGACACTGTTTCCCCATCTATTTCCCATGAAGTGATGAGACCAGATGCCATGATCTTCGTTTTCTGAATGTTNCTTTTAGAATATAGTTTTTTCACCTCGTTGGTAAAGTTTATTCTTAGGTATTGTATTCTTTTTCATTCAGTTTTAAATGGAATTGTTTTGCTTTATCTTTTGGATGGTTTATTATTAATATATAGAAAAGCAACAGATTTCTGTATATTAACCTCATATCCTGCAACTTTACTAGATTCATTTATTAGTTAATAGCTTTTTTGGTGGAGACTTTAGGGTTTTCTATATATAATATATCATCTACAAATAAGTGACAGTTTTACTTATTTCTATCCAATTTGGATGCCCTTGCTGCTGCTGCTAAGTCGCTTCAGTCGTGTCCAACTCTGTGTGACCCCATAGACGGCAGCCCACCAGGCTCCGCCGTCCCTGGGATTCTCCAGGCAAGAACACTGGAGTGGGTTGCCATTTCCTTCTCCAATGCATTAAAGTCTTTTTTGGTGGAGACTTTAGGGTTTTCTATATATAATATATCATCTACAAATAAGTGACAGTTTTACTTATTTCTATCCAATTTGGATGCCCTTGCTCTGCTGCTAAGTCGCTTCAGTCGTGTCCAACTCTGTGTGACCCCATAGACGGCAGCCCACCAGGCTCCGCCGTCCCTGGGATTCTCCAGGCAAGAACACTGGAGTGGGTTGCCATTTCCTTCTCCAATGCATTAAAGTGAAAAGTGAAAGTGAAGTTGCTCAGTCATGCCTGACTCTTAGCGACCCCATGGACTGCAGCCCACCAGGCTCCTTCATCCATGGGATTTTCCAGGCAAGAGTACTGGAGTGGGGTGCCATTGCCTTCTCCGTTGGATGCCCTTACAATGAAGAAAAGGCTGTCATTGTTCAGTTGCCCAGTCGTGTCCAACTGTGCAACCCCATGGCCTGCAGCACAGCAGGCCTCTCTGTCCCTCACCATTTCCCAAAGTTTGCCCAAGTTCATGTCCATTGTATCAGTGATGCCATTCACCCATCTCATCCTCTGATGCCCTCTTCTCCTTCTGCCCTCAATCTTTCCTGGCATCAGGGACTTTTCCAATGAGTCAGCTGTTTGCATTAGATGACCAAAATACTGGAGTTTCTGCTTCAGCATCAATCCTTCTAATGAGTATTCAGGGTTGATTTCCCTTACGATTGACTGGTTTGGTCTCCTTGCTGTCCAACAGACTGTCAGGAGTCTACTCCAGCACCACAGCTTGAAGGCATCAATTCTTCAGCACTCCACCTTCTTGTAAGATCAGAAACTACAGAACTCAGAGGAGTCAGGCAGAACACTGATGTAAATCACAGCAATTTGGATGCCTTTTATTTCTTCTTCTTTTTTGAGTGCTATGACTAGGACTTCCAATACTGTGTTAAATAGAAGTGATGAGAGTGGGCGTACATGTTTTCTTCCTGATTTTAGAGGAAAAGTTTTCAGCTTTTCACCACTGAGTACGATGTTAGCTTTGAATTTGTCACAAATGGTGTTTATGATATTGAGATATGTTCCCTCTATACCAGCTTGGATGAGCATTTGTCATGAGTGAATGTGTAATTTTGTGAAGTGCTTTTTCTGCACCTTTGAGATCATCATGATTTTTATCCTTTCTTTTGTAAATGTGGTATATCACATCGATTGCTTCATGGATATTGAAACATCCTTGCATTCCTGGAATAAATCCCATTTGATCATGCTATGTGATTACTTTTATATATTGTTGAATTCAGTTCGCTATTAATATTTTAAGAAGGATTTTCACATCTGTATTCATCAGAGACGTGTTATTTAGTCGCTAAGTCACGTCCAACTCTTTTGAGACCCCATAGACTATAGCCTGACAGGCTCTTCTGTCCATGGGATTTACCAGGCAGGAATACTGGTCTGCATTGCCATTTCCTTCTCTGGAGGATCTTCTCAACCCAAGGATCAAACTTGTGTCTTATGCTTGGCAAGCAGATTCTCTACCACTGAGCCACCAGAGAAGTCCTTCATCAGTGGTATTGGCCTGTAATTTTCTGATTTGCTCTGGTTTGGGTATCAGAGTAATAGTGGCCTCATAGAATGAATTTGAGAGTGTTTCTTCCTCTTCAGTTTTTAGTAATCTTGAAGGGCAGGCATTAGCTCTTCATTATATGTTTGGTAGCAATCACCTGTGAAGCTGTCCAGTTCCAGTTATTTACTTTCTGTCATTTTATTAGTATTATTATAAATTCAATTTCACTACTAGTGACCGGCCTGTTCAGATTGTCTATTGCTTCCTGATTCAGTGTTGGAAAATTTTATGTTTCCGCAAATTTGTCTACTTCTTCTAGGTTGTCCACTTTGTTGGCATATAACAGTAGTGTTCTTTTATTATCTTCTTGTATCTTCATGGTAATGGTTGTTATTTCTCCCCTTTCATTTCTTATTTTGTTTACGTGTATCCTCTCACATTTTTTCTCGATGAACTCTCATGAAAAGTTTACCACTTTTGTTTATCTTTTAAAAAACACAGATGTTTATTTTGTTGATCTTTTCTATTGTTTGGTGGTTTTTTTGGTCTTTATTTCATTTATTTCCTCTCTGATCTTTGTTATTTCCTTCTGCAGACTTTTGGTTTCATTGTTCTTCTTTTTCTAATTCCTTCAGTTGGTAGGTTCACTTTTATATCTGAGATTTTTTTCTTGTTTCTCAAGTTAGGCTTGTATCACTACAAGCTTTCCTCTTAGAACTGCTTTTGCTGTACCCCATAGATTTGGGAAAGTAGTGTTTCCATTTTTATTTGTCGTGATATGTTTTCTGATTTCCTTTTGATTTCTTTATTTTCATACTGGTTTTTTATAGCATGTTTAGTCTCCATGTTTTTGTGTTTATCCCATTTTTATTCCTGTAATTGATTTCTAATTTCATACCATTTTGGTTAGAAACAGTGCTTGATACAATTTCTACTCTCATATTTATTTGGACTTGTTTTGTGGCCTAGCATGTGATTTAGCTGGAGAATATTCCTTGTGCACCTGTAAAGAATAAGAATGTGTACTCTGCTATTTTTTTGATTGAGTAAATTCACTTTTCTATCCCTTCTCTGATGTCAGCTTTGTGTCCCTTGAACAAATTCCCTGGCCTTCTGACATCTTGGGAGTCAAAACCTCTCCATCAGTCCTCACTTGAGCAAAACAAGGAAAATGCTTCTTTGACACTGACCTCTGTCTGGCAATTTGATTATGCTCCATGAAACTGTTAGAATCCCTCCTTTTCCAATCATTTTGGGAGCATCCCCTTGACACCTTGCTCTATTATCAGTGCTCCCAGGCTGAGCCTCCAAGGTTCATCCTTCAGCACATTTGGTCATTTGGTATTTGAACATTCAGTTCATGGAGCAAAACTTTTTGTTGCATTCCCCAAGCCATTTAGTGAACCATTGCAGGTGAACCTAAAGGAGAGATCTTACAAAAAAAAAAGAACAAAATGCTGGTGGCACAGGTGGAACCACAGGATATGTAAACAATGAGGTTACATGATTGGGACTAGGCTAAAAAGGAGAACAAAATAAAAAAAGAAAATGCCTCTGTTGCCAAGTCAGAGTAAAAGTATATTTTCTGTTTATCCCGTTTGGGGCAGTAATATGGATGGGCATTTGGTTCGTTCTCCCTTATTTATTTATTTTTTCCATTACATTCAGGTTTCCTCACTTGAAACAATAAGCCACATACTTTCATTAATGTTTTTCTCTCTCCAGGAGACCAAAATTAGCACATTCCCATATGTTAAAATTTAATTCTCCTGACAAAGACTCAGAGATAGAAATGTTTTTACAATAAGAAATGTTCTCATATATCTTGCCCTTTAATTCTGAATTTTCTAGGGGTTACCAGGAGAACACGGTATCCCAGGCAAACAAGGCATTAAAGGAGAAAAGGTATTGCTTCTGTTTCACTCACTCTGTATGTTAAGTAGCTGAGGATGAGTATGAGACAGGATCATAAGGGCTTTGGAGGAGTGAAAGGACAGGACATGGCAGCTGAGGTTGCACAGGGGACAAATGTTCACATGGACTTTGCAGGAATGGCTTCTCTGGAGTTGTTCACTGTGGCAGCCGGGCGCTGGCACTGAAACACAATGTGACAAAATGAACCGCTTTGGAGATGAAGATCTCAGAATTTGAAAAGTCTGTTTCATGCTCAGCTATAGTTATAGACAGCACAGGTTTAGACCTAAGAAGTCTCAATCTCATGACGTGTTTCTTGATGTCTACAAGGAAATAGTATGTTCATATTGAACCATTACTTGAGAATAACTTAAAGAAAATGTAAAAATTATATGAAGAATAGATTTTCCCTTCTGTGCATCTGTTTATTCACTGACATGCATTTCAGGAGACCATATACTTATTCTAACATAGCTTTCCACAAGATCCAAGTGCACTTAAGAGGACAGTGTCTGTGTGGGTTGGGCACTCTATATACATTGTGAAATGAGTGAATGAGAGAATGCAGTGTGACTGACTGTGATGACAATTTAAAGTATGGTTGCTGCCACACCACCCACCATGAACCTGAGCTGTGAATTGAGAATCTTACCTTGTTTCCTCAGGGAGACCCAGGTGGGATTACAGGCCCTCCTGGACTTCCAGGTCCAAAAGGTGAGGCTGGTCCTCCAGGAAAAACCTGCCAGGGGAACCAGTAAGTAGTAACCCTTTTGCTGATATTTCCTTTGAAAGTTGCTGAATAACTATTTGTGTACTCTCTGTTTCTGATCACAGGTATAGGAATAAGTTTAGGTCTGCAGAAAAACGAAGCATTCATCTTTAGATCAGAGGTCTAATCTTTTTGGAAATTTGATACAAAGGCCTCTCGTCTGAAGACAATGCACATACACATACCATTTTACATACAATTTTGGAAGATTTATAGCCCTACCCCACCCCCTGAATCTTCTTTAGGGATCAAAGAAGCCTAGTAAAGCATACTAGTTTTAAAACATGAACCTTCCTTGTACAGTCTTGAAATTTCCCTTCTAGAGGCTCTGCATATGTGGCCATAGGCAGTCATCTATTAAAAAAAATAGTCCTTGTGGCTTGGGCTAATCCCAGGACATTTTATGGAAAATCTAAACCATATCCTTATTTCATATGCCTTTTTTTCCTCATCCCCTTTGACCTTTTATATAATAATAATAAACAGTTTTCAATACCAGATGCCTCATTTTAAAGATGAAAACATTTTATATTTTAAAGTAACTATACAAAATTTATAACCTAGTAAAATTTGTGTTCCTTATTCTTTTGCAGAAAACAGTTTATGCAAAAAAGATGAGGAGCAATGAAATATTTTTGAGTTATAACTTCTTAGATGTAAGTATTTTTAGAAAAAGAAACTATATTAACCTGATTTTCTTTTCTTTCTTTAGGGATTAGATGGAAGTCCTGGGGCACCTGGTCCACGAGGGCCAAAGGTAAAATATCAAAGATAATTTTTAAAGAATTAATAATTTTTAAAATGTGCCTAGAAAATTCATGTCCCTCGAAACTCTCACTAATAAGAAGCATCTCATTGCACAGGGCGAAAGAGGACTGCCAGGTGTCCAAGGCTCGCCAGGTGACATAGGCCCCCCAGGGATAGGAATTCCTGGCCGAACTGTAAGTGAAATTCAGTCAAGTTCCTGAAACCCGGTTGACCTGCTATTGTGAATAAGATCTTGTGACATATATGAATAATATAAAAAAATGAAATGGTCAGAGGAAGAAATACAAAAAAAATGCTAGTCAGAGGGCATGAATTAATGGGCTTTGTAGTTACATCCTAACCCAGAAGGTAGCCACTGTTTATTGACTTACAGATGCTAATCACACATACACTGATTTTTTGAATTCGAAAACGTGGACTTAACCCTTTATTCCTCCATTCTATATATTAAAAAGTACAAACTCATGTTTACAAGATTATGAGAATGCCCCAATATTAGTTTATTCTATATTACTGTCTGTTTTCAATTAGAATAAAATGAAAACTTAATTTTATTGGAATGCATATAAATGAGATATCAAAAACCTCTATGTATTATCTTAGAGAAGAGGTAATAAAAATTGTTTGTGATAGTTAAGACAAATAATAGCCATAAGGATAATAATGACCATTGTATGTATGCTTGTGGACTAAATAGCAGTAAGAGATAAAACTTTATATTTACTATGAAAAAACTAACAGATTTTTGCACAAGAAAAGTGAGATAAATGGTTATTCTAATGACTTTAATATGGGGATTGGCCTTGAAATGAAATTACCCTGAGAGGTAAACGAAGATGTAAATAGTGAATGGTTGTACTGTGTTTGACTGCTGTTTGATTTTCCAGGGAGAGAAGGTAAAGACCACTGGAGATGGGAAGTCAAACACAGTAAAAAAGTAGTTTAGGAAATCATTAGGGGAGTGAAGGAGGTTGAAGCAAGAAAAAATAATAACCAACAAACCAAAAATAACTAACACACAGAATAAATAACAAAGAAGCAAAAAAGTCGCTGTGACAATATGAATATTTATTTCAAAGTCAGAAGAGAGAAGGCAGCAAGCAGGTAGTGAAGTCAGGTACTGGGACCCCAGCTCATTGCTTACCCAGGTAGTCAGTCCCTTCCTCAGCCAGAGGCCCACAGTCATGCAGTAGGGAAGGATCTGTCATCATTAGACTCACCGATAATCTTCTAGCCCATTTTCAGCTCAGTTCAGTTCAGTCGCTCAGTCATGTCCAACTCTTTGCGACCCCATGAATCGCAGCATGCCAGGCCTCCCTGTCCATCACCAACTCCCGGAGTTCACTCAGATTCACGTCCATCAAGTCAGTGATGCCATCCAGCCATCTCATCCTCTGTCATCCCCTTCTCCTCCTGCCCCCAATCCCTCCCAGCATCAGAGTCTTTTCCAATGAGTCAACTCTTCGCATGAGGTGGCCAAAGTACTGGAGTCTCAGCTTTAGCATCATTCCTTCCAAAGAAATCCCAGGGCTGATCTCTTTCACAATGGACTGGTTGGATCTCCTTGCAGTCCAAGGGACTCTCAAGAGTCTTCTCCAACACCACAGTTCAAAAGCATCAATTCTTTGGTACTCAGCCTTCTTCACAGTCCAACTCTCACATCCATACATGACCACTGGAAAAACCATAGCCTTGACTAGACAGACCTTAGTCAGCAAAGTAATATCTCTGCTTTTGAATATGCTGTCTAGATGGGTCATAACTTTTCTTCCAGGGAGTAAGCATCTTTTAATTTCATGACTGCAATCACCATCTGCAGTGATTTTGGACCCCAAAAAAATAAACTCTGACACTGTTTCCACTGTTTCCCCATCTATTTCCCATGAAGTGATGGGACTGGATGCCATGATCTTCGTTTTCTGAATGTTGAGCTTTAAGCCAACTTTTTTACTCTTCTCTTTTACTTTGATCAAGAGGCTTCTGATCTCTTTCACAATGGACTGGTTGGATCTCCTTGCAGTCCAAGGGACTCTCAAGATCTTCTCCAACACCACAGTTCAAAAGCATCAATTCTTTGGTACTCAGCCTTCTTCACAGTCCAACTCTCACATCCATACATGACCACTGGAAAAACCATAGCCTTGACTAGACAGACCTTAGTCAGCAAAGTAATATCTCTGCTTTTGAATATGCTGTCTAGATGGGTCATAACTTTTCTTCCAGGGAGTAAGCATCTTTTAATTTCATGACTGCAATCACCATCTGCAGTGATTTTGGACCCCAAAAAAATAAACTCTGACACTGTTTCCACTGTTTCCCCATCTATTTCCCATGAAGTGATGGGACTGGATGCCATGATCTTCGTTTTCTGAATGTTGAGCTTTAAGCCAACTTTTTTACTCTTCTCTTTTACTTTGATCAAGAGGCTTTTGAGTTCCTCTTCACTTTCTGCCATAAGGGTGGTGTCATCTGCCCATTTTAGCTTCCCCCAAATTCCAGTTTTCTAACACAGAAAAGAATAATTGATTGAAGTTTTATTTCCTACTCCTATCACTGAAAGCTGGTTCTGACAGTTTCTTCAGAGAAAGGACTCACAGTAAAAAGCAGGAAGGAAGGAAGCCTGAGCTGGTTACCCTGTGGGCGGTCAGTGTCTGACAGACAGAACTCAGGTGTGGTGTTTGTACACTCATGAGTGTGCAGGATGGCAGGGCCAAGACGAATGTCCCAGGCATCCAAACACAGTCATGGTGGTCCCTCCAGCACTGCATTTGGTCAGGGGTCTACCTGCCACGATTGAAGCGACTTAGCAGCAGCAGCAGCAGCTACCTGCCACCCAGGACTCTTAGGCAACTTTGCAGAGAGTTTTCAGGGTTGTGTGTGGTGGCGAGCCCCGCTGCTCCGCTAAGTACATGACAGTATTTGTTCCTTTATCCCTTGTGGATAATTTATGGACATTCCCAGCAGAATTATGATCACTCAATCTCCTTCTACTCAGGGCTCCCAAGGACCAGCTGGAGAGCCAGGGATTCAGGTAAGCTACTTAACCAAGCTATTTGGCACGCAAATCCACTTTGCTGACCTGGGGGGAAATTACTAAAGGACTGTACTTGTAAGTAACTATTTTCCCCCTTTTGCAGGGTCCTCGAGGTCTCCCTGGGTTGCCAGGAACTCCAGGGACCCCAGGGAATGATGTAAGAACAATTTTTACCTGCTTCCCCTCTCCCCCAACCTGTTTTAATCTGCTCTTGTTCCAAGGTGCAAAGATTTGAACATGATATTTCTGTTTTCAGGGAGCTCCAGGGAGGGATGGAAAGCCAGGTCTGCCAGGCCCCCCAGGTGACCCGGTATGTTGACAGACTGTGCCTGATTTATGTATCTTTAATGCACCCAGAAGCCAAACAGCCTACCAAGCAAGTTTTGCTGTCCAAACCAATTAGAATGCTCAGTGACTGCTTGGTGATTTTGTTTATCCCCATTATTTTCTAAAGGGGAAAAAAATTCAAGCTACATCAGCATTCTTGTGTGTGTGGTGAATACTTATTTCCTGAGGGCATAATTCAGTTGTACAATTTTGCCTCAAGTTGAACCCTGGCATATAATGTCTCAATCCCACGGAAAACTGAGTTAAAATACAGAGCCACAGATTCTGTTCTTTCTAATGCTAGTGACTAAATGAATTTCATTTTTCTAAATGAATGTTTGTGGATAAGTTTCTCACAATATGGTACATATCTATTGATTCTGTGGCTTTAAAAATGCTGAAATGATTAAATACAAAATTGCCTTGAGTAGGCTCTTTCAAAATGGGTTTAGGCACTAAATGTGTGTCCAAAGTTTTATTTCAGGTTAAACTTTGCTTTGAGTGACAGTGAAATCCCTTTAAATAGCCTCAGAATCAGCACTTATAATTTAAGAAGCCATATGGTACATGACATCGTATTAAGAATTTTGTATAATAAAATCCAAATCTAGCCTCTCAGTTCTAAGTCTCACAAATCCTTCTGCTTCTCACACTATGCAGGCCTTACATGCTTTCCTAAGCTATGTGCAGCGGGGTATTTTGGCCTTTAACTCCCCAGTGTGTGAATCATGTGTGTATTGTCTGGGAGTCTAAAGCGTTACTGGGATTTATGGTGCCTCTCTGAAAGGACATTTTAAGACACGAGGGAGACTGCCTGAATCTCCCAGTGTCTATTTTGCCTATCACTTAAGCCACCTATTGGCTCTTTTGAATTCAGTGAGGAACAGCTTTAAGGCAAATGTCCTGTACTTTCCATATTTCTCAATAGCCTGATGATTTGCTTGGCAGAGGAATGGTTTCCTTTTAACAAATGATTTGTCTTTATGTATAATTTAAAACCAATAATATGTTAAGGTTGGCATGATGGTTGCCCAGCATGACTCAGAATTGAAACGATGACGTGTGTGTGTTTCCATGTTCGTGGTAAAGAAACGGTATTTCTCTATTTCTCAAAAATGGTTATGAACTCTGTTAGTGTCCTGTACTTGTTTCTGAATAGGAAGCCTCATGTTAGCCAACCATTGTGATGGCAATGGGAGGCTCTTAGAAGCTTTATGATGAGAAATCTCAGCTGCTCAGCATTTTGAGGGAAAATATCTACATTTGTTGTATGTTTGTTTATAAATGCCAGTATATGTCTAAATACCTATATTTGGTTTTTTTCTCCTTATCCACAGATTGCACTGCCTCTCTTGGGAGACATCGGGGCCTTGTTCAAGGTATTCTGTTGCCGTGTAAGAAATTGCGTGCTAATTTCCAGAAAAAATCAGAAAGGAAATCTTTACCAGAGGTTGAGTTAGCCTGAACTAAAGTTCCATTTTTTTTTTAATGGTCGAGCATCTTTCAGACAGTAAAAGGAACATGGATCCAATCTGTGTCTTGTGCCATTGGTACTAATCCCCCGACTCTCTTCTCTACTGGCTTCTCATATTGGGACTGGAGGGGTGGGCGGCCGGGGCGCAGGGAGGAGTGGGTAGCTCTGAGGTGAGCTATGAGAGGAAGAGTGCCATTAACACCCTGAGCAGACCGTTTTCTCCCTGGAGTGAGCTTTCTCTTAATGGTGGTCACCACCCCCTGGGCGTCTCCTCACAGTATCTGCCCTGGCCAGTCCAGAAGGAAAAGCTGCTCAAGAAACAGCTAGTTTGAAGCCTGAGTTTTATGTCATGGGATTTTACAAAGTGCATTACAAAATTCCAAAGCTGACAATTACCCTAACACCTGTGCCTCTACTAAATAAAAACAATCTCTACCTATTATCCACCTCCTAGGGAATTAATCTCACTGCCATTTTTTTCTGTAATACTTCCCTTTATTTGTAAAACAGATGGAGGAGGATGATAATGGAACATAGGTAGGATATGTGTTTGCCTGTTTCTTTGTGGAATGCTAAGATTGAACCCTTTACATTCCACTTAACTTCATGCGCAGTATCTGTCAATGTATGAATGGACAGTATATTTATATACACACACACATGGGCTACAGGGCTTCCCTGGTGGCTCAGCTAGTAAAGAATCCGCCTGCAATGCAGGAGACCTGGGCTCAATCCCTGGGTTGGTTCGATCCCCTGGAGAAGGGAAAGGCTACCCACTCCAGTTTGGCCTGGAGAATTCTACGGACCGTATAGTCCATGGAGTTGCAAAGAGTTGGACACGACTGAGTGACTGTCACTTTCACATGGGCAACATAATTATGTGTGATTTATTTTATATTCCCAGTATTTAGCCCTAGAGAAGGAAATGGCAACCCACTCCAGTACTCTTGCCTGGAGAATCCCAGGGACAGAGGAGCCTGGTGGGCTGCCATCTATGGGGTCGCACAGAGTCAGACACGACTGAAGCGACTTAGCAGCAGCAGCATAGTGGGAAAGAATCTGAAAAGATATCTATCTACATATAACTGAATCACTTTGACATGTACCTGAAATTAACACAGTATTGTAAATCAACTATACTTCAGTTTTTAAGAAATCAATTGAATAATCCATTCTAAAATGTTACTATTTATTTCCAAAGTCTACAGATACAGTTATTCACCTTCTTTATACTTTTTGAAACAGGGAAAGCTTTTTGGTTCTCCTAAGTCCTTAAGCATCTTGCTACCTTATAGATTTTCAGATTTAATAGTTGTCGTCCTACAATTAAGTATTGTTCCTTAACTCCTTAGCAGCACATTAACTAAATGAAATGATCCTGGTGGTCAAATTGGTTTGGGAAACTTTGCACACTCCAGCTCCTTCTAATGTTTTCCAGCACTAAGAAGGACCACCATAAAGAGAATTGTTCTAACCCAGCATTTTTTAGGCAAATTGCCTCAGAACCTTTTCAATACCATACAAAATTAGGGTTCTGTGGAGCATATGTTTGGAAACCAGACTTGTCCTCATATACACTGGGTCAAAATATTGAACTTGAATAATATGGGCTTTCTTGTCAATTTCCCATCAATGGCAAATTTCAGTTCCCACTTCATGTTTAAAGATTTTTCCACTTGGTTAAAAGGATGAAAGAATAAAAGCTTCTATTGTCTTACCTTTGGTCAGTTGCTAAATTGAAACTATCTCCCCGACTCAGTGGTCCCTGTTTTATGCCTTTCTTGATCATATGTTTATAACAATGTATTTAAAAACAAGCCTCTGTAGAGCTTTACATGATAAGAAGTTTATCTTGTGAGCTCAGACACCTAAATTCAAGCCTTTCCAGATCAGCTAAAGATTACAGAGAAGGGGACGGAAAGGTAATTCCACATAGATTTCCTATCTGCACTTGGATTTGACTTAGAAGTCAAGTCCAAGTCACTCAAGTAATTACTTCCCACATGAGTGCTTCAACTAACAAAATGTTAGAAAGCTGTGTATAGGTTTCCAACTGATTGGGCTCTCAGAAGGAAAAATCCTTTCTTCACAGCTTTCTCTTTTTTTCTTTCTTTTTTAAGGATTTATGCTCTTGGTTGTATGAGCTCTGTGATCTTGCTGATTATTCCAAACTTTATCGCCACCTCTTTTTTAACATGCTGCTAAGCATTTGGAACTTTATGTCCTTGAATTATGAGTTTACCTTTTCTATTTTTCGGCCACACCATGAGACATGTGGGATCAAACCTGTGCCCCCTGCATTGGCAGCATGGATCTTAACCACTGGACAATGAGGGGAGTGCACTGAGTTTTTCTTTTAAAATGGTTTTTGCCCCTCCAAAAGTAGTCATTCTAACCAGTTAAATTATAGAACTATAGCAGTGGTTGTCATTCAGCTCTCACAAAGGTTCAGATAGAAGTTCAAATCCAATCAGAGCTCACTTGCATACATTACTCTGATGAATCTCTCAGTGATCTTATCTCTATCCTCATTAGAATTTCTGTGGCAACTGCCAAGCCAGTGTCCCTGGGCTAAAAAGCAACCAAGGAGAAGAATCAGGTGCTGGTGAGCCGGGAAAGTTTGATTCTGCAGCCCGGAAGGTAGGAAGGCGAGGCTTGCGTGTGGACCAGGGGCCCCTGGAAGTCCCCCCTGGTGCCTCTGCTTACCTGCGACTGCTCTGTCCTCTAGGGCGCTCTAGGGCCACGGGGTCCTCCAGGAATCCCAGGCAGAGAGGGACCAAAGGTAGGGAAATGTCTCTTCTGTGCAACCTTCAGTTTGGGGTGAAAAAAAAAATCCATTTTAAAATACAGTACCTTTTCTAAAAATATCTTGGAAAAGCCATTTGCATATATCATTTATTTGTTTCCCAACTCTGTCCAAACGACAGGCCCCAAGTGTCCCTAGAAGGATATTTTCATTTTTCCAAAGATGACAAAATGACTGAGCATACTAACTAAATGTATTGTCTTTCTAGGGAAGCAAAGGCGAGCGGGGCTACCCTGGCGTGCCTGGGGAGAAAGGTGACGAGGTAACAGACTCCTCTGACCGTGGAACCCTCGTGCTGAGCCTTCATACACAGGACACAACAAAAGAACATCAGTTTCCCTCTAGCTCATGTCTGATGCTAAACAAATAAAAACAAAAACAGTGTTTTTTCCCAAATGTTAGCACATTTTAAATAATACGTTGATGTTTGTTGTCAGTGGTCCAGTTTTTGGGACAAGGAAATTTAAGCACAAAGTTAACATATCAGTTAATTGATATGTTTTCATGCAGGAGGTAAAAATTCTACGTCCTCAAGACAAAAGCAAGGGGAAAGAGGAAACTTACTGAAAAGAATCCTAAAGGAGCTCATAGAATTGAAGGGCTGGTTAGCAACAAGCCTAGGGCTAAGGGCAGCTCCAGAGCTCAATAGAACTTCCTGGTCCTCTGCCTTAACATAACTCAAATTCAATGACCTTGGTTTATCTGTATCTCTGCTCAACTTTCAAACTCTTGGGAGGAAAACACACACAGACACAGACACAGACACAGACACACACACACACACACACACACACACACATACACACACATCAAAAGGGTCTGCCTGGACTGCTTTAATCATCCGCTCACCCTCCCACTAAAGTTCAAAGTCAAATGTGCTTTTGAGATGGTGATATAATTTTCTGACTCTCAGCCATGCCGATCTCAGGATAGCATTCTTTCCTGCATAATTCACATTAACTCTTAGAAAAACCAATTAGGATGATGAATTGTTGTTAGTTTAAACAGTTTTGATACTAATAATTCTTAATGAAAGTAAGTAAGCCATCTGGCATATATTAACCTTGATGTTAGTGTAGAAAATCATGACAATATAAAGTAGATCTATTTTTGAGTTGGAGTTATATATTTCACGTTATAAATTACCATGTTATTGTTTTTAATTAATGTTGATTCTATTCAAGAAAACAGTAAGGATTGGCTTGTTTTTCTCCAAGTTAAAAATTGAAGAGCAAAGAAATATGACATTTATTTTCATCCATAAATAAAAGAGTAAAGGCATTTCATTTTCAAAATAAGGAAGAGTTATTGAGCTTTTGCATCTTCATGCTCCACAGAAAGTTGCACTAAAGTACAAGCACAGTATCTGATGTTAATAGTCTAACAGCTTTTAACTGCCTAGGTTCAAGAAGTAGGCTTTAAAGGCAATTGAGAAGGTAATAGCAAAAAGCAGGAAATAATTGGAATTCGGGTTTTTTTTATAAGTGACTCTAAATTAAATTTATTAGAAGTTAACTTTTATTGATTCTGCAGTGAACTGAACCCCTCCTTATTCCTCCACTATTTTAGTGTACTTTTCCTTAAGTACAACTTGTGGATTTCTTTAACACAGGGTACACAGATGTTGCATAAGACTCAGACATTCAATTCCAGCTAGTTCATAAGGAGATTGTTTTTCGTTGTTTCTTCACATCACATGGAAAGTATGAATAGGCCTGAAGTAATATACAACTCAGTTGGGCCTTTCGGGAGGTATGGGTCAATGCAGTTTGTCCCTCTCTGACAGATGAGAAATACTGAATATTATCTTGTCTTCTTGGACTCAGATACTCCCTGAAATTTTAATTTGTTGATTTGTTTAAATGAATGAAACTTTGCCCAAGAACATATATATTGCCAACTGGCCAATCAATTATCCTATTTTAATACACACATAACAGTCCATGGGGGTCGCAAGAGTTGGACATGACTTAGCAACTAAACCATCACCACCAGTATCTAATTATACAAGATCTAAGATGCCTGTCCTACCCTTACTGGAAAAGATATAGAATGACATCACACTCTCTCTTTGAGGAATTCCCAATTATTATTTAATAATGATCATAGTCCATTTGGAAACTTAAAGAGAAGAGTTTCCTGTTGTTCTTGCTTTAACACAAGGGACATTGCCCTCTGTCCAGGCGTTACAGATGCTCTGTCACAGCTCAAGGTTAACAAACTGGCAGATGCTGAGAGGACACAGACCCACCTCTTACAGTCAGAGGGGATTCTTGCTTGGAATGCAGGTCTTTTTTACAGTATTTTAGAACAATAATCAATAAGTGGGACTTGCAGAATATCTTCAGCCATAAATTGCAGAAGTGGAAAAATAAATATGTTTGATAGCAACTGAGCTATGAATGGTAAAATCAAAATATCAGAACAGGGAAAGAACTTAGTTCTAATGATAGTTGACTATCTATGCAATAAACTTTCATTTGTATTTCAGTTTGGTACAATATGCTAAATCGACTGTCCTACTCTTTAATATGTATTTGTCTTCTTTAATGACGTTCTTGTCTTCTAAAATTTCTTCTTGCCCTTTATACATCCACAGTAACTTTTACCCTTAGTACAGAATTTCAGCTTGTTCCGAGAAAGACTGCTGAGAACGATTTTTTTTATTTATGGACTGAGGTTTATTTTAAAGTTTAATGTGGTCATCAAAGGTTAATGAGTCCCAAGCTTATAAATTAGACTACCTAAAGACTCAGCATCTCTAGACTGATTCAGTCTTGAGACTAAAAGTAGCAAAAAGAAGAATACATAAGAACATACATATCTTATACATGTACATATAGAGAGAATTTTATGGAAATGTGGCCATTTTGAGATAAAGCAATTTGTGTTATACCATTTATAATCTCTAGATACGTAGAGGTCCACTCCCAAAATAAGGTTTTTTTCCTTTTCACTTATAACCCTATAGACAAGTTAATAGTGGAGGAATAAAAAGAATCAAAACAGCATGCTAATGTGTACCACCCGCAGATGTATACACATGTGCGTGCACACACACACACACACACACACACAGAGCATTGCCAGTGAGGACAAATCATCTTGAAGAAAATTTAGATCCACATTCTTTAACACAAGTGTGCATAAGATTTTACCCAAGACTCATTACAGGAAGCACTTCAGCACTCCCAAGAAGTGCTGCTGCTTTTCTTTCAGCATTTCTTCACCTCCTATCACATGAAGAGCCTGAAGGAACGTGTGATCCCATTAAGCATCAGATGGACATTATCCGTAGAGCTTGATCCTTGATCCCATTAATGCAGTGAACCCTGACCCAGTGGAACCCTGCTCCTCTAGGGCTCCCATAAATAACTATGTAGCAATTTACCATGTAACAATTCTACCACAGTCACTGTATCTGATACTTACAACCTGTACCACATGTGTGTTTCAGCACAGTAAAAGGTAAGGGAACTTAGGACAATGAATGATTTGGCTCTATAAAAGGATTACTTAGTAAGGAAAATTGAATCCTGAAAAAGTGGTGGTGGTGGTGGTATAGTCGCCAAGTCGTGTCCAACTCTTGCGATCCATGGACTGTAGTCAGGCTCCTCTGACCATGGGATTCTCCACGCAAGAATACTGGAGTGGGTTGCCATTTCCTTCTCCAGGGAATCTTCCTGACCCAGAAATTGAATCCAGGTCTCCTGCATTGCAGGCAGATGATTTACCAACTGAGCTACGGGGAAAGCCCTTTCTTTGTTGAAGGATGACCAAATAAGAGACAGAGCTCTCAAAAAAAAAAAAAAAAAAAACCTTAAGTGGAACCATTCAAAATAGAACTCGATACATCATATGGTTATCTGAGATAATAAATGGATATTTTAAAGTATATTTTCTTATCAAAGAAGTCATCTGAGTTTCTTACGGAAAATCTGAGAAATATACAAAAACACTAAAAAGAGTAAAAGTTACCCCAATTTGTGCTTCTCAGACTGTTGGTAAAAGTCCTGTTGTGGTCCACAATCTCGGATCCACAATTCCAAAGCTCAAATGCCTCTGAAAACCTGAGAAATTTTTCCCAAGTTTGGATTAAATTTCTTGGGCAGAAAAATCTGACCTGATGTGAAATGGAGCCAATCTATGTATCCCATTTGGTGAGAATATCATGTGTTTTGCAATAGAAATATTTGCATGTTCATTAGTGGGTGCTGCCTTAGATGCCACTGGGAGTATTATGTAATACCAGTATAAGCACATGTGTTTCCTTTAAAACAAATCTGAAAATTCAGTGCTCTGAAGCACATCTGATATAAAGTTTCCAGATAAGACATTATGAGCCTCCATCCTCCATCAGTCTCATCTCTCAGGAACTGCATTTCCATTTTTTTTAAATAATTTGGACCTTACCCTATGTAACATTTTGTAACTTCCCCTTTTTCTATACTATTCAATAGCTTTTGAAACATGATTTTAATAGTTGTGAAATAGTTCATATTATGAGCTTATTTAAATGTAACATTCTGTTGCTGACATATCTGATAAAGGAACAAATTAATTACATAAATTATCAGTTAATCTTAGCAATTCTTCCTTGAATATATAAATGTATCCGTGTAACTAGCATGATGCTGCAAATCTAAGACAGAGCAAGAGAGGCTTTGTGTTCAGTTTTATGCTTAAGCCACTAAAGGATTCCAAATTTAAATTCACCGATGAGCCAAATTTCTTAAAATGAACTGGCCAGCTAAACTAAATATTATATCAGAACGCAGATTTCATTGTTCCACTAGTTGAATGAAGCTAGTTCGTTTAATCATGTATTTCTTTGATGGCATTCTGCTCCCCTGAAATTTGTATTTTCATGCTTTAGCAGTGCCGACTTCTCAAAGATGCTATTGATGATTCTGAGGATATGTAAAATGTGAGATCAAAAATATTCTATGAATCACCAAACACATTAAATTATGTTCATTACAAATGCCATGCTTGCCACAGCATTTTAGCTCAACATCCTTATTCTTAGAAAGTGAGTCTTTGCACATGACAAATACCTTGTTTCTTGATTAGCCAACATAGATGTTTTGTTTTCAATAGTCAAAATATTTGCTGAACTATGCTTTGTTTCCAATGATATAACAGATTTTATGGTAGGAACTATCTCTTCTAGGGTCTTCAAGGAATTCCAGGCCTTCCAGGTGTTCCTGGCCCCACAGGACCGCCTGTAAGTATTTGCTAAACTGTTTCACTCACAACTTGTGTCTGCTGAGATGATGCCAAGTGAACTAATGTTCCTCCTTGCTTTTTTGTTCTCCATTCCTCCATGTAAATTTTTCAAGCATTGCCTGGAAAAGTAGCATCTAACGTCTCTGATTTTTGTTAGTGTTACGTGAGGCTGCTAGGGGTTGTGGAGACTTGTCTGTGATTAAGCAAGTCAATTTGAATAGAAGTTGGATATAGAAGAGAACATTATCTCTTTTAGTTATAATTTTTGGGCATTGACCTTTGGGATACTCAGATGGTTACACCTTACATGTTAAGCAGCATAAACTAAGAATTCATTCTCTAGATGGAAATGGGTCAGGGATTATCAGATTCAATTTCATTTTACTCAGATTTATGAATTAAAATATGCTTGCTTTAGTTGGAACCTTTTTTCATTGTCCCTCAAGCACAGTATCACATTCTTTGTGTCTTTAGGTATCCTATTTTCTTAAATCAGAAATCTCTTTTCTTTTCCCACCTGTTAAACCCAATCTCTCCTTAAAGCAGAGCGCAAAACTAGGGTTGCTGGTTAAAATACTGGATATAAGGTTAAATTTTAATTTCATATAAATAAATACTTTCATAGCATGTTTGTCCCAAATACTGTATTTTTATTTGTTAAATCTAGCAATCCTATTCAAGCCTCAATTTTTTCAATCCTCCTCTCCTTAGAGTTCCTATGCAAATAGTATGTAGGAATGTAATCATGTTCCTTAATATTTTGAATCATGGATTTACTATAATGAAAATTTTACCGTTTATGCTTTCACCAGTTATATGAACAAACCTGAGTCTAAACTGTAGGCTAAAATTAAAAGTTATGAGCAAAAGTTGTGAAAGGAATCATGGAAATTGTAGCTAACTGTTCTTAAAGAAGATTTTAAATTAAATTTTATTTTCCATTGGTAAAATGCAGATCGCATAACTCAATATGCACCTTGTTAATTCTGCTCTATGAAGTATTAAAATGTTGATCACTACCAAAATTATAGCTCATTTAGGAAGGCATAATGTTATGTAAATTGCCATTTAAACAGCAAGGCTAAATTTTTAAATGTATTAAAAGGTTCCAATTAAGGTCATTAAATGTGGTTGGCCAAGGTGAAAAAGCGACCACAGATACAAATTTTTTCCTTCCAAGGGCTTATCAGCAGGATACAGCTGCAGTATCAGCCTGGAGAAATATATGCTTGTAGGACTGATTTAATTATGATCAAATGACCTTCAAAACGTATCAGTTTGAGCAACCAACTTCCAACATGCTTGGCTTTTCTTGTTGTTTCGGTAACAAACTTGGTTTTGTGTTTTACAGGGCTTATTAGGAAGAACGGGACACCCTGGCCCCATGGGAAAAAAGGGTGACAAGGTACAGATGGAAAATCTCACTTGCTGTCAAATTGGGGTTTGGGGTGGATGCAAGGCGAGACCACTTTTAGAGAAAGTCTGGAAAATCAAGCAAAGTTTCCAAGTAGGACAAGTGTAGGAAGGGGGCTTGGAAGGACATAGGTCCCAAAATTGGTCTGAATACAAGAGATATGCTCCCAGGGAAAAGGATGAATAGAATGTGGGTACCACATGCCAGCTCCAGGCTGGATGCAAGGTCCTGGGCATCCACTGTGTGGAAGGACAAGGCGAGCCACCTCCTGACAAGATGCAGGAAGGTGGCTAGTATCGGGGCATCCAGCCAGAGGTGCCAAGGCTCCCAACAGCTCACAGCTCTCAGCATCAGGATGCCAGTAACTGATGGGCTTGCTGAGGAAATCTGGAAGTGCCATCCCATCCTTTGAGAGTCATAGGGGAAGTCCTCTAAAGAACCATCACAGCTTGCTTCGTGGGGAGTCCAGTCAATGAGTCGGCAGGGAAGGGCAGCAAAAGAGGGGTTTCAGGAGGAAGCTCACACGGTACCCGATTTAATATCTGAAGCCCCCCACCACCGCCCACCACAGTGTGCTAGAGCCAGCGCCTGAGTCACGTGGACTAACTATTCAGATTCGAGAAATTTAAGAATCAGGAATCCATGAGCCGCTTCAGTGGCTCGTACCCCGAAATGCCCACAGTGGGCATAATGGCATCAAGGAGCAGCGGAATCCCCCTCCCCCAAATTGAAAGGCAACCGTGTGCGTATTCTAGACAGTCTCACACGTTTTTCTCTGATAGCATCCCAGGGAGCTTGCCCAACCCCACCAGCCATTTCCTCCATGTTCTTGATAGAAATTATTCTGTCGGCAATTTGCCTTTTGAAGTTAATGGGAATTCCACACAGAGAGGAGCTTTGGGCCACAGTCAAGAATGAAAATTGTGCCAGAAAAAAAAAGTCCTTTCAGTAGGCACATGTTTTCCTTGTTTGTTGTCCTCTTGCAGTTCAGGAGAACCATGACATAATTCTCTGAAGGACTCTGCCGGCAGCTCACAGGACTGATTTGTCTTAGAGAGAAACATACAGTACACTCATTGTTACTCAGCCTCAGGGAGATACATGGCAAGAAAATCTTTACAGTTGGTCTTTATTGATAAAGACACAATCAGGAGGTTTATATAATTATTTGGTTACTGAAAAAAATGGGGAGATTGGAACGAAACCCAGCAAATTTATGAAAATGGACTAAAATCCCTCAAAATTCTTGAGCATGATAAGGAAGAATTTACTCTCTGATTCTTCTTTAGTTAACCATTTCTTGCCATTGCCCCTGATAATCAAGAGACTTAAGGAGACTGTTAGAGGCTATTCTTTAAAAAAAAAAAAAAAAAAAGGCAGTACAGGAAGAACTGGTTAAAACACCAAAGGGAGTATCGTGCCTCTGCTTATCATGGACTAATAACCAGCCTATGTTTTATAAAAATATAAGTCAAATCCCATGTTTCAAATTTCAGCTTGAATTCATTTTTCACAGATGTCATTTTCAGTCTGCCTTGCCTGGAAGCAGAATGTCTGAGGCTGTTTGCGTTGTATAGAATGCTTCCTTTAAATAGCACTGTCCCTCGGTCACCTCTGCTCAAGGGGACATGCCTGACATTAACTTAGGAAGTGAGAGAGGTTTCTCCCCCTGCAGACACAACTCAGATTGTTATTTTCCACTTTAGTTAAAGTATGTGGATGCCCCATCTGCTTCCCCAAAGATGAAGGTGGTGGGGTGAGGGTCTACCCCAGAGGGCCGAGTCCCTGAGCCACCCCCCACTTGCAGGAAGTCTGCTCTGCAGCCCAAGGTGGGGAGAGGTCCCCCAGTTGTGCTCAAAGCCCAGGACTTCATCTCCTGGTTGCCTGGCTCCATCTGAAAATAAGCTTTGTCCAAGAGGGTCAAACGTTGAAGATCTGAATGCCTGTGGGAAAAGACATTTAGCTTTCCTGTGGTCTAGTAATTCCCCAGGTGAAGAAAAAAGCTGAGCTGAATAAGACTTTGCAAGGCTGACAAAATGACAAGTCATATCAATTTCAGAATTCTGGTTCATAAACCTGGGGTAGAAACGTCTGTCATTGATGTTGGTCTGTCTACCCTTTGCAGGGCAGTGAGGGGCCCCCTGGGAGACCTGGACCACCTGGGCCAGCTGGGCCGCCTGTGAGTTGTTTCATGTTTAAAACATAAATGCATGCTTCTACTTGAGGCTTTCTATAAGCAGTAAAGTCCTATTGTCTAGCACAAGGAACTATATTCAGTATCCTGAAATAAACGTATCATAATGGAAAAAGAGGGAAGAAAAGCCTTTCGTAAAGGGGTTGGACTACATTTGGGTACCTTCAAGGATAAAAGTCGACTGAGTTTTATGTATGAATTTGAAAGGCAGCCAGTATGGCTTGGGGAGCTCTGACTCCCTGTGATCTCAGCCCTGAGGCCCAGTGCTCAGGTTTGCATGCTGTGGGCCTCCCTGCTGTGGGTTCAGTTCACCTGGCGGTGCCTGACTCACCACTTCCCGCCTGGGGGACGCTCAGAAAGTCATTTAACCTCAATGAGCCTTGTTCATGGAAAATAGAGGGGCCATAAGGAGATTCCTTCCAGCAATGTGAGTTGGTAGAAAAATTGTGTTATGCTGTGTGTGTTTATTACTATCCATGATGCCTGAGATGCTAGGAAACTCTATTTATACAGCGCTTAGTGAATGAAATGTACAAGGGCCATCAGTGTTCTCCTCAGGGCTGAGACAGATGTTGTCAGGAGGCTGGGGAGAAGACAAGTGCCTCTCCCTGGAGCAAGTCTGCCCTCAAGTGGGGTCTCTCTTGAATAGCATCACAGCTTCCATCTCGCCGAATGTTCCTTCCCTCTGGCCTCAGAGGGAGAGTTTAAGAAGCCAAACTCACCCAAAGGGGGCAGAAGTCATCTGTGACTTTTTTTGGAGAAAAATAATCAAAAGTTTAATAACACGTGCACCTGTTATATGCAAGGGAAACGTCCAGGAAAACTAGGTAACTCCCTGAAATGGCCCAAGTCATCACCTGAAATACCATCTCCACCAAAAAGCAAAAGAACGTATGTTGTTGTGCAGATTTACGTCTTAGCTTTCTCCATAGGTAAGTTTCTTGAGATTCCAAAGACAACAAAGATAGACGGCATGTCTGTGTGCCTTGCACACTTCAGTGAAGACATCGGCATCTGTTTTCCTAAGCCTGCTCTTCATTTTACTTACCTTCTCCCTTGACACGGAAGCAGGGCAGGCAGCACCTGAGGCTCAAAAACTAAACTGCACTCCCTCCCTAGTGGACAGCACAGCAAAGTGCAACATGAGCCCGCAAAAGGGACCTGCATTTTACAATGAACTTAAGAAATCGCCCTCCCTCATCCCACCCAGATTCTCCATAGCTATTTATGCTTCAAAACAAATTAAATGCTGTCTCTCCTGGGAACCCTCCCACCCTGGCACTAGAAATCTCAGATAAAAGTATCCTTTGCCCTCCAGGACTATATACAGTAGACATTCAGCATTTGTCAGACTGCTGAATTGAATTGTCAAATGGATGAGTGAAATACTAAAGGAATAAATGAACAAAGCTTTTTTCCTTCCTTCACAAGTGTTTGCAGGATGCTCACGTGCCCTGAGCACTGCTGGCTACCATGGTCCAAAAGTAAGGCAATGAGGGGCCTTCAAGTTTTGCAGCTAAAATGTGGAAATCGCAATAAAGGAAAATGCAAGTTATTGATTCTATGGGGATTTTTTTTTAAAAAAGGCTAAAAGATCTGAACTAAAATTTTCATGTGCAAATTTTTCCTGAATGCTAAAATGTATGATTATGAAAGCCTCTCAAATGAGTTCTCTTTAAAGTGTTACCCTGGGACTTGATTCACAAATCAATTTTATTAGGAAGTTTCTATTCCCTATTGTTTCAAAGTATATATTCTTGTAGTACATCCACGCAGGGTTGTGAATAAAATCATATCCCCTGTTTCTCTTAATTTTCTATTCAGTATGAAAAGACTATGGGAAAAAAATTACCTTTCAGTAGCCAAATTGTTCCCTATTCACATCTTCATCAGCACTCCTGTATTATGGCCTCAGGTCAGCAGGCTGTAAACAGTTAGCATAAATTGGCAATTCAGAAACTGAATTTTAATGAGCAAATAATATTTT
The DNA here is from genome assembly GCA_006408695.1 of Aepyceros melampus. Classification (NCBI taxonomy): domain Eukaryota; kingdom Metazoa; phylum Chordata; class Mammalia; order Artiodactyla; family Bovidae; genus Aepyceros; species Aepyceros melampus. The sequence goes on from SJXQ01008441.1 coordinate 462,360, forward strand.
CCTCTGAATACATTAGTGTCTCATCTGTCAAATCAGCACATTCATCACAGTCCTGCAGAAAGTGTATGTGCGCACTCCAGGTGGAGCTCATATGCCTTTGGGTTTTTTTCCTCTACATTTGCTTTAGAAAAACCAAAAATGGAAACACTGTTATTTTTACTGATAGCATTAAGCTCATTTTCTAAAATAGAATAGGAAAAATATCATTTGACAAAACAACAGAGTTAGAGACTCTCACTATTAACAGAAAATAATAATTCCGTATCTCATTTCTCTTCTAAGGGTGTACCATTCAATGAAGGGAATGGAATGAGCAGTTTATATAAAATCCAGGTATTTACTTTTCTAATTATGTAAAGTCACTTTTTGGTTCCAGGTTACTACAAATTCTTCTCACCTTTTTCTTTCTCTTTTGAAGGGAGGTGTGAACGCTCCCAGTTACCCAGGGCCACCCGGCCCCCCTGTGAGTACAGTTGTTTATCATGAAGCATATTTTCACTGAACAGTCACATATACACAACAAAAAGCCATCCTAAGTGCACTGAAAATTATCTGTTAGAAATATAACCAAAATGTTCTGCAGGAGGAAATAAATGAAACCAGTAATAATAAGATTGTACACAAAATAAAGAAAAATTGCATTATGCGTAGAGATGTCACATTTTGGAAATCTGAGAACTAAATCAATGTCCAGGTGATCGCCATCATGGGAGTTCTATCAAGTTATATTTCCTCATCTTATGCTTCAAATCCAAATGGTAGCAAAGCAAGGCTTGCACATATTTTTAGATGTATTAAAGCAAATTGGACAAAAATTCTTCACAGTTTGTGATTTTGCTTCAGTCATTATTTTGAAGGTGACTTCTCATATTTTTCTTATAGGGCCCCAAAGGCGATCCTGGCCCAGTGGTATGTATATTCCCATGTTTTGTGTCATTTAGAAAATAATCTTTATTAGTGTTAAGAAGAGCTTCAGGAGGGATGCCTGCCTTCTGAGATGTTTGTCAGTGAGCATGAAGGCAACAGGCCTGCTCCTTATCTCAGAAAGCCTCAGTCCTGATGTCACTGCCCTTGACATTCCCCCATCCGTGCATTTGTAGAAATCACCCTGGGCTGGAAAGAGATACGTATAAAGCTCCTGAGAAATAGAGCACTTTCTTCCAATAGAACTATTTTGATGATCATGAAAGTGATCATGAAAGAAAAATATTTATTGAAAAGAAATTCTTTAAGATGTCTGCCATATCTCCCAAAAACGACAACAGAGATAGGGGCAGTTTATTTACTTTCAGTCAGAGGCAGTTTTTCTGGAGGAGATTTGGTGAGCTGTGATAACCCCGTTTACTGGGAGTGATGTGTCAGGAGGTTAACCCTCCGCCTGGGGAGAGATCCTGTCCTCCAGCCCCCAAAGGATGATGACTGTGGTCAGGCATCCTCCTCAACCACGAGGTGTCCCTGGAAAATTTCTGCCAAATGCAGTTAGATTACTTTTATTCCCTGGCTGACTTTTCTGTCATGTCCTTTACAAGCAGATGCTCTGTCCTTCATATTTCATTTCTCTGTACTTTGACCTTTGGATATATGCTTGAAACTCAGATGTACCTGAAACTGATATAAATTTTCAAAGCACTTTCCATTGCTGTAAGAAGAGACTAAAGGCCCTTTCGTTACAGTGGAGTTTGGTAAAACTAGATGGATACATTTTAAACAAGCAGGATAGCCATAAAAAGCAATCTTTTCGCATCTAAATACATTTTCAAAGGAGATGCATGAAAGAGCTTTTGTTGTTGTTGTTATTAGGCAATTAAAAACTGATTTGTTTTCCCCTAAAATCATTATTTAACCCAGTTTTGTCGTGTGAGAGTTTCCTTTGTTTTGTTACTCATGCTGGGCTTTCTTTATCTGTAATATTTTTTAATGCTTTTATCCACTGTATCCTTCATTCCAATTTCAATCTTCTTTCATCTTATAATAAAAATTTCCTCTCAGTATTTCCTTCTCTCCAACACACACACACATCCCTTCTGGATCATTTAGGAGCACACAGGCTTCTCACTGCCTTCCCTGAAACACCAAAGTTTTTTCATTAGGTGAGAAAAAAGTATAATAGTAAAGGATAAGTTATCATTCGTTTGGATTGGAAAGTGGGTAGTAACAAAAATGTAGATAGATGTGAGTAGAATCTGAAGAGATGAGGCTTTGATTTTTCTTAGCTGCAACAAAGGATAAAGAATAAACACTAAGTGAAGGGCGTTCCTTGCTTTTTAGAGACATGAATTAAGTGAGTGAAGCACAAAACTGGAATCATAAAATATGAAATCATGAAATTAACTACTGTGTAATCCTTCAGGTTTATCTTAGATAAAACTTTAGATTATTCCTTTGGAATTCATGTTACCAGTTGCCCCTAAGTAGAGAAATACTACCTCATACTACAGAGATAAGCCAAGAATGGTGGAATCACAGGTCACGGAATAGGGTGAAGTGAAAGTCACTCAGTTGTGTCTGACTCTTTGTGACCCCATGGACTATACAGTCCATGGAATCCTCCAGACCAGAATACTGGAGTGGGAAGCTGTTCCCTTCTCCAGGGGATCTTCCCAACCAAGGGATCGAACCCAGGTCTCTCGCCTTGCAGACGGATTCTTTACTAGCTGAACCACAAGGGAAACCTAAGAATACTGGAGTGGGTTCAGTTCAGTTCAGTTCAGTCGCTCAGTCGTGTCTGACTCTTTGTGACCCCATGAACTGCAGCATGCCAGGCCTCCCTGTCCGTCACCATCTCCCGGAGTTCACTCAGACTCACGTCCGTCAAGCCAGTGATGCCATCCAGCCATCTCATCCTCAGTCGTCCCCTTCTCCTCCTGCCCCCAATCCCTCCCAGCATCAGAGTCTTTTCCGAAGAGTCAACTCTTCACATGAGGTGGCCAAAGTACTGGAGTTTCAGCTTCAGCATCAGTCCTTCCAAAGAAATCCCAGGGTTGATCTCCCCAGAATGGACTGGTTGGATCTCCTTGCAGTCCAAGGGACTCTCAAGAGTCTTCTCCAACACCACAGTTCAAAAGCATCAATTCTCTGGCACTCAGCCTTCTTCACAGTCCAACTCTCACATCCATACATGGTTACTGGAAAAACTATAGCCTTGACTAGACTAGACTGGAGTGGGTAGCCTATTGCTTCTCCAGCAGATCTTCCCAACCCAGAAATCAAACCAGGGTCTCCCGCATTGCAGGCAGATTCTTTACCAGCTGAGCTACCAGGTCACTGAATAGACAATGGAAACTCCCCTTGGGGCTTTGGGGAAAGATTTACTCTTCCAGCCTCCTTCAAACCCCAGGCCACCAGATCTGCATCACTGTCTCTAATCTTCTCAGTGAAACTTTGCAGATAAAAATCACCCTTAGTTGAATTTATTCTTTCCTGAGGTGATCCATTTCATTCCCTTGGTGTTCAATTTATAATTGGTTTTAAATTAAATATTTATTATTAGCTACTTTCAAACAAATGTCAGTTGATTGGCTGAGCACTGTTCAACCGATTCTTCTGCCTTAAGTATAACTGAGAATATAAACAAAGAGAATCAAAGAGCTTATTTCCTTTGTCAATGACCTAAGGCCTCTATTACAGAGCTTCATGCAGAATAGAATCTAAACATCATTTTTCTGATTGGTAGATTACCTATTGGTAGATGTCTAAAAAGATTTTTGGAGCAAAGAAAGTATCCATATCATATGCTTCTCATTAAGCATCTCATAATAAGGACAATATCATAACTCATAATAGAAGTTAGTGTTGGTAGTATTTTTGAAGTAGGTTAGCATTAGTCATGCAAAAATACATTTATAGAGAATGAACTTGGAAAGCTACATTTTCTATATGATTATGTTGAAAGCATCCAGTGTCCTGAAAAAATATTTGTAGTTAACATTAATTCATGGTTCATAGAAAACTGTGGAAAATTCTTAAAGAGATGGGAATACCAGACCACTTTATCTATCTCCTGAGAAACCGGTTGCAGATCAAGAAGCAATAGTTAGAACTGGACATGGAACAATGGACTGGTTCAAAATTGGGAAAGGAGTACATCAAGGCTGCTTATTTAACTCACATGCAGAGTACATCATGGGAAAAGCCTGCCTGGATGAATCACAAGCTGGAATCAAGATTGCCAGGAAAAATATCAACAACCTCAGATAAGCAGATGATACCACTCTAATGGCCGAAACTGAAGAGGAACTAAGAGCCTCTTGATGAGGGTGAAAGAATAGAGTGAAAAAGCTGGCTTGAAGTTCAACATTCAGAAAACTAAGATCATGGCATCTGGTCCCATCACTTCATGGCAAATAGGAGGAAAAAACAGATTTTATTGTGACAGATTTTATTTTCTTGGCCTCCAAAGTTACTGTGGACAGTGGCTGAGCCTTGACACTAAAAGAATCTTGTTCCTGGGAAGGAAAGCTATGACAAACATAAACAACATTAAAAATGGAGACATCAGCTTCCTGACAAAGATCCTTTGCTAGTCAAAGCTATGGTTTTTCCAGTAGTCTGTACGGATATGAGAGTTGGACTGTAAAGAAGGCTGAGCCCTGAAAAACTGATTCTTTCAAATTGCGTTGCTGGAGAAAGACTCTTGAGAGTCCCTGGACTGCAAGGAGATCAAACCAGTCAATCCTAAAGGAAATCAACCCTGAATATTCATTGGAAGAACTGATGCTGAAGCTCCAATACTTTGGCCACCTTATATGAAGAGTTGACTCATTGGAAAAGACCCTGATGCTGAGAAAGACTGAAAGCAAAAGGAGAAGGGGGCAACAGAGGATGAGATGGTTAGATAGCATCACTGACTCAATGGACATCAATTTGAGCCAACTGTGAGAGATAGTGAAGGACAGGGAAGCCTGGTATGCCACAGTCCATGAGGTTGCAAAATTGGACACAACTTAGTAACTGAACACAACAATCAACCCACTTAGTCTCTCTTAATTTAGAACTGGACATGGAACAACAGACTGGTTCCAAATAGGAAAGGGAGACGTCAAGGCTGTATATTGTCACCCTGCTTATTTAACTTATATGCAGAGTACATCATGAGAAATGCTGGACTGGAAGAAACACAAGCTGGAATCAAGATTGCTGGGAGAAATATCAATAACCTCAGACATGCAGATGACACCACCCTTATGGCAGAAAGTGAGGAGGAGCTAAAAAGCCTCTTGTTGAAAGTGAAAGAGGAGAGTGGAAAAGTTGGCTTAAAGCTCAACATTCAGAAAACGAAGATCATGGCATCTGGCCCCATCACTTCATGGGAAATAGATGAGGAAACAGTAGAAACAGTGTCAGACTTTGTTTTTTTGGGCTCCAAAATCACTGCAGATGGTGACTGCAGCCATGAAATTAAAAGGCGCTTACTCCTTGGAAGAAAAGTTATGACCAACCTAGATAGTATATTCAAAAGCAGAGACATTACTTTGCCGACTAAGGTCCGTCTAGTCAAGGCTATGGTTTTTCCTGTGGTCATGTATGGATGTGAGAGTTGGACTGTGAAGAAGGCTGAGCGCAGAAGAATTGATGCTTTTGAACTGTGGTGTTGGAGAAGACTCTTGAGAGTCCCTTGGACTGCAAGGAGATCCAATCAGTCCATTCTGAGGGAGATCAACCCTGGGATTTCTTTGGAAGGAATGATGCTGAAACTGAAGCTCCAGTACTTTGGCCACCTTGTGCGAAGAGTTGACTCATTGGAAAAGACCCTGATGCTGGGAGGGATTGGGGGCAGGAGGAGAAAGGGACGACCGAGGATGAGATGGCTGGATGGCATCATGGACTCAATGGACGTGAGTCTGATTGAACTCCGGGAGTTGGTGATGGACAGGGAGGCCTGGCGTGCTGCGATTCATGGGGTCGCAAAGAGTCGGACGCGACTGAGCGACTGAACTGAACTGAACTGAACTGAATGTTTATTGTTATAAGTTAGCAGCTTCCTTCACCCTAACCTTTCTAAATGGGTTCCTTGGGGACCTAACGTTTACAGTCAGCTGTGACCATATAGCAGCATATTAACAGATTTTTTTTTTTTAACAGAAAGGCTTATTCATCTCCTCTCAGTGACCCATCAGCAGTAACTGCCTCTGGGGCTGTCCTCTGAAGCCAAAGTGCATGTCCAGCTCCAGGGAATATTGAGGGATGATAAACTTTGGTTTGAGAGCTCCATCTTTAGTCTTGTTTTCTAACAATCTGGAAGCCTTAGGTACCTCACAAACACAAAGTTTATTAAAGCCCAGCCTTTTCTTCTATCTCTTAGTGAAACTGGAGTTATCACTGACTAGAGGAATTCATTCAGAGCAGATTCTTAATCAGAATAAAACAGTTAATTTTTAAAAATACTCATACTTCAGGGAATAGCTTTATTTTCTAACTGTTTTCAAATACCAAATGCAAGAATACAGATGCTTGAAAATAGAGCACACTGTTTACTTGCTAAATTACCAATCAGTGTTTGAAAGAGTACTTTCTAGGCAAAAAAATAAAAAATCCTTGCTTTTGAAATCAATGATTTAAAAACCTTTGATTGTTGCTTTTGTGTTCTTATGTTCATATTTAACAGGGAGAACCTGGTGCAATGGGGTTGCCAGGACTAGAAGGATTTCCTGGTATAAAGGTAAGTGCAAGGTTAAGCGAGTGTTCACCCAGTTCAACATTCAAAAAATGTTTATTGAGCACCTACCATTGGACCAGGAGCTGTTTTAGGTTTGGGGATACAGAAACCGCTGTCCTTGTGAATATTATGTTCTAAGCAGGGAATATAGAAACTAAGAGAATAAGTACAAATAATTAATAATATTGTTAGTAAGTGCTGTGGAAAGAAAGAAAAAGTAGAGGAGATTAAAGGGCATCAGGAGTGCGGAAGGGGAGGATGTGATTTTAAATCAGGTCGTCTGAGAAATGGAAGGGGTCAGGGGATGGCCAGTTAGCTAAGCCCCTGAAGCCAGAAGGAAGAAAGTTCCCAGCAAGATGAGTAAGTTCTTGAGATGTAATGTATAGCAGGGTGATGCTAGGTAACAATACTAAACTGTATGCTTAAATTCGCTTAGTGTTCTCAACACACACACACAGTGACCTGTGTGAGGTATGGAGATGTGAATTAGCTTGATTATGGTGATCATTTACCAATATATATGTATATCACATCATCAAACTGTACACCTTAAATATATACAACTAGAAAAAGAAGGTTTTAAATGTCCTGAGACAGAAGCATTCCTGTACATTCAAGGAGACCTGGGGAGTGAGTGAGAGGAGCATGCTAGGAGATCAGGTCAGAGAGGTGGGGTGTAGGTGAGGGGCAGCCCTGCCCAGCAGTGCCGCTCGCTGGCCCATGGAGGGCCAGAGCCAGTCTGCAAGTTTTGTCATGGATTTGGAGGCAGGTAAGCACATAGATGGAGAGCAAGCATGTAGACAACTTGACTTTTGACATTGCCATAATATCCAAACATGAGACCCACATTGGTTCATAATGCATTAGAAAATAAATAAGCAAGTAAACTGCTCCTCCACCACAGGTAGTTTGAGAAGCACTAAGTAATAAAGAGGCTTATCAGCCATCGTAAAGACTTTCTCCTTCACTCTGAGTGAAATACAGAGCCAGTGGTGGTTTCTGAGTAGAAAAGTGACGGACCTGCAGCTGGAGTGTAAGGAAAGCTCCTCTGTCCATGGGATTCTCCAGGCAAGAATACTGGAGTGGATTGCCACGCTCTCCTCCAGGGGATCTTCCTGACCCAGGGATCAAACCCGTGTCTCTTACATCTGCTGCATTGGCAAGCGGGTTCCAGTAGCACCGCCTGGAAGCCCAACGGAACAGGGAAGCCCAATGGAACAGGAACCCCATATATGGGGTAGTGGTGTTGGCTCAGACAAGAGCAGAATCAGTGGAGCTCCTGAGGAGGCTGAGGCTCTGGACATGTTGTGAAGGAAGGCCAGTAAGACTGATGGGATGTGGGTCTAAGAGAAGAGTCAGGGATGGCTCCAAGGTGCTTGACCTGAGCACCTGAGATGATGGCATGTTATCAACAGAAATGAGGAAAGCGCTACACAGAGTCTGTTCGAGAGGATAGGATGAGCATGATCCATAGTATAATTTTGGATGTGGGACTAATTATGGGAATTATCTACTAGACAGCATAGTGGGGGTCCTGGAGTAGGTGGTATAATAGAAAAGTATGAAGTTTAAAAAGAGGTCTAAGTGCATATGTAAATTGATTGTGTAAGCCTATCGGTGCTATCTGAAAGTCAAGAGGCTGGATAAGATCACCAAAAGAGTGACAGTAGTTTTTTTTTAAGAGAAGAGGATCATGGACTGAGCCTTGAAGCCCTCCAATAATAAGATCAGGAAGAAAGCAGGGGGTGAGCAAGGGAGACTGAGATGCAGAGACCAGAGAAATAAGAGGAAATGTTGGTGCCCTGGAAATCAAGCGAAGATCGTGCATCGAGAAGAGTGATCATCTGTCTCATATCCTGCAAATAGGTCGAGTAGGATGGCCACATGGGAACCGTTCATCAGAGAAATGACTGTGGTGGTAGGAAAAATTTCTGGACTTGAATGTTCTAAGAGAGAATGACGAAAAAAAAAAAAAAAAAGATTTAGACAAAGCGAAAACAATGCTCAAGGACTTCTGCTGCAAAGGAGAGTAAAGAAACAGGCCAGCAGCTACCAGAGGAAGCTAGGTTCCAAAAAGTAGATTTTAAGACCACAGAGGAACCGGACTGTTTCTGGGCTAAAGGAAAGCTCTGGTTTAGTAAAGGGAAAGGAGCGATGAGATAGGAGGAGAGGGGAGAAGTGCTGGAACGGCATCCTTAGTAGCTAAGAGGGAAGGAACCTGGGGCATAAATGCGGGGCTTGGCTTCAGAGAGGAGCCCAGATAGTTCATCCGTGGGAGCTGGTTGGAACCGAAGTACAGGGGTAAAGGAGCGGGGACACGGGCACATGAATTGACTGGAGTCTATAGAAGTTCTTTTCTGATTGCTTCAGTTTTCTCAGAGATGGAGGATCAAGGTCTCATCTGAGAGTGAGGTAGGGAGGAGAGTTTGGAAGTTTGAGGAAAGGGTCTTCTACGAGAGGGCAAGTCCGGAACCACAGAGTGTGGTGGCTGAGCAGAAGCCCCTCGAGACTCATGGTCGTGAACTGAAATGAGACCAGTCGGTGAGACTGTGTCCATGCGCACAGAGCAGGAGGGGAGCTGGATTTAAACGAGTTCCCGCTTCGACAAATAAGTGAGAGAAGCGCGGATGGGACTCTGAACCAGCAGTATATAGGAAGTGATTATAACCAGTGACCATGGGATCTAAACTAGAAACACGAGCAAGAGGGGCCATCTAGGGAGTGAAGGAGCATGAAAACTTTTCTACCAGGGATGGTAGAGAGGTCTTTGTGACATCAAAATTTTTGGGGGGTTCAAGCTACTCAAGGGAGTGATTTTCTGTGATGGAAGATGGTGGTCCAAGATTGGAATGCAGGCAGTGGAGGTTACAGAGAAATATTGTTTTTGATTAGGTCTCGGGTATAATTATGGAAATAAGAGTTCTGCCAGATAATTAAATTAGACTGATTCAAAGTACTGTGAGACCCAGTTGTTAGAAGGATCATATTTTCAGACAGGAGCCCTCTTAACTTCATCTTTATCAGATATGCAAATATTTTCATTGAATTAAAAGCCCCAGTACATTCATTTCCAGGGGGAAAACCCTGCAGTTTAAAAGAGCAAAGTGGAACTGAGAACTATCTGTTTAGGTCCTTCACCCATTTTTCTACTAGTTCTTTTTTTTTTTAACTGTAACTATGGTTTATATAATGAAGACACTACTTCTATATTATATGATGGAGCCTTTATCCTAGTTGGTCCTTGCCTTTCAGTTTTATGTTTAATCTTACAGAATTTATATGGAGTATAATATAAAGAGAGGAATTAGACTTTTTCAAAGAAATTATTCAATTATTAGCACTATTTGTTGAATAATACAGCCCTTTCTTTACTAAAACCCTATTGTAAATGTTGGTCTGTTCCTGAAGTTGCTGTTATATTGCATTGATATACTGCTTAATCTTCGGCCAATATCCCATATTTCAATTATTATAGCTTTATTGCATGCTGAATATGGTATTGCTAATGTCTTTATTATTCTTCTTTTACTTTTTCTCTTATCCTCAAGTATATTTATTATCCCAAGTGAACTTTAATATCATTTGATCAAGCTGCAATTTGTAAAAATTGCATTAAATTTATAAATTAGTTTGGGCACAGTGACACCTTTACAGCGCTGTCTTGCCCTCCAAGAACAAAACATCTCTCTCCATTTAATCAAATCTTCTTTTATGTCCCTCAGTGAACTTACGAAGTTTTTTAATGTCGATTCTGCCCAACAAAAATTGCCATTTTATTGCCCCATATATAACCATAAGTATTTTTAGCCTTGTCAGCTTTATCTAAAATACCACACTGCCTTTGGAAAAAAGGTTGAGTCATTCCACTGTTCAGAGAAATTCCAGGGGTCTTCTTATTGGCCTCATGAGGAGAAACTACAAAATCCTCAGTTCTAAACACATTCATTTTAACCCAACATCCAATGAGACAAGTCTATTGAAAGCTTTTCAGAAGACATTCAAGGTCTTAGTCTTTTAATTATTGGTAATAAGTTACTTTTGAATATGTGGAAGAAAAGTATTGGCTAATTTTACCTGTAAGTATTATGGGGTTCTGTCTTAAAGAATAGGTTAACAGAAATGATACCGTGAATGCTTATTTTCATTGGTATTATTATTTGCTTTGGTATTATGGGGGAAAAAGAGAAAGAAAAGTCTTTAGTAGGTTCCACTGGCTGCAGTTCTTATTTTGTTCTTTTCCCACCTGGCCTCTAGCTTCACACCAGCTAATATCAACAACATTTATCAGTTCTGAAGAGAAGCTTTACCAAATCCAAATCATTATTTGAGCATCAGTTTCGGCAGTGGAGATTGAGTGGGTTTGATTCTAAGCAGTGTGTGGTTTTTTTTTCAGGGAGATCGAGGGCCGGCAGGCCCCCCGGGAGCTGCAGGAATCTCGGTGAGTTCAGTTTATCTCATGTTGTTCTTGGGGCTTCCCTGGTGGCTCAGAGGTTAAAGCGTCTGCCTCCAATGAGGAGACCTGGGTTCGATCCCTGGGTCAGGAAGATCCCCTGGAGAAGGAAATGGCAATCCACTCCAGTATTCTTGCCTGGAGAATCCCATGGACGGAGAAGCGTAGTAGGTTACAGTCCACGGGGTCACAAAGAGTCGGACACGACTGAGCGAGTTCACCTTCACCTTCATGTTGTTCTCACAGGTAACAACCGCCAAAAGGGCTGGGAGCACAGGGTGACTCCTGAAACTCCCAGTTTAAGAAACAAAACCAAAAAAAAAGTTTTTTTAAACCCACCTGTTCCTCTCCCACATCAAGAATGCTCCTGTCTCTATTTTCATCTTGTAACTTTTTCCTTTGTTTTTTCTTCCCAACTCGCTTTCACCTGTGCCTGGGCATCAGTACCACACAGCTGAGAAGCGTGTTGGGTTTCTCTATTCTTGTAATGTTTCAAGGTTTCCTAATCTTCAGAAGGCTAAGTTCTCATCCTCCGGCAATGTGCTTCAGTATCTTCGTATTAAGCTGCCATCTGCCTGAGTTTTCCCTCAGCCTGGTGTTATTAGCGGAGCTTTATTGCTGCTAATGTTTCCTCATAAACTAGCCCTTTAAGCCTCTCAATCATTTTTGTTGCTCTCTGGTGTCAAATGTTTTAAATCTCATCAAGGTCTTTTCAAATGAATAGGAAGCGCTCCAGGAAAGGTTAAAATCATTTCTCAGAGCCCTAGGGATCATTTTGATCTTCATTCATGATGCTCTAATTAAAATTTTGTGGTCAGGCTTTATGAATAAGAGCCCATTTATCCTCACCAGGTGTCCTGCAGGGTGAGCCAGGGTAGGAAAGTCAGTGGAAGCCCTGTACTTCAATCACAGGAACGTGAGGAAGACAAGAAAGGGCCCTACCATCTCCGCACCACCCACTGACCTCTGCCAACACCCACCAGCATCCAGAGCCTCCCAACAATCCCCCACCTCCATCCCTCAAAAGGCCAGCAGCCACTCTGCTTCCCTCTGTTTCACTGCTGAACCTAAAGAGACCCATCCAATGGCAAAACACTCCAGTATCCTTGCCTATAAAATCCCATGGACAGAGGAGCCTGGTGGGCTGCAGTCCATAGGGTGGCAGAGTCGGGCACAAGTGAGTGACTAACACACTCCACAGAGAGGCAGCTCTGTGGAGGATGACATCCCCTTCTTTAGCTGTTTTAGGTCAAGCCTAGTCTTAGTATGATTGTAAAAGTCACATGAAAATATTTTACTTAGCAAGCACTGCAGGGTATTTATTGTTGAGTCACTAAGTCCTGTCTAACTCTGAACCCCATGAACTGCAGCACACCAGGCTTCCCTGTCCTTCACTGTCTCCTGGAGTTTGCTCAGATTCATGTCTATTGAGTCAGTGATGCCATCCAAGAGTTTTTATACCAGAAAGCATTCTTCTTGAAAACTGGCTCACACTTAATCCCGTTCCTCCCCACTCTCCCCAGCTCCCTACTGTTCCTAGCAACATATTTGCACCTGCCTTTGGGATCACCTTGGGTCCCCTTACAACCTGCACCTCTCATATTCACACCCCGTTTTTGTTTCTGTATGGTATGGTGAAATGTTATGCCCTACTGTATTCATCCAGGTGGGACTATAAATTATGTTCATCTAAGTCACTGTATTCATCCAGGTGGGACTATAAATTATGTTCATCTAAGTCTGCCATAAAAGGAAAAATACTAGCAACCACTGAAGTATTTAAAAGATCAATGACAGACTCAAAAGATAATCCAAATGAATAATTCCAAGAATATTTTTGAAGGATGCAGCATGATTGAAACTAGAGGCTGCCCTGTCACTTGTTTGGGTAAATCATTTACCTAAAATGCAGTTTTCATATCTCATCATTAAGAAGATTAACTGACAATTACAAAAATGGGGAAGTGTTAAAAAAATGGCATGCTGTATATATAAAACTGGCTATAAAGTTTAAAAACTGTTACTTTATTTTTTATAACTGGAATTTACTGTGGCTCAGAAAATGAAATAGTTCAAAGATTCTGGAAATAGCTGTACACCAATGTGGTATACTTAATGCCACTGAATTGTACACATAAAATGGTTAAAATGGTGGATTTCAAATTATGTATGCTGCTGCTGCTAAGTCACTTCAGTCGTGTCCAACTCTGTGCGATCCCATAGACAGCAGCCCACCAGCTTCCCACATCCCTGGGATACTCCAGGCAAGAACACTGGAGTAGGTTGCCATTTCCTTCTCCAAGTGAGAGTGAAGTCACTCAGTTGTGTCTGACTCCTAGTGACCCTGTGGACTGCAGCCTACCAGGCTCTTCCATCCATGGGATTTTCCAGGCAAGAGGACTGGAGTAGGGTGCCATTGCCTTTTCCGCACATTATGTATATTTCACAGCAATAAAAGTAAAAAATTTAAGGTGATGGTTCTGGTTGAAGCAGGGATGTTCACTTGTTTTGCACATCACAGACCCCTGCTGAGAATCAGAGGGCCCAGTCCTACTCTGCCTAGAAGTCTGTCCCTTCCTAGTGTGTAAATAGGCCATCCAGAACCTTTCCTTGGCTCTTCCTCTGCTCCTTCCCGAGATAGCAGGTGGGTCCTGGGGGCACCATGCCCTCCCCAGGTCCTCTGAGATCCCTGCTGGCACTGCCTGGCCTTTGGGATCTTCATCTGGAGCTCCAGGTGCTGAGTCCATGCCAAGGCCCTTTGGAACACTGGCTTTCTCAGCTCTAACACATGCCCCAACTCAGGTCCACGAGATTCCAGGAGCTCCTGCTGCACTTGGGCAGTGGGGGGCCAGGATGCCATCTCAGGCCTGTGTCTGCCTCGCTTCACCACTCAGCCATCACTGACCTGCCAAGGGGCCTTTTGACCTCCAAAGGACCTGCCAAGAGTTCTACACAGCAAGTAGAGAAAAAGCCCAGGTTTCCCTCCTTAGAAACCTGCTGGGATTTCTACGGTCTCAGCCCCACACCAACATCCCCATCCACCTGAGGTTCAAGGGGCAGGAGGTGGCTGGCTCCTCAAGGACAGGATCCTCGGGCCTGGTCTGGACACCTGGGCTCATGCTCACTGCACCTATGCTGGTCCATCTTCCACTCTGCTCTGTCTCAGAGGTCTCTCTGGTCTACAGTGTCTCTGTCCTCAGTCCTCCAGGCCTTCTGTGCTGGGTCAGACCAGTTTGTCCTCTCCTTTCCGACAAAAAGGTTTTGCAAATCAAACATGCTTCTTTTCAGGCTGTCTTACTATGAATGCAAAAACCTTCTTGTGAAATTCAAATTCTAGGACTTCTATTGGAGAAGGCAATGGCACCCCACTCCAGTACTCTTGCCTGGAAAATTCCATGGACGGAGGAGCCTGGTAGGCTGCAGTCCATGGGGTCGCGAAGAGTTGGACACAACTGAGTGACTTCACTTTCACTTTTCACTTTCGTGCATTGGAGAAGGAAATGGCAACCCACTCCAGTGTTCTTGCCTGGAGAATCCCAGGGACAGTGGAGCCTGGTGGGTTTCTGTCTATGGGCTCGCACAGAGTCAGACACCACCAAGGTCCAGCCCTGGTGGATCCAGGGATATTCAAAGGTGGGACGGAGCAGGCAGATAGGAAAGGATAGGACAGGATAGCTCAGGACAGGATAGAATAGTAGGAAATTAATAGAAAAATAGGAGGCTGAATAACTTGGTTTACGGGGAAAGCCAATAAGACCTCAAGACAAGAGGTTTGCACCATCTACATGGGCCACTGGCGTCCACTTGAGTCTCTAAAGGGGACCCCACCGTGGGCCCTCTTTTCTTGTGGAACTTATAGCCAGGGCAAATAAGTAGATGTGGTGAGCCTCCCACTCCAGATGGGAATTCAGCCTGGAGTTAAAGTACAAGAGGACAGAGAGACAGAGAGAGAGAGGTGTGGGAGCCAGAAATCCTTAAAAAACGAGCCTAGGAGAGCGAGTCGTCCGAGAAACCAGTCTGCAGAACCGGTTTGAGAAGATCTGGTCCAGAAAAACTGCTCAGAGAAAACTGTTCCCGAGAAGAACTGGTCCAAACTTTATTTTTCACATGTCCTTTTTATACCATGAGATCATTGGGTTTCACAAATTTTGGCAATGACAGCAGCCCTGACTCTTATCGAGAGCAGGCTTAGTCTCTGCATACCTAATTGTATACACAAGTCTTAGGTAATTTACATCATCTTCCAGCCAAAAGGCCAATTCGACAATTTACAGCTCTTTTCTGATAAGTTATTTTTTCCAAGGTCTGGTGCCATTCTTGGGAGGCACTAAACAAAGTTGCATTCTCACATAGCAAGGACACAGCAAGCAGAGAGCACAATGATTTATAAGAGAAAGCAAATTAACTCGAATGCCTAGTGTTGCTAACATCAAAAAACTACTACATATCTATTTCCAAATATTGTTTGTATAGCAGGAACTTCCAGGTGCAGATAAGGAGGTCTGGCAGCAGTCATTGAGGCAACAGTGAAGTTTATCCTTAGAAGAGGTTTGTAACTTTAAAACACTTCAAGGCCCTTTTGCCCCTCACAGCTGGGGGTTGTGAGCAATTCACAAGCTTGTAAAAGGTCAGGGGATCAGCTCTTTTCTGATAAGTTATTTTTTCCAAGGTCTGGTGCCATTCTTGGGAGGCACTAAACAAAGTTGCATTCTCACATAGCAAGGACACAGCAAGCAGAGAGCACAATGATTTATAAGAGAAAGCAAATTAACTCGAATGCCTAGTGTTGCTAACATCAAAAAACTACTACATATCTATTTCCAAATATTGTTTGTATAGCAGGAACTTCCAGGTGCAGATAAGGAGGTCTGGCAGCAGTCATTGAGGCAACAGTGAAGTTTATCCTTAGAAGAGGTTTGTAACTTTAAAACACTTCAAGGCCCTTTTGCCCCTCACAGCTGGGGGTTGTGAGCAATTCACAAGCTTGTAAAAGGTCAGGGGAACCTGTTTAGGCAGGCTAGAGTCTTATCAAAGGGGGGCTGGGCTGAAACACTCCTTTCAAATGCAGGAAGCTAAAGCTTTGAATTAACTCTTTCCGAGAAACTGGCAGAGAACAGTGGAGAAACAGACAAATACAGAACAAATTTTTATTATTGGGGCACATGCTCAGGAAAAACCAGGGAGAAATCCGATGACTCAGATGCTCTGCCATCTGAGTGTGCCTCGTGACTCTGTCACGGGTGGGATTCCTCATACTGGCCCCCGACAAGACACAACCAAAGCGACTTAGCAGCAGCAGCTGCAGGACCTCTATGACCCTTTGTGCCCTCCTTTCCCTAAGGTAAAGAAGAGCTGCCTGTCGAACAATAAGGATTCCCAGAAATGAGGATATATTTGTTTAGATTTTCAAAATTCTTTTCTTAATTAATTTATTTCAATTGGAAGATAATTACTTTACAATATTGTGGGTTTTGCCATACGTCGACATGAATCAGCCATGGGTGCACATGTGTCCCCCATCGTGAGCCCCTCATCCACCTCCCTCCCTACCTCATCCCTCTGGGTTGTCCCAGGGGCACCGGCTTTGAGTGCCCTGCCTCATGCATTGAACTTGCACTGGTCATCTGTTTTGGGGCACCGGCTTTGAGTGCCCTGCCTCATGCATCGAACTTGCACTGGTCATCTGTTTTACATATGGTAACATACATGTTTCAATGATATTCTCTCACATCATCCCACCCTGGCCTTCTCCCACAGAGTCCAAAAGTCTGTTCTTTACATCTGTGTCTCTTTTGCTGCCTTGCATATAGGATTGCATTGCCATCTTTCTAAATTCTATATATATGCGTTAATATACAGTATTGATGTTTCCTTTTCTGATTTACTTCAGTAAGTAACTGAAGTTTACTGGAGTAAACTGCTCCAGTTTCACTCACGTCGTTAGAACTGAATCAAATGCATTCCTTTTTATAGCTGAGTAATATTCCACTGTGTATCTGTACCACAACTTCCTTATCCATTCGTCTGCCAGTGGACATCTAGGTTGCTTCCATGTCCTAGCTATTTTAAACACTGCTGCAATGAACACTGGGGTACATGTATCTCTTTCAGTTCTGGTTTCCTCAGTGTGTATGCCCAGCAGTGGATTGCTGAGTTGTATGGCAGTTCTATTTCCAGTTTGTTAAGGAATCTCCACACTGTTCTCCATAGTGGCTGTACCAGTTTGCATTCCCACCAACAGCGTAAGAGAGTTGCCTTTTCTCCACACCCTCTCCAGCATTTATTGTTTGTAGACTTTTTAATGGTGGCCATTCTGACCCACATGAGATGATACCTCATTGTGGTTTTGATTTGCATTTCTCTAATAATGAGTGATGTTGAGCATCTTTTTGTGTTTATTATCAATCTGTATGTCTTCCTTGGAAAATGGCTGTTTAGTTCTTTGGCCTACTTTTTGTTTGGGTTTGTTTTTCTGGTATTGGGCTGCATGAACTGCTTGTATATTTTGGAGATTAATTCTTTGTCAGTTGCTTTGTTTGCTATTATTTTCTCCCATTATGAAGGCTGTCTTTTCACCTTACTTATAGTTTCCTTCATTGTGCAAAAACTTTTAATTCAGTCCCATTTGTTTATTTTTGTTTTTATTTCCATTACTCTGGGAGGTGGGTCATAGAGGATCTTGCTGTGATTTATGTCAGAGAGTGTTCTGCCTATGTTTTCCTCTAAGAGTTTTATAGTTTCTGGCCTTACATATAGATCTTCAGTCCATTTTGAGTTTATTTTTGTGTATGGTGTTAGAAAGTGTTCTAGTTTCATTCTTTTATATGTGGTTGATTGGTTGACCAGTTTTCCTAGCACACTTGTCTTTTCTCCATTGTATATTTTTGCTCCTTTGTCAAAGATAAGGTGTCTATAGGTGCTTGGATTTATCTCTGGACTTTCTGTTTTGTTCCATTATTTCTGTCTTTGTGCCAGTACCATACTGTCTTGATGACTGTAGCTTTGTAGTATTGCCTGAAGTCAAGAAGATTGATTCCTCCTGTTCTATTCTTCTCTGTCAATATTGTTTTGGCTATTCAAGGTTTTTTTTCTTATTATTCAAGGTTTTTTGTTTCCACACAAATTGTGAAATTATTTGTTTTAGTTCTGTGAAAAATACCATTGGTAGCTTGATATAGGGATTGTGCTGAATCTACAGATTGCTTTGGGTAGTATACTCATTTTCACTATATTGATTCTTCCAGTCCACAAACATGTTATATTTCTACATCTATGGTAACAGAATCATACTTATCAATAATTACCTTAAATGTAAATGGGTTAAATACTCCAACCAAAAGACAAAGACTGGCTGAATGGATACAATGGTCTCTTGTTTTTGTCTACAAGAGACCCACCTCAACCCTGGTAACACATACAGACTGAAAAATGAGGGGCTGGAAACATTATTTCATGAAAATGGAAACCAAAAGAAAGCTAGAGTAACAATACTCATATCACATAAAATAGGCTTTGAAATAAAGACCATGATAAGAGACAAAGAAGGAAACTACATAATGATCAATGGATCAATCTGAGAAGATATAACAGTTATAAATATATTTGCACCCAACATAGAAGTACCTCAATGCATAAGGCAAATGCTAAGAAGTATGAAAGGGGAAATTAACAGGAACACAATAATAGTGAGGGACTTTAATACACCTCTCACACCTATGGATAGATCAACCAAACAGAAAATTAGCAAGGAAACACAAACTTTAAATGATACAATGGGCAAGTTAGACCTAATTAATATCTGCAGTGCATTTCACCCAAATACAATGGATTTCACCTTTTTCTCAAGTGCACACAGAACATTCCAGGAAAGATTACACAAAAATCCCTTGCATTCCTATACACTAACAATGAAAAAAACAGAAGGAGAAATTAAGGAAACAATCCCATTCACCATTGCAATGAAAAGAATAAAATACTTCAGTTCAATTCAGTTGCCCAGTCATATCCGACTCTTTGTGACCCCATGGACTGCAGCACGCCAGGCTTCCTTGTCCGTTAGCAATTCCCGGAGCATACTCAAACTCATGTCCATCGAGTTGGTGATGCCACCCAACCATGTCATCCTCTGTCGTTCCCTTTCTCCTGCTGACTTCAATCTTTCCCAGGAGCAGGTCTTTTCCAGTGAGTCAGCTCTTCGCATGAGGTGGCCAAAGTATTGGAATTTCAGCTTCAGCATCAGTCCTTCCAATGAATATTCAGGCCTGATTTCATTTAGGATGGACTGGTTGGATCTCCTTGCAGTCCAAGGGACTCTCAAGAGTCTTCTCCAACACCATGGTTCAAAAGCATCAGTTCTTCAGCGCTCAGCTTCCTTTATAGTCCAACTCTCACATCCATACATGACCACTGGAAAAACCATAGCTTTGACTAGATGGAATTTTATTGGCAAAGCAATGTCTCTGCTTTTTATATGCTGTCTAGGTTGGTCATAGCTTTTCTTCCAAGGAAAAGTCATAAAATACTTAGGAATAAATTTACCTAAAGAAACAAAAGACCAATATATAGAAAACTATAAAACACTGATGAAAGCATTTTCATAATTCTTATCCTCCCTTCCCCCATCCCCCGCCACACACCCACACATGCATTGAGGGACTGCCTTCCTGTCTGCACATTGGAGTGTGGCCCACAGACTCTGACCAGCAGGGATGGAGCATCAGTGCAGAGCCACACCTGCAGCACAGGTGCTACACACGCGGGTGAGGAAGGAAAGCACGTGGCCTTATTCAGTAATTCAGCTCCTAACATTTCCTGGCAATCTGATTCCTCAGGGGAAACCCGGAGCCCCAGGCCCCCCAGGAATTCCAGGAGAACCGGTGAGTTGCCTGTTTCTGACTTAGTGGTTGTCCTTGTGTTTACCACATGCAGTTCTAACGCTTTTCTTGGCAACTAATGTTTATCTGTGGACATGTCTACAGGGGGAGAGAGGCCCTGTTGGAGACGTAGGTTTCCCTGGACCAGAAGGACCCTCAGGAAAGCCTGTAAGTCTTTTTCATTGTTTAAAATTTACTTGTTTAAGAAAAGTTCTCAGCACTGTCTCTTTACTTGTCAACTCAGAAAGTGAGATTTAAATACAGAGTTTCTGAGGAAGTAAAAGCAGGTCTGCCGATGGCTTCGTGGGGTGTGGTTCTCCCTGAGGGCCCAGCTCCCTGTGAGTATGTCTTAAATCACCATGGGAACAGTGAGGCCTTTTATTTTAAGTGTCAGGAAATTAGACTCATTATTTTCTAGGTCTAATGTTCTCAGCGGAGTGAAAAATGAAATGGCCTGTCATAGCCTGAAATATGCAGACTCGCAGATTTAACACCTGTGTGTGGAGCTACAGTAGAAAGAGGCTCTGTCTTCAGGTTCCCTCCTTTATCTGTGGACTTGTTCTTACACCTTCGTTAATCACTGCCAAACACATAACCTAAAGGAGCTCTTGGCTACTAGACATAATATTGATGTGATATTGTAACAGTCATTCTGATTAATTCAGTTCAAGTCAACATATACTCAGCTCATCCCTGCTCTGTCCTAAGGGTGTGCTGGGCCCTGAGGGAGGGGTGTATAGAGGAATAAACAGAGTGCTCTTTATAGAAGTCCCTGCTCCCTCTGCCTGTTTCTGTGCCATGGACTGGGTGGGAGTGGGCTGCTGTTAGGAGAGAGGGGCTGAAGGTGACCAAACATCACAGAATTCAGGGGGCTGATCAGTCCCTGTGAAACCTCAGGGTTGGGGCATCCCCTGGCCACCATCTCCCCAGAGAAGCAACGTGAAAAAACAGGAAGTATATGCAGTTTAGAGTCAGGGAGATCTGGGTTAGCAATATGTCTCCAAGGGTTTGTGAGTCACTTAGGTCACATGACATGGTGCGATGTCCAGTGCCTGCCATGGAAGATGGTCCGTTAACATTAGTCTCAATCTCTACCTCCTCTCCCCTGCCTTTTACCAACTCCCCATCCCAGCCCCTGAAAGGCACTCTCAGACACCATCACATTCCCAGGGAGTTATGCAAAAAGCAATTTATTCAGTCACTGAATGCTTCTTGAGCACCTAGGACATGCCAGGCACTGTTCTGGGTGCTTGCAGCTCCTTGGATTTATACTCTAGTGTAGGGATATGAACCAGAAACAAACACGCATGATTTAGGTAGAAGACGATCTAAGCAGGGTAAAGCCCTAGAGTAGCATTTCAATAGGGCAGTCAAACAGCATCCACCACTGGAGCAAACCCTATGTGGTCAGAGAGCTCAAGCCATGGGGAGGTCAGGTAGACAGCACGGGTGGGGACAGGGGACATTGTTTCCAGAAAAAAGAAAGGCTAGCAGAACCTTCTGTGTTGAAGGAAGGGTAGAAGGCACAAAGTCAAGAGTGAGGTGAGCTGAAGGAGAGCAGGAAAGACACGGAGGGAGAGACAGGCAGTGGCCGGACTGTGAGGAACTTCTGAGTCAGGGATGGAGTTTGGGTTTCATTGAAGTCTGATGGAGACCCACTGGAGCATTTATAGCAAGTAAGGAAATGACTGGACTGCATTTTCAAGGACCATGCCTGGAGAGCTGACCATAGGGAGCAGGGTGGAAGCAGACAGAACCTTGAGGAAGCATTGCCATGATGTGTCTTGAAGGCAGAGCCATCAGTACTTGCTGATGGACCAGATGTAGTATGGGAGAAAGAGATACAGCAAAGCTGTGGTTTGGCGTCTGAGCAACCTGGTCGGTGTGGTACATTTGGTGAGACAGGAAAGATGGGAGATGGGTGAATTTGGGAGGAAAGACCAGGAGTTCTCTGCTGTAAATGTTCATCCTGAAGCACTAGTAGACTGCCAAGTGGAAATGTCAAGTAAGCAGTAGATATATTCTTCTGGAATTAATGGAGAGGCCAGGACTGCAGAGACTGATTTGGGTCTTTCAACCTGAGCCTGGATGAAATGAGGTCACTGTGAAATGGGAAGAGAACAGAGCTGTTAGGAGAGGCTCTGGCCGAAGGACCAAGAAGGGGCAGCCAGTAAGAGGTGAAGAAAGCCAGGCAAAGGAGAGTTTCTGTATGTCGAGGAAGCCGAGTGTTTAAGAGAATGGAGAGGAAACCATATGGAAGAGTATCAAGGGAGCTTAAAATTCTCCCCTGGGTTTGGAAATAGGGGAAGAGAGTACAGCATGGTGGTATCGTGATAAGAATGACCTGCTTGAGAACTTTCCTGGTGGTCTAGTGGGGAAGAGTCTGCCTGCCAGTGCAGGAGACACGGCTTCCATCCTTGATCTGGGAAGATTCCACGTGCCACAGAGCAACTAAGCCCACCCACCACGTCTCCTGAGCCCACGCTGTGAGCCGCAACTACTGAGCCCACATGTCTCGGCCCGTGCACCGCAGCAGTAGAAGCCACTGCAATGAGAAGCCTGCGCCATGCTACCAGTGAACATCTACACGCAGCAGCAGAGACCCGTTCATAAAAGAGTGGAAAGTCAAAGTCTCCCAGTCATGTCCGACCCTTTGCGACCCATGGACTCTACAGTTCATGGACTTCTCCAGGCCAGAATACTGGAGTGGGTAGCCTTTCCCTTCTCCAGGGGATCTTCCCAACCCAGCGATCGAACCCAGGTCTCCCGCATTGCAGGCGGCTTCTTTACCAGCTAAGCCACAAATATAAAAAAAGAATGACTCTGTTGAAAAGGGATGATACAAGAGAGTGGGCTCTGAGTCAGGAGAGAAAGACTCACAAGTAGAAACTTATCTTCACAAGGAGCAGGGCAGAATCTCCTTCTTAAGAGGAGCAAGGAGCAGAAGTCAGAGTTCTCATGAGCACAGGTGGATGGGGCTGGAGGCAGACAGTGAGTGGGTCCCCTACGCTGTTTTCTCTGGGAAGGATGCAAGTCATCACTGACCATGAGGAATGGGCTGGTAATGCTGGTAACGCTTGGGATCTCATGAGAGAGGAAAATATGTGCAGGTACTTTTGGGAAGAAGGAGCCAAGTCGAGAAATACCAAGGAGTTGCTTGGGGACTGCTGCCACAGGTGCAGGCCAGAACACCTGAGCAAGGGCCCCCTTCCTCTGCAGCCTCAGGCCACTGCTCAGAGGCAGGTGTGTGGGAGATGGACACCTGAGTTAGAAAGAAGAGTAAGGGTCTTTCAGATAAGTGAAATAAGAAGGAGAAAGGTAAATCCACTGAGGTTTTTGTAAAAATTTCTGAAACTGGGACCTTCCCCACCCCCCACTGGTGACAAGAACAAGTTAATAACATCTTCATAGAGAAAAGAGATGGGCTTCCCTGATGGCTCAGTGGTAAAGAATCTGCCTGCAATGCAGAAGACCCTTGGGAAGATCCCCTGGAGGAGGGCATGGCAACCCACTTCAGTGTTCTTGCCTGGAGAATCGCAGGGACAGAGGAGCCTGGCGGGCTGCAGTCCATAGGGTCGCACAGAGTTGGCCACGACTGAAGCAATAAAGCGGCAGTAGTGGAGAAAAGAGAACACATATGACAGTCACTAATAAATTATAAAAGACAAAAAATTATCTATAAGTTGTTCATTTTCTTGTATTGTTACCAAAATCATGAATTACACTTTTACACCAGGTTTATCTTCTCTTATTCAAATGATATGGTTGTTTCTTTCACATCCTCTCCTTAACCAGCTTTCTTTTGCTTGTGTTTCTGGATGGCATAAATCCTTAGAACTCGATGCTTCCGGCAACATGGTCTTAGTTAAAGTGCTCTAGGTAATTCCCAGGATGTTCAGGGAGGCTGGGAGACTGGGCTGGGTTCCCAACCCAGTGTGATTACAGCAGTGAAAACACTGCTTGTTGGGAGAGCCATCCTTGTAGACTCCGTCCCAGCCCAGCGAAAGTCTCCCAGGCTTTGCAGAGGAGGGAGTCCATGCACCCGCCTGCTGCCGAGAAATCACTTCCTCACCTTGGTCTCCCTCTTCAAATCAATCTCAGAGACAAACTTGCTGTGGGGCTCTCAGTATCTGATGTGACCCCGAGTGCTTTCCCTCCTTATACCTACCAGCCGGGGCTTCTCCTGGGCTCACGAATCTGCAAGCAGGATGAGGCTTTATTACCATCTATGGAACTGCCTTGTAGAGTTTGAGAAACTTCCAGTTTAATAAGTAGAAACCAGTATTTAATACTCTCAGAAAGCACAATTACAGATTTCTCACTGTTCTTCCTATTTTCAAACTGAAAAATAGCAGTTGTCTCTGGCTGACAGTTTATTTCATAGCAGGATCAGGCTATAGCCATGTTATGAAATTTCTCAAGCAGCAACAGAGGCCGTTTACTGAGAATGACTCTCTTTGATAGGAAAATTGTTGAAAGTGAAGAGTGAATATCATATACTGGCTACCCAGCACCATGGGAAGCCTTCTTATTTCTCAGAATGGACCTAATGGAATAAGTGAGGAAAACAACCCTGGTGACTGTTTATAGTGAGCTAGGCCTTTTTTGTTATTTTCCTAAATCCCTAGTTTTAAGGCCATTATTTATCCTCGCTTTGTGAGTGGAGAGGCTAATGCTATTAAGGTTAAGTAAATTGCCTGAAGTAATGGAACTTGTAAGTTATAGAGTCAGAATTTAAACTTGGGGCTAATTCTGTCGATTTTGTTTTCTATTTCACCGCATTGCCTCACCAAAATCTCAGTGGAGATTGTCCACTGAGTCCTTGAAAATTTACCCTTTTGTTGCATTTAATTATTTCTGTTAATGCAGAATCAGAAATACTGACCGTTATTTGTCTTTACAGGGAATAAATGGGAAAGATGGATTACCAGGTGTTCAGGTATGGAACATGCCATTGGAAATAAATGTTCTAATACAAAACGACATCCAGATCCCCTGCCAGAATTCCTGGTGGAGTAGATTGATGAGGAATTTGGGCATGCAGTGATCTTTAGTGCTGATGTTTGTTTTTCAGGGCATCATGGGTAAGCCTGGAGAGAGAGGCCCCAAAGGAGAACGGGTATGTACGTTCCTACTATGACTGTTAAGTCCATCTCCACAACTGCCCCATCATTTGAATTACACCGTGATATTTTTAGACTCACTAGAAATCTCTTGATATGAAAACCCTTAGGGTGTACATGAACCAAGATCTCTGCCAGGCATAAAACAGGGCCATTCAAGGACCCAGCAGTAGGCAATACAGCAGATACGCCTACCTGCTTGGCCTTTATTCACAACTATGTCTGGTTTGTGATCCCAGTTTGGAAAGCTCCTATGAGCCCCCTGTGTCAGATACATGACCCACTGTAACCATCACCCCTGTGCTTTTCGCCTAGAGTAGCGTTTCTCCACCTCAGCACTGTTGATGGTTGGGGGCAATAATTCTTTGTCGTAGGTGCCCATCCCGCGCTTTGTTAACGTGTTTAGCAGCATGCCTGGCCTCCACCCACTAGACGCTGTACCATCAGCCTCGCTCCAGAACTGTCACCTTGCATTTTCACATGCTTCCCAGGGAGCAGAGGTGTCATTGAGACCACCCCCGCCCCAGTCTGGCGGAATAATACTTGGTTGAGTAAGGGGCTGGGCTCAGAGGTAGAGAAAGACATATAGAGCTACTAGTAACGCAGTTCTGGTGTGTGTGTTTAGTGTCGTTTTGGTTGTTGATATCAGTGTTGCAACTTTCCATTATTTTCTCTAAGAAACCTTAACATTTTCTACTAGAATTGGATTCATTACTCAGCCACAGGTTCCTTGAGCATTGTTATTTAGGGGTTCTAGTGAGGGCTTGTGTGCATGTGTGTTGCAGGGGGAGCATGTTCTTATGTACTGGTGTCTATTTTACTTATCATTACACAAATAATCTGGCTTCCCTGGTGGCTCAGTGGTAAATAATCTGCCTGCAATGTAGGAGACCCGGGTTTGATTCCTCGGTTAGGAAGGCCCCTTAGAGAAGGAAATGGCAACTCACTCCAATATTCCTCCCTGGGAAATCCCGTGGATAGAGGAGCATGGCAGGTCACATGGGGTCACAAGGGTTCCATGGGATCACAAAGAGTCAGACATGACTTGATTATTGAACCACCACCAGCCCCACACAAATAATCCATGATAACTGAAGGAAATAAAAAAAATAGAGAAACCGTAAAGAAAAAAGAAGAAAGTCTACCTTATGTCACTGCACAGAGATAAGCACTATCGATATTTTGGACCTATTTCCATCTCACTGTTATACATAAGGTAATATACACATTTGCTTAATGCATCAATGCAAGTGAGCATATACTTTTTTTAAAAAATATGTTTACACTGTTTGGTAAGTGACTTTTTTCACCTAACATATGATGACCATCTTTCCATGTCAGTAAACCTAGATCCACATGGACCTTTTAGTGGCTATATGTTATTCCAGTATTTGAATATACCTTTTCCAAGGTATTTAGAAAATGCCTTGCTCCTTTTTCTGGGATATTTAGGTTCTTTATAGTTTTCATAATAAACTTACTATAATAAACATCAGTCAGTTCAGACGCTCAGTCATGTCCGACTCTTTGCGACCCCATGAATTGCAGCCAGGCCTCTCTGTCCATCACCAACTCCCGGAGTTCACTCAAACTCACGTCCATCGAGTCAGTGATGCCATCCAGCCATNCTTGAATATCTGGAAGTTCACGGTTCATGTATTGCTGAAGCCTGGCTTGGAGAATTTTGAGCATTACTTTACTAGCATGTGAGATGAGTGCATTTGTGTGGTAGTTTGAGCATTCTTTGGCATTGCCTTTCTTTGGGATTGGACTGACAACTGACTTTTTCCAGTCCTGTGGCCACTGCTGAGTTTTCCAAATTTGCTGGCATATTGAGTACAGCACTTTCACAGCATCATCTTTCAGGATTTGAAATAGCTTAACTGGAATTCCATCACCTCCACTAGCTTTGTTCATAGTGATGCTTTCAAAGGCCCACTTGACTTCACATTCCAGGATGTCTGGCTCTAGGTGAGTGATCACACCATCGTGATTATCTTGGTCTTGAAGATCTTTTTTGTACAGTTCTTCTGTGTATTCTTGCCACCTTCTCTTAATATCTTCTGCTTCTGTTAGGTCCATACCATTTCTGTCCTTTATCGAGCCCATCTTTGCATGAAATGTTTCCTTGGTATCTCTAATTTTCTTGAAGAGATCTCTAGTCTTTCCCATTCTGTTGTTTTCCTCTGTTGTTTTTTTGTTTTGTTTTGTTTTGTTTTGTTTTTGCATTGATAGCTGAGGAAGGCTTTCTTATCTCTTCTTGTTATTGTTTGGAACTCTGCATTCAGATGCTTATATCTTTCCTTTTCTCCTTTGCTTTTCTCTTCTCTTCTTTTCACAGCTATTTGTAAGTCCTCCCCAGACAGCCGTTTTGCTATTTTGCATTTCTTTTCCATGGGGATGGTCTTGATCCCTGTCTCTTGTACAATGTCACGAACCTCATTCCATAGTTCATCAGGCACTCTATCTATCAGATCTAGACCCTTAAATCTATTTCTTACTTCCACTGTATAATCATAAGGGATTTGATTTAGGTCATACCTGAATGGTCTAGTGGTTTTCCCTACTTTCTCACTTGTACCTAAATTATAAATAATTTTAATTTTGCTTATTTTGCACCTACTCAAGGTGTGCTAGTAGTTCTTCTGTTTCTTTTCTTTTCTATTTTGTCTTAGTCATCTCAGATATATTTCCAAATGTGACCCGGGTTGATATACTTGTATGAGACATATTTTTATAACTAAGGCAGTAGAATTAAATTAGGTCCAAATGATTTTCTTCTTTGTACTTGGCTTCTTTCTATATCTCTTCATTTAGTATCAGATAGATCTCAGTAACTATCCATTTATTTCATTATTTTTTAAATCAGGAAAAATAGAGTTTGGACTTTTGCAGAAGAATCACAAATAGGAGAATAACACAGTAAAATACAGGGCAGGTTAATGCACCGATCTCTCATATTCAGTGTGATCATCACCTCCTGGAGCTGCAGAACTAATATTTGAAATATGGAAACTGAAATATTTGCCAACATACATACATATTCATTCATTTATATTCCATCTCTCTCTCTCTCCCTCTTTCATACTCTCATGCACAAATTTATATGGTAGTAAACGCCTTGTAAGAAAAAGTCAGCATTAAAGAAACTTCTCAGATTCAAGCACATCTAATTTGTTATGGCATCTCATTCAATGATTTTTTTATAGTTCATTTACATTATTGAATAAATGACCTCAGTAATGACCTTCCACTCCAGTCACCTGCTTTGAACATTCCCAAGGGCTGTTTTTTTCTCACCTTCCTCAGTCATGTCCCTTTAGGACATAGAATGCACTTACACATGTACACACACACAGACAAGTGCACACATGGATAAAACATGACTGCAGGAAAAAACCCACAGAAACTAACAAAGACCAAACATACAGGAGAAAGCATGAAAAGAATAAAGTACCTGATTTAGGAGAGATTTTGCACGTCCTGAAGCTTTTTCAAATGGAAGCTTTCAGTGATGAAATCTCAGCCCTCTTCCTCTGTCATCACAAAGGAGACCCAGGCCTGAAGTGTAGACTTTCAGAAATGTCATCACTCTGGACTGACACCGGGTGCAAGTAAGCTCATCACTGACTCTGAACTACTGCTTTCTGAGTGCCAGTGCCCCTCCAGGCACTCTAGTGAGTCAACTCACTTCTCAGCATCATCTATTCGGTGGATACTGCTAATAGCCCCCCTTTAGGGAGAGGAAGCAGGGTGCAGGGAGTTTAATCCACTTACAAAGGCTCCACAGCTAACACATGCCAGTATGAATCCAGAACCTTTGCTAACATGGTTCTAGAAGAGATATTCTAATTCATTGTTTCCCTTAACAGGGTGCTCAGGGAATCCCAGGAGACCGAGGCCCACAGGGTGAACAAGGAAAACCAGGCCTTCAAGGGGGCAAGGGGGCCATCGGCCCGGTGGGGCCCCCAGGAAGCAAGGGCTCCCCAGGACGCCCTGGGCACCAGGGCCCTCCAGGCACCCCTGGCCTCCCCGGCTCCCCGGTAAGTGGGCAGAGAGCTCCTGGGGCTCCTGGCCGGGACTGCAAGTCCCTTTCCAGATAAAGTGAACCTGAGCTGGCCTCTACAAGCACAGCAATCTTGTTATTTACTTCAAGTGGCGTGCTGGGTCACACGCTGAGGACTCACTGAACATTCCCTCCTTAGATCCTCACAACTAACCTGAGAGGACAGGTGACCTCTCCTTCCACGTTGACATGCAGAAGCCAAACTTTGACCTGCCCAGGGTCACAGTGATCTAGGGGTCAGACAGACTCAGCTCTGACCGACTCCAGGGCCTTGCCCTCAAATACGATCGATGACGTCCCCTTCCACTAACACAGAAAACACACATCTATTTATGTTAAAACTCCATTTTGTTGACTGTCAGAATCTGCCCTGAGTGGTGCTTTGAAGTGGAAACCCATTGGCCCAAGAGAGTATCTGGCTAAGAAGGCCCGTGTCTTTATAAGCATCCCCAGGAGGTGGTGGGTGGCCATCCTGCAGAGGAACTGGATCAGAGTATGTCCTCGCAGGAAGAAAGGGGGGCGGTCCTAGTGTGAGGCCAGAGAATGAAGGACATGCTGTCCCCTGATAAACAGCTAAGTCCAGAGATTGGGCCGAACTGGGCATTCCTACCATACTCTGTTTCACCCACTCTTGCTGTGCTCTGCTTGAATCAAGCCTATGCAGTGATCTCTCAATGCTGTGCCAATATGTGGTATTAGATGCATTCATTCAAACAGTGAAAATAAAATATTCGAAATTAGAACTATTCTGTTCCACAGAAGCTATTACTCTGTGTGAACCCATCATATTGTCTTTATTTTATTTTTTTTTTTAGCTTTTAAGCACAGTTTTATTTAAATACAATTCATATACAATGTACCTATTTATTTTTTTTCTTTAATTAATTTTTATTTTTTAATTTGTTTTGCTTTACAATACTGTATTCGTTTTGCTACACATCGACATGAATCAGCCACGAGTGTACATGAACTTTCAACCCCGACCCCCACCTCCCCCCTCCCGCCCCACACCCTCTCTCTGGATTATCCCCGTGCATCAGTCCCAAGGATCCTGCAACCTGCATCAAACCTCGACTGGCAATTCGTTTCACTTATGATATCACACATGTTACACTGCCACTCTGCCAACCCATCCCACTCCCTCTCCCACAGAGTCCAAAAGGCCGTTCTATACATCTGTGTCTCTTTTGCTGTCTTGCGTACAGGTTTATCATTACCATCATTCTAAATTCCATATATATGTGTAAGTATACTGTATTGGTGTTTTTCTTTCTGGCTTACTTCACTCTGTATAATCGGCTCCAGCGTCATATTGTCTTTAAAGCCACACATGTATCCTTGGATAGTAACCACCAAATACAAAGAAGAGTAACAACATACTTTGAAGCCTTAACCACTGTGAAAAATGATAGCTCCCTTTTAAAACTATCAAGGTACTGAAATAAAACATTACTGTTATAAATGTTAAATGCTATTATAAATGTTAGGTTCTTGGTCAAATTCATGTAGATTTATTTGTAAAGGGGTTAAAAAGTCAAGTAGCATCATCTACCTACTTCCCTTTACCAGACTCTACAGCATTTTCTATCAAGAAAATTTCAGACTTCCAGTGATCCATCAGTTAAGGGTCCACCTGCCAATGCAGGAAACACTGGTTTAATCCCTGGTCCAGGAAGATCCCACATTCCACGAAGCAACTGAACCCATGCACCACAACTTGTGAGCGTGTGCCACAGCTGCAGAAGCCTGTCTACCTAGAGCCCGTGCTCTGCAGAAAGAGAAGCTACCAGTGAGAAGCCCTAGCACCGCAACTCGGGAGCAGTCCCCAGTCGCCACAAATAGAGAAATATTTGCCATGCGGAGCCGTAAATATTTTTGGCATACAGCCAAAAATAAATAAACAAAAATGTTAAAAGGAAAAGAAAATTGCTTAATACAAGTTTTCTTGCAGTGTGTAAATTGCAAAATAAACTTGACCATGAAGTGGGTAAAACTTAGTAAGCTTTAGCTCATGAATGAAACATGTTAAAGAATCAGCCCAGTTACAGTGCTCATCCTTTGAAGACACATAATAGAATTGGTTAGATATTGATTTTACCAGTATCCAGGGATTATTACAAAGGACAAAACTATTTGCTAGATCAATGGATATCTACAGACATTTCCAGCATACATGCCAACCCCCTACTTCTGTTCTTTATTCATTTGTGCTAGGTTCTGTATTAACAGACCTTTTCTTCCTCTTCTTTAGGCTGATGTGGTTTCATTTGAAGAAATAAAGAAGTATATTAATCAAGAAGTTCTGAGGATTTTTGAAGGTGAGATTTGCTGAGTACACATTTCTGCATTGTCCCTGCTTCCTCCTTCCCCGCTGCAGTTGACAGTCTCTCCAGCAACGTTTGTCCAAAGATGCTGTGCACCATCCGCCTTGAGAGGTGGCCTGTCCTAGGATGGGGCAGCCCAGATAGGAGCTTCTTACTCACATGGAGCTAAGTTTGCCTCCTTGTAAGTTCTCTCCTTATTCCTGGTCTGTAGCCACCACGGGGAGAGGACCCTGTCTTCACACGACAGCCCTCTGAGTGAGCACCCACAGCACCCCTCCTTAATCTTCTCCTCCGTGGAGCATGTCCGGTTCCCCCACACCATCGCCTTGGAGGAATGGCCCTCATTCCCCAGGAGTATTGTGACCAGGGAGAGAACGGTGTCTAGGGATCCAGACTAGGCTCAGTGAACCATGGCCACCAGCCCTGTTTACCTGCCTCTCATTGCTGTTACAGCACAAGCTAAGAAGCACTTTTACCTTTTCGGCAGGTGGAAGGAGGCATTTGTTTGCGTGCTAAGTCGCTTTGGTCATGTCCAACTCTTTGCGACCCTATAGACTGTAGCCTGCCAGGCTCCTCTCTCCATGGGATTTCCCAGGAGTGGGTTGCCATCATCTCCTCCAGCAATCTTCCCAACCCAGGGGTCAAACCTGTGTCTCTTTTGTCTTCCCATTGGCAGGCGTGTTCTTTACCACTAGTGCCACCTGGGAAGCCCATGGAAGGAGGATACATTTCGAAATGTTTTTTTAAATCAAAATAAAATTTCATGATATGCAAAATGATCAGAAATTCAAATCTGTGTCCATAAATGGTGTCATAGGAGTGCAGTCACACTCGTTTCTTTATGTTATTTTCTCTGCTCGCTTTCATGATGGACAGCAGGGTTAAGTATATGACAGGGACTGTGTAGCCTACCAAGCCTCAAATATTTACTTTGTGACCCTTCTCCAAGAAAGCTTTCTGACCCCTGATTTAGACACTTCAATAATGCAGCCTAATATAGTGTTCCTTTAAAAAAAAGTATCCATATCACACTGTTGATTCATTTTGACTTTTAAGTGAGTTAACAACCCTCCATCCACCTTATAGAAACTTTAAAAAAACTGAATGTTTCTCATTATGCTTTGTGTTCATTTTTTAAATGTAAGTGTGTGATTTTTGTCTATTTTTACTCAACTTCAAGTGATTCTCGTGTATACATTGTTCCAACCTGAAAATATCTTTTGTAATCTTGTCTCGTTGTAGGGCAGGTTGCCTGACCCTCATAACTTTGTGTCATCTCTAAATTTCATAGACATGTCATAATTTTTGATAGAAATGTTGAGTTAAAATGATTAGGTCTGAACACCATTGAGTTCCTCCTGCCCATTAGTAAAGCATCTATTTAATCTATTTTAGCAAGCTCTGAATCCAAATAGTTGTCTTAAAATCTAACCCACATTTCTTTATTTACAAGGATATTATATAATTTTGTCAAAGATTTGCAAAAGTCAAGATCATTCCCAACTGTGAGCTTAATAAGGTGGGAAGTGTCTTTAGAAAATAAATCCTCATGGTTCATGATTCCTGCTTCTTTTGCACAGCATCCTTCCTTTGCTAAGCTAAACATGCATTGTTGAAGTAAGATTACAAGATACCCCAAGTTCATCTTAAGGCTTTCACTGCCAGCATGGAGTTACTCTCTCCAGGAAGCCTGATTATGTTAAGCAGAAATTAGTCAGACAGAACAAAATGTCAGCACTTGAGTGGACACCATCTTATTTCACATGAGCACTAGAGAGAGAGCAGAGTAGTCCAGGGACTTAGGTCGCTTCAGTGACAAAATAGAAAAGAAAAAAAATAACAGTTTTTTCAAAGGTCATGAATTCATGCTGCTGATTTCATCTTGCTCTCTACTAAGTATCTTTATCTTGCTCTCACCTGATAGTTTTTAATACAATTATCCACTCTTTTTTTTTCTTTTGAGTTACGAGTTTTCTCCTTGTAATTTTAACATTGCCCTTATATATTAGAATCTCCTTTTCTTTTTTGACTTTGGAATCAAGCATCATGAAATAGCTCCAAACTTTGAAATCCAAACATTCCCCCACAACAAGCATCCCTCAAACATCTCAAAAGCAAAAAGATATCTCAAGCTCTCATTGAAACAGTGAAAAATAATAGAGGCATAGGCAGGACCAGGTAATTTTCAGGATTCAATGCAAAAGGAAAATGCAAGTGCATTGTTCAAAAATTATTAAGAATTATAAGAAAGCAACAGCAGAACATTAGACCAAGCAGGGGCAACCTTCTGAGGGTGGAAGGTAGCACAGCTGTAAAGCCAGCCCCGAAGTCAGGACACCTGAGACCTCAGGTAACATCTGCATCTTTAGTAGCCCCAAACCTTGAGAAGGGGAGACAGTAAAGAATTTGCCTGCAATCCAGGAGACCTGAGTTCAATCCCTGGGTCAGGAAGATTCCCTGGAGAAGGGAATGGCAACCCACTCCAGTATTCTTGCCTGGGAATCCCTTGGACAGAGCAGCCTGGTGAGCTACAGTCCATGGGGTCACAAAGAGCCAGACACGACTGAGAACACCACACTCACACACACGTGTTAGTATTATCCTGTTCTCGTCTTTCAATATATCTACAATGAGGGATGTTAGTTTATATGTGTATTTGTATACATGCTCTATCCAGTCAGCAAAAACAAGACCTGGAGCTGACTGTGGCTCAGACCATGAGCCCTTATTGCAGAATTTTGGCTTAAATTGAAGAAAGTGGGGAAAACCACTAGACCACTCAGGTATGACCTATATCAAATCCCTTATGGTTCCAACCAGTCCATTCTGAAGGAGATCAGCCCTGGGATTTCTTTGGAAGGAATGATGCTAAAACTGAAGCTCCGGTACTTTGGCCACCTCATGTGAAGAGCTGACTCATTGGAAAAGACCCTGATGCTGGGAGGGATTGGGGGCAGGAGGAGAAGGGGACGACTGAGGATGAGATGGCTGGATGGCGTCACTGACTCCATGGGCATGGGTCTGGGTGAACTCCGGGAGTTGGTGATGGACAGGGAGGCCTGGTGTGCTGCGATTCATGGGGTCACAAAGAGTCAGACATGACTGAGTGACTGAACTGAACTGAACTGATGGTTATACAGTGGAGGTAATGAATAAATACAAAGGATTAGATCTGGTAGACAGAGTGCCTGAAGAACTGTGGATAGAGGTTCATAACATTGTACAGGAGGTGGTGACCAAAACCATCCCAAAGAAAAAGAAATGCAAGAAGGCAAAGTGGTTATCTGAGAAGGCCTGAAAATAGCTGAAGAACGAAAAAAAGTGAAAGGCAAAGGAGAAAAGGAATGATATACCCAACTGGATGCAGAGTTCCAGAGAACAGCAAGGAGAGACAAGAAAGCCTTCTTAAGTGAGCAATGCAACGAAATAGAGGAAAGAAATTGAATGTGAAAGACTAGAGGTCTCCTCAAGAAAATTAGAGAGATCAAGGGAATGCTACATGCAAGAATGGGCATGAGGAGGACAGAAACCGTAAGAACCTAACAGAAGCAGAAGATATTAAGAGGCGGTGGCAAGAATGCACAGAAGAACTGTACAAAAGAGATCTTAGTGACCTGCATAACCATGAGGATGTGTGACTCACCCAGAGCCAGACATCTGGGAGTGCAGCGTCAAGAAAGATCACAATGAGAAAAGCTGGTGGAGGTGATGGAATTCCAGCTGAGTTATTTCAAATCTTAAAAGACGAAGCTGTTCAAGTGCTGCACTCAATATATCAGCAAATTTGGAAAACTCAGCAGTGGCCACAGGACTGGAAAAGGTCAGTTTACATTCCAATCTCAAAGAAAGGCAATGCCGAAGAATCTTCAAACTACTGTACAATTGTGCTCATGTGACATGCTAGCAAGGTAATTGGAGAAGGCAATGGCACCCCACTCCAGTACTCTTGCCTGGAAAATCCCATGGACGGTGGAGCCTGGTAGGCTGCAGTCCATGGGGTCGCGAAGAGTCAGACACGACTGAGCGACTTCCCTTTCACTTTTCACTTTTATGCATTGGAGAAAGAAATGGCAACCCACTCCAGTGTTCTTGCCTGGAGAATCCCAGAGACAGGGGAGCCTTGTGGGCTTCTGGCTATGGGGTCGTACAGAGTCGGACACAACTGAAGCAACTTAGCAGCAGCAGCGGTAGCAAGGTAATACTCAAAACCCTTCAAGCTTGGCTTCAACAGTACATGAACTGAGAACTTCCAGATGTTCAAGCTGGATTCAGAAAAGGCAGAGGAACCAGGGAATCAAGCTGCCAATATCCACTGGATCATAGAAAAAGCATGGGAATGCCAAAAAAGCATCTGCTTCATTGACTACAGCAAAGCCTTTGTGTGGGTCACAACAAACTGGAAAGTTCTTGAAGATGTGGAACTACCAGACCACCTTACTTGCTTCCTGAGAAACTTGTATAAAGGAGAGGAAGTAACAGTTAGAACTGGACATGGATCAATGGAATGGTTCCAAACTGGGGAAGGAGAACATCAAATCTGTTATTGTCACCCTGCTTATTTAACTTATTTGCAGAGTACATCACATGAAATGCTGGGCTGGATGACTCACAAGCTGGAATCAAGATTGCCAGGAGAAATATCAACAACCTCAGAGAAGCATATGATAATCACTCTAGTGGCAGAAAGCAAATAGGAGCAGAAGAGTCTCTTGATGAAGGTGAAAGAGGAGAGTGAAAAAGCTTGGTTAGATTTCAGCACTCAAAAAATAAGATCATGGCATCCAGTCCCATCACTTCATGGCAAGTAGATGGGGAAACAATGGAAACAGTAACCAATTTTATTTTCTTGGGCTCTAAAATCACTGCTTACTCCTTGGAAGGAAAGTTATGACCAACCTAGACAGCATATTAAAAAGCAGAGACATTACTTTGTCAACAAAGGCCCATCTAGTCAAGGCTATGGTTTTTCCAGTAGTCATGTATGGATGTGAGAGCTGGACTATAAAGAAAGCTGAGCACTGAAGAATTGATGCTTTTGAACTGTAGTGTTGGAGAAGACTCTTGAGAGTCCCTTGGACTTCAAGGAGATCCAACCAGTCCATCCTAAAGGAGATCAGTCCTAGGTGTTCATTGGAAGGACTGATGTTGAAGCTGAAACTCCAACATTTTGGCCACCTGATGCTACGAGCTGATTCATTTGAAAAGACCCTGATGCTGGGAAAGATTGAGGGAAGGAGGAGAAGGGGATGACAGAGGGTGAGATGGTTAGATGGCATCACCGACTCAACGGACATGAGTTCGAGTAAACTCCGGGTGATGGACAGGGAGGCCTGGTGTGCTGTGGTTCATGGGGTCTCAGAGTTGGACATGACTGAGCGACTGAATTGAACTGAAAATCACTGCAGACAATGACTACAGTCGTGAAATTAAAAGGCGCTTGCTCCTTTGAAGAAAAACTATTACAAACCTATTAAAAAGCAAAGACATCACTTTGCCTACAAAGGTTTGTATAGTCAAAGCTATGGTTTTTCCAGTGGTCATATATGGATGTGAGTTGGACCATAAGAAAGCCGAGTGCTGAAGAATTGATGCTTTTGAACTGTGGTGCTGGAGAAGACTCTTGAGAGTCCCTTGGACTGAAAGGAGATCAAGCCATTCAATCCCAAAGGAAATCAGTCCTGAATTTTCATTGAAAAGACTGATGTTGAAGTTGAAGCTCCAATACTTTGGTCATCTGTTGCAAAGAGCTGACTCATTGGAAAAGACCCTAATGCTGAGAAAATTTGAGGGCAAGAGAACGGGATGACAGAGGATGAAATGATTAGATAGCATCACTGACTCAATGGACTTGAGTTTGAGCAAACTCCAGGAGATAGAGAAGGACAGGGAAGCCTGGTGTGCCGCAGTTTATGTGGTCACAAAGAGTCAGACGCAACTCAGGGACTGAACAACAACAAATTTGTATATATATACATATCATCTCATAGGGAGACATAATTGGAGATGTAATTTTTTAAAATATTTGCCACATCATAGTCACTGTTTCTTGCACCCTGCTTCTTTCAGTTTGTTTAAGTCTATCACACAACTTAGAGGGTTTCCTCAGTGCCAGTCATCCTTGGCCATCTGCTCAAACAAAAGCATGGGTTCTAGAAAAAACTGATGGACTATTAGGAGTGAATGATGGGATCGCCAACCATGAGCTTTATTGTAGGTAGTATAGTTGGGTTTTTTTTTTAATTGAAGGACCCTCAACTTCAGTGTCTTGAAGTCTCATTGTGATCAGATTCCCTAGAGGAAACACTTGCATTACCTGCCTGGCTGCTATCATCTGGGGAGCAGGGTAGGAGACTCTCCTGGGGCCTCAGCTCCAAGCACTGCAGTTTCCATCTCTTCTCCTTGTTCTCAGTCTGGAAGCCTGGGTCTCAACACAGTCTGTGGTCTGCCGTGCAGAGATGGTCTGTTTACACTTTTCAGATAACAAACCTTCAGGCTGGAATTGGAAGGGGCAGTGAGCCAGCTGCACAAGCAGAGAAAGGGATTTTAAGACCATTTCCTAAACAGGCTTCCAACCAGTCTCCCTCATTCAGTTCCCCTCCTTCACCCTCACTTCCACATGTAACTCATGCAGTCAATTCTGAATATTTTAAAGATTTTATGGTTTGACACAAGCTGTCCCTCAGCTTCCAGTGTAAAGATTTGGTTTTTGTGAGTCTGCGAAGTTACCTACACTCCACCATCTGAGAGCTTCCACAGTTTAATGTCATCTCCTTTCATGATGTTATTCTCCTATTTTCATGGTGTTATGCCTTTAAAAATAATTTACTATTGTTTTTGTAGGGATATAAGAAAGAGTTAAAGCAGACACATGTGTTCAGTCTACCATCTTTACTCATAATAACATTTCAAAGCAACAAAGGTACAAAGGATTAGATCGAGCCAGAGTTAGATGTAGCAGTAGCAACCCTTGAGTCATGATGAGCCCCTGAGCGAATATGAAGCCACCAAATGATACTGCTGAATTAACAGTTAATATGAAACTAGAACATCATTCTGAAGATATGAAAAGAAATTGCTCTTCTGATATTTTTGTTCATTAGGAGATAACTGTATTTAATTTTGGTTTCCAGATTTAAGAGATATATGGAAAGCCCCAGAATAGTAGAACCAAAAAGTGATTTACAGAACAGATTGCCAAGCCTATGAGTAAAAGTTACTTAACCTGAAGGCCAAGATATAACCATATTATCAAATTGATGACTGATTTCCCAAGGGAAAGCACTCAGTAACTAGTCTCTGTTTCCATAATGGAGTAACAAAGTAAGTTGAAACTCTATCAAGAAAATGGGCAATTAAACATTTGAATGGGCATTAGCAGAAAAAGATGAATCTCTCTTTGAAAATATTTACAAATTCTATCTGTGAAATAGAAGGTAGACCATGGGTTGGATGATGTCTGAATGTCCCTTCCATCTTGTCTGATGTACTTTATCGCCACATTAATATTCATGTCTGAAAAAAAAATATTCATGTCTGCTTGATATTAACGAGCCCTTTCTCCAAGGAAGGCCCTCCCCGGTCTCATCTGTTAGAATGACTGCTGTGACGCTGTGGGTTTGCCTTGGCAGATGGCCTCTGTGTGTCTGCTTTATGCACACTCCTATCCAGACGCTTTAGTTTCCTGCCTCATTAGAAAGTGTAGCCAAAAACAGTTTATTGACCAAAGATCCATGAAAACAGAGGAAAAACAATTAAGAATACAGGTCTTTATAATTTATTTACTGGCTCAGAAATGTACTATTTAAAATTATAGAGCATTAAAGTATGGTTCAGAGGAAGTAATTACTCTTATGCTAAATGACTGTTCCTGAGTGTATCTTAAAGCTAGATAATTTACAGCTAGAAGTAATTATTTAAAAAATATTGTTGTCCTGTAAATAAATTCTTCAGTATCATTTTTCTAGATTCCGTATATATGTGTTAGAATACAACAGTGGAGAAGCAGACATAGAGAATATACTTATGGACATGGGGAGAGGGGAGGAGAGGGTGAGATGTATGGAAAGAGTAACATGGAAACTTACATTACCATATGTTAAATAGATAGCCAACAGGAATTTGCTGTGCTGCTCAGGAAACTCAAACAGGGCCTCTGTATCAACCTAGCGGGGTGGGATGGGGTGGGAGAGGGGAGGGAGGTTCGGGTGGGAGCTTCAAGAGGGAGGGGATATATGTATACCTATGGCTGATTCATGTTGAGGTTTGACAGAAAACAGCAAAATTCTGTAAAGCAATTATCCTTCAAAAAAAAAAATAAATTTAAAAAAATACGACGGGATGAGGTGGAGATGGAGTTGGGAGGGGCATTCAGGATCGGGGGAGGACATTTATACACCCATGGCTGATTCATGTCGATGTATGGCAAAAGCCACCACAATATTGTGAAGTAATTAGCCTCCAATTAAAATAATTAAAAAATTTTTTAAAAACTGTTTTGCTGAAAATATTTAAAAGCACCAAAAGCAAAGTACTTGTAAATTCAATTCATACGTTAAAGAGGAAAAAGTAGTGATAGGAATATTTTGTTTAGACATCGAAGGCATTCAAAGAGGTATGTCTCTAAGAAAAATGTACTGAAGTATATATCTAGCTTTTAAGTGCCAAACAATAACTAATAAGCAAAGTTTCAAGCTGTAAACATTGAATTTCATATTTTTATAAAGTACTCAGTTTACAATTAATGTAAAGATATTCTATCTATATTCAATGGGATGATTTGCAAAACTATATATATATTAATTGCAATTTGCTTTATATACTTTTACTCAAACAGATGTATTCACATCAAGCAAACATGCCCCAGATAGAAAGGTAATAAAAAGTGTTACTGGAAAGTCAGTGACTTAATGTCACTTTTGGAGATGAGCTATCAATCCTCATTGGTCCCCATCATCACAGTCAGTAAATCTTCTGGAGATTCTGGTCCTGTGGACACTGTCTTGTTTCCATTCTGGCTTCTTCAGAATGTGAGTGTAGGGTGATTACTCTTTTGATAAGTACAGCTAATACTCCATGTTTGTTGGGGTTTTTTCTTTAATAATTCTATTTGAAAATAATTTTGCTTTATTTCCTAGACAGTGTATGGACCTACATTTTTTAAGCAAAAGTTTTTATTGAAAGCTCATTGAAAAATAGGTTACTCTCAAAAGTAACTTGCTCTTTATCAAAAATTTATAAAACAGACATATCTGTTTAAGTGAAAAGTATCTTTCAAGTTCAAATAAAACTACACTGAGTGAAAAGTCTGGAGAAACTTGAGGTACCTCTTTACAGATCTCTACGACTTGGCCCTTGTTTTTCCCAGCTGGCAGCTATGGATTCTAATATGTTACAGTCATTTTGTCCTTACTTGCAAAATTAACACTAATGTAATCAATAAAACACTTTTCTGGAACTTTTCACATGAAAGATTCATTTCTTAATACTTATTAGCTGTATCTTCAAAAAATTGTGGTTAGTTTCACAAATGAAATCATTTGAATTTGCTTTTTAAAGAAAATACGTGAAAAGAATACTGTTTCTTTTTGCCATAGCAAGGACATGCCCTCCTCCAGTTTTCTGTTTTAAATCTAGTTGTGTATATATTAGATTGTTAAATATGAGCTTTGTAAGGGTGTTAGTCACTCAGTCATGTCTGACTCTGAGACACTATGGACTATAGCCTGGCAGGTTCCTCTGTCCATGGATTTATCCTCGCAAGAATGCTGGAGTGGGTAGCTGTTCCCTTCTCCAGGGGATCTTCCCAATGACATAGTGGTGAAATATTGAATATGCTTCTGAGGTGAAATTTAAACAATGGTCTATGTGATGTTAATAACCAAGAAGAAGTATAACCGTGACTTGATTATTAGAAAAATAATTCTGAGAATAATTATATGACAGATTTCTAGTCATAAAATAAAGCTTATCAGCAGATAATCATTATAGCATGGGACTTATAAAAACATGGTCAATAGTTGTTACTGAAATGATCATCTCTCTCAAGCTATCGACATGATCCCACAACAAGAGCACTGAATACAGAAAATGTTAGGCCCTGTTTATGGAGAATGTTTCATTTAATTTAATGTTTAATAATATGATGTTTAGGAATTCTAGAGTGAAAATTCTTATTTATATTTTCAAATTTACCTTTTTTGAAGTTCCTCACTTTTCAAATTGTTTAAATATTAAGTTATTAACATCCCCATAGTCTGCATTGTAGAGCCACGTGTTTGCTGACATTTAGCTTTTTATTTTGTATTGGAGCATATAGTTGATCAAAGCTGTTGTGTTGGTTTCAGGTGTGCAGTAAGTGGTTCAGTTGTACATATGCATGTATACGTGTGTCTATTCTTTCTCAGATTCTTTTCCCGTTTAGACTGTTAGAGAACGTTGAGCAGAGCTCCTATGCTATACTGTAGGTCCATGGCTGTTCATTTCACACACAGCAGTGTATCGATGTTTGACTCCACCTGTGAGGACACTCTCATGACCTGCCAGCCAAGCTCTCTGGAGGCAGCACTCAGGCACAGTCCTCACTGCCCTCCCTTGCCTCTCTGTTTAGGTCCCAATGACAGACAGCCTGGCAGATGAACATAGGGCAGGTGACAGTGATGTCCTTGAGAAGATTTGGATGTATTCAGTGCATAAAGGTCACATCACTCAACACTGGCAAAAGATGTTTAAATGTTCTGAATAACTTGTCAGCTTCCTGCAACATGTGTGTTCTCAGTTTTAGCATCTTCTTGAGGCTCACAGAAATGTCCAGAGGCTTTTTGCTGTTTTCACTGTCTCCAGTTGACATTCCCTGGGCACGTGCTTCTTGGCACCAATGCTGTATTTGTTCCTTTGGCCAAATGAGATATCCTCCCTATTGAGACTTAAGCTGGATAATGGAACTAATTGAAAATCAAACCAGAAAAAAAAAAAAAAAAAAGAAGAAGAGGAAGAATGAGGGTGTATCGTAAGACATTTTATTTTAAAAGTATACATTCAGTTCAGTTCAGTCGCTCAGTCATGTCTGACTCTTCGCGACCCCATGAATCGAAGCACGCCAGGCCTCCCTGTCCATCACCATCTCTCGGAGTTTACCCAGACTCACGTCCATTGAGTCCATGATGCCATCCAGCCATCTCATCCTTGGTCGTCCCCTTTTTCTCCTGCCCCCAATCCCTCCCAGCATCAAAGTCTTTTCCAATGAGGCAACTCTTCTCATGAGGTGGCCACTAAAATATTAGCCCAGCTTAGAAATTAAACCGGAGAAGGTGATGGCACCCCACTCCAGTCCTCTTGCCTGGAAAATCCCAGGGACGGAGGAGCCTGGTAGGCTACAGTCCATGGGGTTGCGAAGAGTCAGACACAACTGAGCGACTTTCCTTTCACTTTTCACTTTCATGCATTGGAGAAGGAAATGGCAACCCACTCCAGTGTTCTTGCCTGGAGAATCCCAGGGACGGGGGAGCCTGGTGGGCTGCCGTCTATGGGGTCACACAGAGTCAGACACAACTGAAGCAACTTAGCGACAGCAGCAGCAGAAATTAAACACTGCCATGAAATCACTACGATGGGCACCTTTCAATAAATAAACCTCTTTGTCAGTAATGCGGCTTTCTGGCCTGTGCACACTGCTGTATTTGTTGATTTGTGGCTGCACGGGTCTTGATTGCTGCCCATGGGCTCTCCCTAGTTGCGGAGAGCAGGGGCTACTCTTCCTGCAGTGCTTGGGCTTCTCATTGCCGTGGCTCCTCTTGTTGCTGAGCTCCTCTTGTTCATGGGTTTCAGCAGTTGCGACACAGGGGCTCGTTAGCTGTGGTTTGCAGGCCCAGTAGCTGCGGCTCAAGAGGCCTAGAGCCCAGGCTCAGTAGTTGTGGCGCACGGGCTTAGTTGCTCCACAGCTTGTGAAATCTTCCTGGACCAGGGGTTGAACCCCGTCC
Source organism: Aepyceros melampus (assembly GCA_006408695.1). Lineage (NCBI taxonomy): Eukaryota > Metazoa > Chordata > Mammalia > Artiodactyla > Bovidae > Aepyceros > Aepyceros melampus. The sequence continues at coordinate 505,826 of SJXQ01008441.1, forward strand.
CCTCTGTTGGCAGGTGGGCTCTTATCCACTGTGCCACCAGGGAAGTCCAATAATGCCATTTTGTTCAATGCTAGGAAGTGTCACCTACCACATGAGTTATCTATTGCTGCATAAGAAAGTTTCTCAAAACGTCAGTGGCTTAAAACTACAGTGGTTATCATCACACATTTTTTCTGGGTCGGGGACTTCCAGAGTTGCTTAGTTGTGTGGTTCTGACTCAGTCTGTCGTGAATTATGTTCAGAGTGCCAGCTGATGTCCCCTGAGGGCTTGGCTGGGGCGGGGAGAGCCACGTCCAGCCTCACTCATGTGGCCGTTGGCAGATGGCTTCAGTTCACCCCTGTGTAAGTCTGTCTGTGTCCTCAGGATGTGGCAGCTGGCTTCCCTACAGAATGAGAAGCTAAGAGAGAATGCAGCCAGGAAGTCACAAGCCTTTTAATTGGTCTCCCCACTTGCCTTTTTCCTATTCATTAAAAGTAAAAGGAAGTCCAGCCCACAGTCCATAATAGGAGGATTAGGCTCCACCTAATCCCACGTGGAAGGGACTGTCAAAGACCTTATCAGCATATTTTAAATCACCACAGGCACATTCACAGCATTGCTGGAAAGAGGCTTACCTTTATTATAACAACTATTTTTTTAGTATGAACCTGAGTTCTCTCTACAAGTCATCACAGAGGTTAATCAGACTCTAGGATGTGCCCACTAGGTTAGCGACATCTCTGAATCGCTGAAGGTCCTCAGGCCTCTCATTGTCACAGCTTATCTGTCTTCATGTTGAAGCAACCTTGTACAATGGTTTTACTTAAACAATCAAAAAATCTCTTAGCAATCAGACCAGCTGGTAAACTAGATGTACATAAATTGAAAACCAAGTCAATTTTTTCAAATTTCATGAGAAACAAATTTGAAAACTTTTGACATAAAAAGTGTATCTGTAACATGACGTATTATTTTTCCTTTCATCAATGAAGAGAGGATGGCCGTGTTCCTATCCCAGCTCAAGCTCCCAGCAGCAATGCTGGCTGCTCAAGCTCATGGGCGGCCTGGGCCTCCAGGCAAGGATGGATTACCTGGACCTCCAGGAGACCCTGGACCTCAAGGTAAGTCTTCAAGGACAATATTTGTTTACCAGCTATTTCACTCTCAGTATTCATAACATGCTAATCACAGTTAAGTCATAAGTTATGTATATTAATATACAATTTTTGTTGTTTATTCACTAAGTCATATCCAACTCTTTTGCAACCCCATTTCCTTCTACAGAATACATATTAAAAACATGTATTCCTACATATAAAACATGTATATAGGTTATATATATTTGATATATATTATATAAATTTGTATGTACTATACATTTAATATAGGATATCTTGTTAATATTTGACATGCCCGAAATAGATTTTTAACTATTATTCATTAAAATTTAAACCTGATCATATCTGCTAATCTAAATGTATTTAATAATTTTGCTATGATAATAACAGCAATAATATGTACTTATTTATCCTTATAACTCAGATGCCTGCTCAAAATTTTCACAGTATCTTAGTTTCAGTTCAGTTCAATTCAGTCACTTAGTCATGTCTGACTCTGCAACCCCATGGACTGTAGCACACCAGGCTTCCTTGTCCATTGCCAACTCCCAGAGCTTACTCAAACTCATGTCCATTGAGTCAGTGATGCCATCAACTATCTTATCCTCCATTGTCCTCTTCTCCTCCCGCCTCCAGTTTTAACTCCCAGAGCTTACTCAAACTCATTCCATTGAGTCAGTGATGCCATCCAACTATCTCATCCTCCGTTGTCCTCTTCTCCTCCCACCTCCAATTTTTCCCAGCATCAGAGTCTTTTCAAATGAGTCAGTTCTTCACATCAGGTGGCCAAAGTATTGGAGTTTCAGCTTTAGCATCAGTCCTTCCAATGAACACCCAGGACTGATACGCTTTAGGATGGACTGATGGGATCCCCTTGCAGTCCAAGGGACTGTCAAGAGTCTTCTCCAACACTATAGTTCAAAAGCATCAATTCTTCAGCACTCAGCTTTCTTTATAGTCCAATTCTCACATCCATACATGACTACTGGGAAAACCATAGCCTTGACTAGATGGACCTTTGTTGACAAAGTAATGTCTCTGCTGTCTAGGTTGGTCATAACTTTCCTTCCAAAGAGTAACTGACTTTTAATTTCATGGTTGCAATCACCATCTTAGTGATTTTGAAGCCCCCAAAAATAAAATCAGCCACTGTTTCCACTGTTTCTCCATCTATTTCCCATGAAGTGATGGGACTGGATGCCATGATCTTTGTTTTCTGAATGTTGAGCTTTAAGCCAACTTTTTCACTCTCCTCTTTCACTTTCATCAAGAGGCTCTTTAATTCTTCTTCACTTCCTTCCATAAGGGTGATGTCATCTGCATATCTGAGGTTATTGATATTTCTCCCAGCAATCTTGATTCCAGCTTGTGCTTCATCCAGTCTGGCTTTTCTCATGATGTACTCTGCATATAAGTTAAATAAGCAGGAAGACAATATACAGCCTTGATGTACTCCTTTCCCGATTTGGAACAACTCTGTTGTCCCATGTCTGTTTCCAACTGTTACTTCTTGGCCTGCATAGAGATTTCTCAGGAGACAGGTAAGGTAATCTAGTATTCCCATCTCTTTCCGAATTTTCCACAGTTTGTTGTGACCCACATAGTCAAAGGCTTTGCCCTAGTCAATAAAACAGAAGTAGATGTTTTTCTGGAACTCTCTTGCTTTTGAAAAGTAGATATTTTTCTGGACTCTCTTGCTTTTTTTCATGATCCAACAGATATTGGCAACTTGATCTCTGGTTCCTCTGCCTTTTCTAAATTCAGCTTGAACATCTGAAATTTCACAGTTCATGAATTGTTGAAGCCTGGCTTGGAGAATTTTGAGCATTACTTTACTAGCATGTGAGATGAGTGCAATTTTGTGGTAGTTTGAGCATTCTTTGGCATTGCCCTTCTTTGGGATTGGAATGAAAAGTGATCTTTTCCAGTCCTGTGGCCACTGCTGAGTTTTCCAAATTTGCTGGCATATTGAGTGCAGTACTTTCACAGCATCATCTTTTAGGATTTGAAATAGCTCAACTGAAATTCTATCACCTCCACTAGCTTTGTTTGTAGTGATGCTTCCTAAGACCCTCTTGACTTTGCATTGCAAGATGTCCGATTCTAGGTGAGTGATCACACCATCGTGGTTATCTGAGTCATGAAGATATTTTTTATCTACTTCCTCTGTGTATTCTTGCCACCTTTTCTTAATATCTTCTGCTTCTGTTAGGTCCATACCATTTCTGTCCTTTATTGTGCTCATTTTTGCATGAAATATTCCCTTGGTATCTCTGATTTTCTAGAGATCTCTAGTGTTTCCCATTCTATTTTTTTCCTTTATTTCTTTGCATTGATCACTGAGGAAGGCTTTCTTATCTCTCCTTGTTATTCTTTGGAACTCTGCATTCAAATGGGTATATTGTTTCTTTTCTCCTTGACTTTCACTTCTCTTCTTTTCACAGCTATTTTTAAGGCCTCCTCAGACAGCCATTTTGCCTTTTGCATTTCTTATTTTGGGGGATGGTCTTGATCACTGCCTCCTATACAATGTCACGAACCTCCATCCATGGTTCTTCAGGCACTCTATCAGATCTAGTCCCTTGAATCTATTTGTCATTTCCACTGTATAATCATAAGGGATTTGATTTAGGTCATACCTGTGTGGTCTAGTGGTTTTACCTACTTTCTTCAATTTAAGTCTGAATTTCACAATAAGGAGTTCATGACCGAGCTACAGTCAGCTCCTGGTCTTGTTTATGCTGACTCCATCTTTGGCTGCAAAGAATATAATCAATCTGATTTCAGTATTGACCATCTGGTGATGTCCATGTGTAGAGTCTTCTCATGGGTTGTTGGAAGAGGGTGTTTGCTATGACCAGTGCGTTCTCTTGGCAAAACTCTTTTAACCTTTGACCTGCTTCACTTTGTAGTCCAAGGCCAAATTTGCCTGTTACTTGAGGTATTTCTTGACTTTCTACTTTTGCATTCCAGAAAGGCAGCCCGAAAAAACTTTGCACTATGGGATCTGTTTTTAAGAAATATTTGCCTATAGTCAGGCTGTATTGATAATTCCGTCAAAAGACACTAGCAAACCTTATTATAGTAAAGAGAAGGGTTACTGGTCAATTCTTGGTGCCTCACCACAGCTGACAGGAACTGAAGGGTTTTTCTCTGGTAGATAAATAGATATGAAGTTCTCAGAATATGCAGTTATGAAGTAACTTCAAAGTTTTGCTCTGCTTAATTTAAAAATTTTCTTGAAAAAATATGCATATAAAACTGTTACCCTCTGCATGATGGATGATTATAAAAAGTACTGTTACTCTAGAGACCATGAAAGCTCAGAGACTGTCAGCTGATTAGTCCTCTTCTTGACACAGTGTGACTGAGTCTGAGGAAAGCTGAAGTGAGAAACCCAGCACAGAAGAAACAGAACGTGGGCCTGAGCGAGACACCAGGTGTTCTGCCCACACGCAAATTCTGTTTGATGATGGCTTTTCACAAGTTTCTAAAAGGGACATTTTTTTTTCAGTATTTTTCAGGGGAAAAACCCATTTTCATTTGAAATGACATAGTTTGGTTTGAGACATGCAGTGCAGAATGAGACTTTTATTGTCTCATTATCTTTAGGGAAGGACAGAAATTTAAAGGGGTTTTATAGAATTTTCTTGGCTCATCAGAGCAGCTGGAGCATGTGGAGAGCAATGAGAAATTGACATGAGACTTCAAGCATGCCCCGCAGATATTATGGGTGGTTCCAGGCCATTACCAAGAGGTAGACATTGCAGTGAATCAAGCCTTGTGAATTTTCTGGTTTCTCAGTGCATATGAAAGTTATGCTTGTCCTATTCTGTAGCCTATTGGGGATGCAATAGTATTATATCTAAAAAAACAACATGTATACTTAATTAGCAGGTACTTCATTACTGAAATCTGCTAACCATCCTCTGAGCCTTTAGCTCTTCGTACTCTTCTTCCTGGTGGAGAGTCTTGTCTCCATGTTGGTCACTGCTGACTGATCAGGGTCCTACCTACTGTAGGACCCACTGTAGGTTGTTGAAGATTGGGGTGGCTGTGGCAATTTCTTAAAATAAGCCAATGATGAACTTTGCTGCATCAACTGACTCTTCTTTTTGCAAACAATTTTTCTGTAACAGCAGTGCTATTTGATAGCATTTTTTTAATCCACGCTTGAAGTTGGAATCAGTCCTCTCAAAATTCTGCTGCTGTTTTATCAACTAAGTTAATGCACTATTCTAAATCCTTTGTTGTCATTTCAGCACACTTCACAGCATCTTTACCAGGAGTAAATGCTGTCTCAAGAAACCACTTTCTTTGCTCATCCATAAGAAGCAACCTTTCTTCCATTCAAGTTTCATCATGAAATTGCAGCAATTCAATCCCATCTTCAGGCTCCACTTCTAATTATAGTTCTCTTACTGTTTCCACTACACCTGTAGTTACTTCCTCCACTGAAGGCTTGACCACCTCCACATCATCCATGAGGGTTGAAATCAACTTCTTCCAAATTCCTGTTAATGTGGATATTTTGACCTCTTCCTGTGAATCATGAATGTTCTTCTTTACATCTAGGACCATGAATCTTTTCTGGCAGTTTTTCTATTTTCCCCCAGATCCATCAGATAAATCACTGTCTATGGCAGCTATAGCCTTACAGAATACATTTTCTAAAGAATGAGACTTGAAAGTCAGAATGACTCCTTGGTCCATGGGCTGCATGAAAATAACAAGAATCTTGTTGTATGGTTCTCCAGGTCTCCTGGGTGACCAGGTACATTGTCAATGAGCAGTAATATTTTGGAATCAATCTTTTTTCTGAGCAATAGGTCTCAGCAGTTGGCTTAAAATGCTCAGTAAACCATGTTGTAAACAGATGTGCTGTCATTGAGACTTTGTTGTCCCATTTATAGAGCCATAACCAACATAATAATCATGAAAAAATTGAAATACAACACCAATACTTTTTGACACAGAGTTGCTACAGACCTTCAATTTGTAAAAGATTCAGTATCTGCAAAGTGCAGTAAAACCAGATATGACTATTTTAGAAGTTCACAATGCAGTTTGAATGGGGGAGGTACTGCTCCTACCAAGATTCTGATGATGAAACTGTGGACCCTCTTTTAGCACCCTGATCCTCCTACAGAAAGAACAGAGGCCAGTGTGATTATGAGTTGGGTCACCTCACTTGCATTTTTCCTAAATTCCTAAAAGAGGTAATTGTCAACACCATTTTAAATTCAAAAGCATTTCCAGACAGTTTTAGAGTTTGGCCTCCTGTGGGTTTCTGATCATTGCCTTCCCATTGTGCACCGAGCGGACCACTCTCCCTGGGGTCCTTCACTCCCACCTGGGTCCTCACTGTAGGGCCTAATTTCTTCCTGCCGCCAGCAGTGAATAAGCAGGCACCACATGAGGATCAAAGAAGTCCTGGGAAGCATGATCCAGCTGACGTCCCATATACCTCGGGTCTCCTGAGGTCCTCTCTTACATAAGAGAGGCAAATTTTTCCAGATCTTTCCTCTTGGAAGAGTTTTATAAGAAAGCACTTATTTTTATTTGTTTTTTGGTTTTAATTTTTTTAATTTTATTAAACTAGTTGACATACAATATTATATTTGTTCCAAGTGTACATACATTATAATCACGAGGTGACCACCTGTCACCATAAAAAGTTATCACAATGTTATTGACCATATTTCCTATGCTATATATTATATTCCCATGAGTTATTTATTATATTCCTGGAAATTTGACTCTCTTAATCCCTTTCTCTATTTCCCCCAAACTCCCACTCACCTACCTTCTGGCAAACACCAATTTGACCCCTGTATCTGTGAGTCTGTTTCTGCATAGTTTTGTTTATTCATTTGTAAGTAAGTAAGTAAGTAAAGTCACTCAGTCGTGTCCGACTCTTTGTGACCCCATGAACTGCAGCCCACCAGGCTCCTCAGTCCATGAGATTCTCCAAGCAAGAATACTGGAGTTGGTTGCCATTTCCTTCTCCAAGGGATCTTCCTGACCCAGGGATCGAACCCGGGTCTCCCGCATTGGAGGCAGACGCTTTAACCTCTGAGCCACCAAGGAAGTCCCATTTGTACTACATTGATTTGTACTACATTGATTCTCCAAGCTAGAATCAAAATTCTCCAAGCTAGGCTTCAACAGTATGTGAACTATGAAATTCCAGATGTTCAAACTGCATTTAGAAAAGGAAGAGGAACCAGAGATCAAATTGCCAACATCCACTGGATCATAGAAAAAGGATTAGGAACTCATGTACACCCATGGCAGATTCATGTTGATGTACGGCAAAACCAATACAGTATTGTAAAGTAAAATAAAGTAAAAAAAAAAGAAAAAGAAAAAGCAAGAGAGTTCCAGAGAAACATCTACTTCTGCTTTTATTGACTATACTAAAGCCTTTGACTGTGTGGATCACAACAAACTGTGGAAAATTCTGAGAGATGGAAAGACCAGACGACCTGACCTGCCTCCTGAGAAATCTGTATGCAGGCTAAGAAGCAACAGTTAGAACTGGACATGAAACAATGGATTGGTTCCAAACTGGGAAAGGAATACATCAAGGCTATATATTGACACACTGCTTATTTAACTTATATGCAGAGTACATCATGCATAATGCCAGGCTGGATGAAGCACAAGCTGGAATCAAGATTGCTAGGAGAAATATAAATAACCTCAGATATGCAGAGGACACCACCCTTATGGCAGAAAGTGAAGAGGAACTAAAGAGCCTCTTGATAAAAGTGAAAGAGGAGAGTGAAAAAGCTGGCTTAAAGCTCAACATTCAGAAAACTAAGATCATGGCATCTGGTCCCATCACTTCATGGCAAATAGATAGAGAAGCAATAGAAACAGTGTCAGACTTTATTTTGGGGGGCTCCAGAATCTCTGCAGATGATGACTGCAGTCATAAAATTAAAACATGCTTGCTCCTTGAATGAAAAGCTGTGACTAGCCTAGACAGCATATTAAAAAGCAGAGACATTACTTTGCCTACAAAGGTCTGCCTAGTCAAAGCTATGGTTTTTCCAGTAGTCATATATGGATGTGAGTTCGACCATAAAGAAAGCTGAGTGCCAAAGAATGGATGCTTTTGAACTGTGGTGTTGGTGAAAACTCTTGAGAGTTCCCTGGACTGCAAAGAGATCCAACCAGTCCATCCTAAAGGAAATCAGTCCTGAATATTCATTGAAAGGACTGAAGCCGAAGCTCCAATACTTTGGCCACTTGATGCAAAGAGCCGACTCATTGGAAAAGACCATGATGCTGGGAAAGATTGAAGGTAGGAAAGAGGGGATGACAAAGGGTGAGACTGTTGGATAGCATCACTGACTCGATGTACATGAGTTTGAGCAAGCTCCAGGAATTGGTGATGGACAGGGAAGCCTGGCATGCTGCAGTCCATGGAGTTGCAAAGAGTCAGACATGACTGAGCAACTAAACAGAACAGTATAAATCACATTGATTGATTTGTGGATATTGAGCCATCCTTGTATCCCTGGAATAAATCCCACTCAATCATGATGTATGATCCTTTTAATATTTTATTACATTCAGTTCACTAATATTTTGTTGCAATTTTCACATCTGTGTTTTTTGGGGGATATTGGTCTGTAATTTTCTTTCCTTGTGGCATCTCTGTCTCATTCTGGTACCAGAGTAATGCTCCACAGAATGAGTTTAGAAGTGTTTCTTCCTCTTCAATTTTTTGGAATAGTTTTAGAAGGAAAATGGTTAACTCTTCATAAAATGTTTTTTAGAACTCACCTGTGAAGTCCTGACTTTGCAGCAGTTTTGTTTGTTTGTTTGTTTTAATTACTGATTCAATTTCATTAATAGTGATTGGTCTATTCAAGTAACATTTCTTCTTGGTTCAGTCTTGAAAGAGTGTGTTTCTAGGAATTTATCCATTTCTTCTATCAACTGATATTTTTATGGATGTTTCCTTGTACTTAACTAGTTTTTTGTTCCTTACTACTTTTGAGATTCTTTAACTCTAGATCTTTAATCATAATATGTCTTGGTGTGGATTGCTTTTGGTTCATCTTCTTTAGGACTCTCTATGCTTACTAGGGGCCTCCCAGGTGGCACTAGGGGTAAAGAACCTGCCTGGCAATGCACGAGACGTAAGAAACGTGAGTTCAGTCCCTGGGTTGGGCAGATCCCCTGGAGGAGGGCACAGCAACCCACTCCAGTATTCTTGTCTGGAGAACCCCATGGACAGAGGAGCCTGGGGAGCTACCGTGCCTAGGGTCACACAGAGTCAAGCATGACTGAAGTGATTTAGCACGCATGCGCGTGCTTCCCAGACTCTGAGGTCTGTCTCTTTCACCAGGTTAGCGAAGTTTTCAGCTTTTATTTCTTCAAGTAGGCTTTCTGGCCCTTTCTCACTCTTCTCCTTCTGGGGCCCTTATATTGTAAGTGTTAGTAAGCTTTGTGTTGTCCTCAGTTTTTTTTTTCCTGCTCTGACTGGGTGATTTTCACTGCCCTGTCTTCTGAATCCCTGATTCATTCTTTTGCATCCTGTAATCTGCTATAGATCCCCTCTACAGTATTTTTCATTTCAGTTATTGCATTCTTTAGTTGTGACTGGTTCTTTATACTTTCTGTCTCTTCACTGAAGTTCTCCTTGGGTTCATCCATTCTCCCAAGTTTGGTGAGCATCTTTATGACTATTACATTGAACTTTTTATCTGGTTAATTGCTTATCTCCATTTTTCTCAAGAAAAACTCTTTTTGAAGTTTATCTTCTTCTTTCATGAGGAAGGTATTCCTTTATCTCCTCAGCTGGCCTAACTTCCTGGTTTGTTTCTCTGTATTAGGTTTATCGGCTACATCTCCTGGTCTGAAAAAGCGGCCTTATATGGAAGGTGTATTGTGAGGTCCAAGGGCACGATGCCCCCTGGTCGCCAGAGCAGGGTGCTCCCAGGGTGTCCCCCTGTGGGACTTGTGCAGCCTCCTGCTGTAGTTGGGGCATGATTGCTGTTGGGGGCACTGATGGGCAGGATTCGTCCCTAGCTGGCTGGCTGTAAGACCCAGCCATGACTGTGCCAGACACACTGACATACGGGGCCAGACTCTAAGAGTGGGAATTGCTTTGGGGGCACCCATGCCATCCGGGGCTGCCCACTGGGTGGAACAGGAGCTGCTTTGGAGTGACTGGCCAGGGCACACATGGTGGGCAGGGCAGTTCCTCAAGGAATGCTGCGGGGGGGGAGGCCGCGGGGCACATAGTGTTGTAGCTAGGTAGATGGGGAGAGGCAGAACGCTGCCCACCAGCACTGGGCCAAGCAGATGGAAAGAGAGAGAACACAGCACTTACCGGCACATCTGTCCTCAGAACAGAGTCCACTGCACCCTGCCCCGTGTCACAGGCTCTAAAATCAGTCAGTGAACCACTTTCTCATGTGACCCAGATGCTCTTATTTTTCTACTATTTCAAGATCAAGTTTTATTATAGGAAGGCAAAATTGGTTTAACATTTGAAAATCAATTCATGTAATTTACCTCATAACCAGATAAAGGAAAGAAATTATTTATGATCATATTAATAGATTCAGAAAAAATTTGATTATATTCAACACTGTTCATGATTTTAAAAAAGAAAAAGCAAAGTCTTGGCAATTTCAGATTGGAAAGTGTTTTTTTCTCTTTATTTTTTACTTTTTAAATCATGAAAATATGATAAAAAACACTTATAGGAGACTTGGAAAATGTAGAACAAAGTTACATATAGTTCCACTATGTATTACAATTATTTTTTAAACAGATAAAGATTTTTAGTAGGAGTTTCAATATCAAACTCTCAACAATTAATGGGATGAAAAACAGAAAAGCAGAAGGGTGCAGTGCCCCTGAAAAGCAGACCCAGGTGCTTTTTAAGCTGCTGCTTGTGTGCTGGGACTCAGAGCAAGTGGGCTTGTGCAGGAGCCTTGAGGATGGAGGCTTGATTTCCCACCCCCTATCTCTCAGGCCCTCCTGGAGATAGGCCCTGCTGGCTTTCACAGACAGGTGTTATGGGAACTTATCTTCCCGGGGCAGGTCTCTAAGGCTGGCGAGCCCCACAAGGGATGTGGACCCCTCGCTCCTCGGGGTAACCTTCTTGTCTGTGCTTCCCTCCCCTTGTGGTCAGCATGCCAGGGGAGTGGCCTCTGACTGGACCACCTCTCTGTGCCTCCTGCCCGTCTTGACCTGGCCTTGCCTTTAGATCCTCGGGCGTGGAACTTCTGTTCTCCTATCTTCAGGCCATCCATCCTTAGAGACAGTGTTTCGTATGCAGTTGTAGTTTTGGTGTGATGGGAGGAGGTGTGGAGAAGGCAATGGCACCCCACTCCAGTACCCTTGCCTAGAAAATCTCATGGACTGAGGAGCCTGGTGGGCTGCAGTCCATGGGGTCACTACTAGTCGGACAGGACTGAGTGACTTCGCTTTCACTTTTCACTTTCATGCATTGGAGAAGGAAAAGGCAACCCACTCCAGTGTTCTTGCCTGGAGAATCCCAGGGACGGGGGAGCCTGGTGGGCTGCCGTCTTTGGGGTCGCACAGAGTCGGACACGACTGAAGCGACTCAGCAGCAGCAGCAGGGGAGGAGGTGAGCTCAGGGCTTTCCAGTTCACCATCTCGATCAGGAATCCTGAAAGAACTTGACTTAAACTTTTCTCACACACATGCTGAGCTCCCACCTCTGTGAAAATCCTCAAGAATGGATGCTACACTTCAAAGTCTTATTCATTTTAGAAAGAGCCTTGCACACTAAGCGGATGTGGAGTTAGCAGGAGAAAACAGATCCTGCCTTCTAGCTTCTATCAACACTGGAGGGACAGTATTGGGAATGATTGTTCTTACTTTTGAACTTATAAAGTTCAGCTGTTATTGGTTCATAATGAGGGAAACCTGTTATTTGTAATCCAGTGGCCCACAGAGTAGTTCATGTGACTGATACATATTTGACTTTTCAGATTTGATAACAGTAGGGACCTTAGGAAGTGGGAGGCGTGTGTGTGCCAAAATGATGAAGGACACAGTGGTCAATCAGGGGCAGGACAAACAACTCATAAGGCCTTCAAACAGCTTGCAAGGCCCTGCATGAAGAATTATCCTTCCCGAATGCCAGTAACACTCTTTTTCTGACCTCATTTTTCCAGCATGCATATAAATGCACTGACTTACAACTTTAGAAATAAACCCTGAGAGTCGAAATGGAAATCTCCAAGGCTATCACCTGAAAAACTACAACAAACACGGTTCTTCAATGACGAGACCCTCTAGATACATTGGGTTAGAACACCGCTGCTCTCTTATTTCTGATTTCCTACAGAAGCTACACTGATACCAAACTGTCATCCTGCACCTACAGGCCATGCAGACACACGTCTTTCTGCAGACAGACCAGCCTTCAAGTCCGCTCCAAATTTCAGGAGAGGCCTGCCCTAAAGGGGGGAAACACTTATTCTAGGAAAATGGGGAAGCTGTTATTGGCCTTATTAGCATTCTTATATGAAATTTTGTTGTGAAACATTATAAAATAAGACCCTATGGCTTTGGGGAAGACTTCATAAGGAATGAGCTTGGGACCTTAATAGGAAATTGGAGTAAAAATTTCTCATGTGCTTTGTGCAATTCAATACCTTTATCTATTAATAGCAGGTCGGTATTAACCTAATCATAAGAGAGCTTTGTACAAATACATTTTAACATTTGACAGGAGACATATAAATGTTACTGTTTTACAAATACATAAATTATTTTTCCTTGTTTTATGACACCTCATATGCACTGAGATTCGTGTGGAATAATGTATTTTACATTATATTAAAATCTGAGAACTGAATTTAAATACATAGCTTTTAGCAGATATGTTCTTCTTTTGGAATTATGTTCCATGTTATTAATCCTTGTTAATCAAAAGTTCATATTTCTTCAGTTATTTTTCTTTCTTCCTAATTTTTTAGCCTGTGACATTAAGCACTCACTGAGATGACTTAGTGAGAGTCAGCTTAACAAGTGGGAACTGGGTGGAACTATTAAATACACTCGAGGTAGTAAATGTTATTTTACTGCAGAAATGTTTAAATAGAGATTTGAAAGAGTACTTTCAAATGACCTAACTACAAACACTTTTCCTTATTGTTCACATATATTAAATGAAAGTCAGCTATAGAAAAGAAATCCCGGTGACTTTTCACATTTGAATATGTATCAATTTAGGATATTGTTCAGGCCACTATTGTTTTGCATCCAGTATTGTACTGAGTGTCTGTAGCATACATTTCAGATATAAATGTGTGGAGATATTCCACTGGGTATATTTTCCACGTGCACCTCAAAGTATCTCGGGAATGCATATCAGTCAGAGAACACGCTGACTTTTTTGTCTCTCTTTTTGTTTATCTCCTCCTTAGGCTACCGAGGACAGAAGGGAGAAAGAGGGGAACCGGGAATTGGGCTTCCAGGGAGCCCGGGTCTTCCTGGGACTTCAGGTAATAGTGATATTATCTTCGCAACATGAGCCAGCCTCGAAAAACTGGAGCCATGCCTGCCCTTGTGGCCCTTTGGTGTTGCTCCAGTTGACACTGAATGACTCCTGTTGGTTGGAGGGAGGGTGGAAGATCTGTGTGTTGACCTGCATTCCGATGGGGTCTTTTATTTCATTAGCTCCGGGCTTGCCAGGCTCACCAGGTGTCCCAGGGCCCCAGGGGCCCCCAGGACCTAGTGGAAGATGTAACCCAGAAGATTGCCTGTATCCCATCTCACACGCCCGACAGCGAACAGGTGGGCAGTAACCACACCCCAGGAAGACTTGATGCCAGTCACCTCTCCTTGCTGTTGGAGCTTTCTTAATACTGTCAGACCCTCGTAATCATGGGTGATTTTTTTTTTTTTTTTGGTGTCGGCCAGACATTAAAAACAAAAATTGGAATCCTATTCCTATAGTAACTGAGATATCAGCCTTTTTAGAATTTTTTCCAAATTCATTCCATGTCTTGCTTCACCATTATTATGATTTTTATTCAGGGTTTTCTATGAAATATGCAAGCACATCTTACCATTTGTTCTTCTTTAAGAGAAAGTGATATGATTTAGTAGACTGATGGTGATGTACGTTTTGTAGTCTTATCAACTTGTATTTGGCCTTTCATTTCTGAATTTTAAAGTTTCAGACTTATCTGGAAGTTTCCTTGGTACTTAAATTTACTATCATTGCTGACAATTTCGTTAACTTTTTTGATATAGTGCGTTGCTCCTGCTGAATGTTTTTGACTACTTTTATAGCTTAAGAATTCTTATACCATCCTTTATCCATTCTACTTATGTAGAGAAATAGATAGGCAATAAGACCTTCATAATTTAGATTCTGGAAGAAAACTCAGGAGGCTGTCTTATCAGGGAGCCCAAAATCCTACCAGAGCCAACTACTGAAATGATTTTGTTGCTCCTGTGTAATGAGCTCCAGTCAAAGCAGTCCCACCAGAATGACTGTGTCCTGCGTAAGAAGGAAGGAGCGAAGTCAAGGCCCAGCACTGTGGTCCCTTTGCCAAGTTTCTCATTGGGGAAACAGCTGTTTTCCTGGGAGGTGTCTGGTGGTGAAGGCACCCAGCTGTCTTTGGTACTTTCAAAGTTTAAAGGGCCTCGCAGAGTCTTTGGGCCCGAGTCCATTAGCCTTCTGCCCTCATGACTCTCAGATATTAAGAACCAGCCATCAGAACAAAGGACAGGACTTCTAGCAACTGGAAAAGAAACCTCCTTGTTCTAGAAGATGAGCGTGTGGTATCCACAGATGCATATCAACAAGCTGAAGGAAGCCTGGAAGCTTGTAGGAAGAATGATGCTTCTCAGAAGCTGCAGCTAGAGGTTCAGGGCCATGAAGGAAATCCATGAGACCGAGTGAGAGTCCACGCACTTCAGGGGCACAGACGCTGCCCAGACCACATCCTCTGACCGCGAACGAAAAGGTGTGATTGCCAACCAAACAGCTGAATGGTAGTTTCATGGCCTGGCCATACATTATTTTGAGAAACTGTTGGTTTAAAACGATTTCCTGGGGCCCTGGGCAGGAGGATGTTGTTGAAATCTGAGTGGCGGGTCCTAGGGATGCCAAGAGCGTCCACCCCCACAGCCCCGGCCCTACTCCGGACATCTGCCATTGGGGCAGATTGTGAAAAGCTTTGAGCACAGTCTTGTGGGCAGTGTGCCTCCATGGAGGCAGCTTTGTTCAAATGCAGCCGGGGTTTGAACTGGTTTTCATTGTAGTTGGATGAACTGATGGTCAGGTACTATCTACATGGCTGTGCATATGTACAACTTTTTGTTATTTCATGTTGAAAGATGCTGTATATTTCACTTCCAAGTTTATTTATTTTCATTTCCAAGGTCATTTTATTTATTTCAAGTGTTGTTAATTTTAAATTTATTTTCTCCTTCATTTTCTTTCCTGTGCAATACCTACAATGGTGCTGTGTTTTAGACTGACACAACTAGAATATACATATACATTTTCTTAGTAAAATGATCATTTATCCCCACAAAATGTACAGAGGTCTAAAATCTGGTGCTATGTGTATATCTTGAGCTTTTAATTTGTGGGCTTTAATTTGTTGAATTTTCTGAAAGCTTACAACTCCTCTGCCATTCATTAATTTACTTGAATTTGTCATAAAGCTAAAAACATTTTATATGTTTTCAAAGATTATTTTTTCATATTTCATATATTTGCTAATTCTTTTGCTTCTTTGTTAATCCAGAAGTATTTATTTTAGCATTTTACTGCTTTCATGAACTTTTTTGTCAATGGTGATCGATGTGTTGTTTTCTTGGAGTCGATGCCTTCACAGATGCAAGATGACTCAGTTCATTTTCTTGTTTTACAAATTCTGCTCATTTTAATTCCAGAGAATATTTCATGTGTCCTTTTTACAAATTAAGTATTTCAGAACCTTTCTTTTTCTAAATTCCATTAATGCTGGACTGGTTTATTCCTGTTTCAAGGGTCTGGATTTAGTCAGGTGATTTGAGGAGTTGATGTCAATTATAAAATTGAGTTGTCACAGTGACTCAGGTCCTTTCTAAACAATTGACATGTGTGATTCAATCCTACTTGGACATAACCAGAGGAAAGAGCTGCATCACACGGAATGAACTCTGCTTGGCTGCCTGTGCAGGAGATACAGCAAAGAGCAGCAAGAACAGCTGCACCCAGCAAACACAGCACCAGTAAAGTGAAGACCTGGCAGTTGCCTGATTCTTTTAACAAAAAGAAAGTGGATAATTAAGGCCCCAAACAGGGTGTGAAGACTTCCCCTAACTGCCTTGGTGGTGGCCAGTTCTCTTGTCTCATTTTGTTCCATTCCAGAACCTTTGTTCACTTCCACGCAGAAGTCAGCAGAGTCCACAGCAGAGAAAAAGAATGACCACATTTCATGGGTGGATTTCTTGTCTGGACTCCACACAACAAAGTATGTTTAAATACAAAGTAATTGCAGGCCATGATGGCCACAGACTTCCCATGTAGCACGAGTGATAAAGAACCTGCCTGCCAATGCAGGAGATACAAGAGACACAGGTTCAATCTCTGAGTCGGGAAGGTCCCCTGAAGGAGGGCATGGAAACCACTCCAGTATTCTTGTCCGGGAATCTCATGGACAGAGGAGCCTGGCAGGCTGCAGTCCATGGGGTCACAAAGAGTCAGACATGACTGAAGCCACTTAGCATGCACACACACGATGGCAATTAAAAGTTGTGTGTTTTCCCTATAAAAGTATGTTTGAATTCCAGTCTAACATTTTGTGTCAAGATCAGGTAACACTGTCAGATAGAAATCCTTCTGTGAAAAGAACAAGATTTGACTTCAATTAATATTTATGGCCTTTAGAAAAAGGAAGAATAATTCATGACTTTGTTATTCTTCTTTTCTGCTGAAGACATTAACCATTTTTCAGAACTGTAACAGAAACACAGCCAGTCTTAACCTTTGAAAATTTTCACCTTGTTATCAAAGTAGTTTAGTTAATGACTTTAAAATATTGATAATCCCATATGCTTATTTCTATGTTTCATAATGTTGTTGAAACTTTAAATTTTTAGACACTTTTATGATAGAGCATCAGTAATTATCTTAAGATATATTATCTGTAAAAGATATATCATTTGATGTTTGGATTATAAAATGATTTCTTATGAGTATGTTTTAGGAGTTAAATAAGATTGAGCTTTTCTGCAGTCTTTCTCCACTGTAGAGAACCTGTGATATATCACCTTTTGTCCACAAGATGGTGTCTTAAGCAGTTTGCATCAGAAGAATTGAACAGCTTTGCAGAAACACAAAAACAGCTGAGTAGAAACAGCTGAGTAGACAACTCCATCAAAACCTTTGATTTTGCACTTACTCTTTTTTACTTTTGTAAATAATTTCTTGTTAATTTATGCTTTGTAATTTTTTTGTTAATTTGTGTTTTCCTCACTTCAAGTATCCTCGTGAAGCAGGCACAATAGCATTTGATTTGTTGACTGTTTCAGTTTTATTTCATAAGTATATTTATATGGCTAGCTAACTTGAAAATTTAGTATTTTCAGTTTGTATGCTACCCTCATATTTTAGTGATTAACATGAAAACACTTGAGTAATCATGTCCCTATTAAACAGGATAGAAAGTCTCTTTTGGCAAATAAAAAGAATTTAGCTTATCACAAGAAGTAGACCATTCATAGAATTAGACAATGTCCAAATCTTCATATTGTTCAAAGTACTTAAAAGTTTACAATTAGATTTGTATAATTATATTTTTTTAGAAATGTATCACTATTTACAAAAGATAAGATAACACTTATCTTTTACTTACAAAAGATAAGAAACACTATTTTTCAAAATACCATATAAACTTTCCTAACATTGGCAATATCCTGATATTGAGAATTTCCAGGTTAAGTTATATGCTTAAGGTTTTTCCAGCAAACTCTTGGAATAATTTTGCAGATTTTTTCATTGCTCTAGCTGTTAAATTATTTTTCACATTTGTCCATGTCCACCTTCTTCAGACACACAGTTTAATGCCATTGTTTCCCAGTATCCATTCTTAAACGCTAGTGTGGAGGCTTGGACCCCCTGTTATAGCCCTCTCTCACACAGCTTACACAGCCTTCCAAGAGGGAGAGGTATAGACTGAATTGAATTTTTGTCTTCTTTGCCTATTATTTCAAACTGACTTAGCCCACTGAATTGTATTCACTCATTAGTTGACTGGTAAAGGTAGCATTCATGACATGAAACCTGTTTAACTACTGGGAGTCTCAGGAAATAAGACAGATTAATGACCTCAGTCTTGTGTGCTGCGGCTGGAGCAGTACCCCAAACACTTCACTCAGCAAAACTGTGCCAGAGTAACTGCTCAAGTTAGTTAAATTGCATGAAAAACCAGGTGAACACAGAGAAAACTCATCCAGAGGAGAAGACCCAGAATAGCAAAGATTTACCTCAAATTTCAGTTCAGTTCAGTCACTCAGTCATTATCTCTTTGTGACCCCATGAATTGCAGCACACCAGGCCTCCCTGTCCATCACCAACTCCCAGAGTTTACCCAAACTCATGTCCATTGAGTCGGTGATGCCATCCACCATCTCATCCTCTGTCGTCCCTTTCTCCTCCTGCCTTCAATCTTCCCAGCTTCAGTGTCTTTTCAAATGAGTCAGTTCTTCGCATCAGGTGGCCAAAGTATTGGAGTTTCAGCTTCAGCATCATTCCTTCCAATGAATATTCAGGACTGATTGGATCTCCTTGCAGTCCAAAGGACTCTCACATTTAGGGTAGGCTTATAAAACCAAGCTAAGAAAAATCTAAATGGAAAAAAATGCCGTGTTCAGAGCCAATAGTCTTCCCTGATAGCTCTGTTGGTATAGAATCTGCCTGCAATGCAGGAAACCCTGGTTCGATTTCCAGGTCAGGAAGATCCCCTGGAGAAGGGATAGGCTGCCCACTCCAGTATTCTGGCCTGGAGAATTCCGTGGACTGTACAGTCCATGGGGTCACAAAGAGTCGGACACGACTGAGCAACTTTCATTTTCAGAGCCAATAGTGAGTGATATAGGTTACAACTCCAGGAGTTAGCTACTTACTTCATGAATTTGTCAAAAGAGAATACTAATAAAGTAAGAGATTTCACTAAGTTTAGGGGTAGTTAGTAAGAGTTGAGTTTATCAGAAGGGTGTGTGTTGCCTGACAAGGATAAGCATGTGGGTGTAAAGATGCCAACTGCATCACAACGTTTTATTTTGCTCTTTTATTTAAAGTACATTTTAGGGATAAATATTTTTCAGTGTATTAATGTATTTAAATTCAGATTGTTTTATGACATATTTTTAAACTATTTATTTTTAAAATAAGACTTTGGGTGCATTTTGTCCATTCTCTTTGTTCTCTATCTTACCTCATCAAGCTATGTAAGGTTTAATTCAACATACTGCTGTTAGGTGGAATGGCGCTAGGTTTATGCTAAGTCCCACGTGGTTATACTGCTTTGAGGAGCTGAATCCTGTACTTCTGTGTTGCATAATGAGTTTGTCAGTTATCTCAGCAATAAAGGATTTGACCCTGGATCAGGGAGTTCTGAGGCGCAGTTGTTAGCATCTCTTCTTTAGCTGAAGCTCCACATTTCAGCTTGCTGACGGGGGTCAGCCACAGGAGGCTGCAGGCACACCCACCTCCCAGCCACGAGCCCATGGATGCCGAGGAGCGGGCAGACTGGCCTGTTGCAGGGCTTATGTCAGTACCACGCTCGTAATCATACTTCCGCTTGTCACATGAATCCACACTTAGCTTGTAAGAATTACATTCACAGCCCAGCTCAGTGGCAGGTCATAAAAAGCTTGGTCTGATGAATTTGGATGAGAATTAAAAGCAGAAACAAGAGAATATCCAGGCCTTTGTGACTTTGGTCACGCAGGGTGATTTCCTCACTAAATCACGCAGGCTTGAGCAAGATGAGAAATGTCAGAGTTAACTTTTCTCAGAAACATAAGCTCTTCCATCCTGAGTGATGGGCCATTGGGTTAAATACACAGCATGTCTCTTTAACAGAAATGAATCCCATCAAAACCTGCCAGCGGATTTATATTCCTGCTTAGACTGGGAAATGATTTACAGAGTTCTTAACAATCCTCACCCTCAGGTCCGTCATGAAGAGTAAAGTAGCCGTGTGCTCTCTAAAGGATAGTCTGAAGTCTTTTCACACAAAAATCTTCAACATGGAGGCCAGAGACAAATTCAGACAAACCTTAAAAGAAAATTCCCCGGAGCCAGTTCCCACCATTTGCTTTCTCTGTAGGTATTCTTAGAAAACTGGCCTCAAGAGCGAGATGTGAAGGGCATTGTTACAAGGAAAGTTAGCATGGATTCCCATTTACTAAGATCAAAAATAGAATCAGTCAGCATCCTCTTCCTGATAACCAGATACATTAAACTGTGTGACCAGTCGACGCGTTATACTTCCTCTAGTTAGTTCTTAAAGAGCATTTGGGCATGTGTGTCTATAGTCATATGTTCCTATGGTAAACCAATTCTGATTTACTATTTACTGAGCCATATGAATTAATACTGCCATGTCCCGGATCAAAGCTCACTAACAAGGACTCAGTACATAGCTGAAAAGTATCAATTTTACTCTAGGAAAAAAAAAAAAAGAGAGAGAGAGACTTGACCTATATTATTGAAAACAAATGTTCTTTTTCTAAAAAGATATCTTAAATAATTTACATCCATTCCCTGTCTGTAAACAGCAGGATTACTTGTTGGCTAGTACTTTTCTTAATATTGCTTTTTCACACCTTTTGCCAGGGCTCCCAGAAAAATGCTTAAAAACCATTTTCTTGATATTTAGTGTGACTGTATGTCTATCTAGTGATCTTCCCCCATATTAGTTTATTTTTAAACTCAGACATGTTATCAGAGAAGCTGTAAGAACCAAAAAAATAAAGAATACAGAGATTTGTCTTCTAAAGCAGGAATTTACATTAAGCTTATTTCAGGTTGCAAGTAAATCAGATTTTACTTATGATGTTTAAGGATAGCAATTCATGTAGTTAGCTTGAAATAGTGTGTCCATAAATAATAAAATCAATCAAGAAACTGATACGACTACTCATTCATCCCCTTCTGCTAGCCAAAGTCAATGATCCCAGACTGTGCTGGGGAATTTATGTGCTCAGTCACCAGGAAATGATTTCCACAGTTCTTACCCAACCTGTCAGATCTGTGGGATGGCAATCAGGTCAGTGTCACAGACGCACTGGCTTAGAATCAGATCATCAGCCCTCGAGTAAGTAACACGCACGTTTCTAACCACCTGTAATTACCCCACACTTTTCTCAGCAACTCAGACACCTTCCAACTTCCCTGAGGTCTGGAGGATTTCTGTTTTGCTGAAGAGAGAGATTTGGTCTAATTCAGGATTTATCAACATTCTTTCATGGAGAGGATCAGTGAGATGTTTTCTTTGCAATTTCTCCATCACGTCTAAACTGCTTCTGTAAGCTGTTTCTGAACTGGATTTATGATGGATTACTCCCACCATTGGGGATGTGCTCATTTCACACAAGCGCTTTGTAAGTGGTGGTTTCCAGTTTGCTGTGTGTATGGAGCTTGCTGTACAGCCTTTTGTATATCAAGTTTGTAGAACAGTTGGTTTAACTTTTCCTTGAAATTTTATTTTTTTTATTTTCTTATGAATCGATAAACCTATTTATCAGAACTGAGAAATGTCTTTATTTATCTAATTTTTCTTTTGTTGTATCTAACTGTGTCACTCCAGTTAAAATAAAACCACCTTGGTGAAAATAAAGGCAATTTCTTTGCATTTATTGGGTTATATGTCACAGCACCTGAAAAGGTTCACCATCCATGTGAAGACCATGTAAGTAGTTGTGACCGCTGTCTCGTCTGCAAAGATTATCTCTTCCACAAGGAGGAGGACCGTCCTCCCTGGCATGCAGATGGCAGTGACCTACGCAGCCAAGCCAGAATTGTTTCCCTTACACACAGTCCACACCAGAAGCACGGGACTCGAGGCTGTGAGTGGCTTTAAAGAAACCCAAATACATGTCACATGTTGATTGATTTAACCAAATGAATGGGGCTAAGATTTTAAAATGCTGAGAATCCAGCTAAGGGAAGAAATGCTTCACCAGTGAGGTGAGGCATCACACCTATCAGGGCTCACTCCCCTTGACTTGAGAGAACAGAGTTCCATAAACAGAGAAGATCCTGACTGGCGCACTGTGCTTGGCCTGGGACAGGTAATCATACGCCCTGTGACATAAACTGACTACGTTAAGGCTGGTCGATAGTTAACACAGATGTTGACAAAACAGCAGGCCAGTGTGATTACGGAAATAGTAATGGAGTGCTGGAGGGGCCAGGCAATACCTATCTTATTGATAAGAATACAGTGCTTTAGCTGAGCTGCTTTTATACAGTTTATAAGAAAAATTTGAGTACAACATAAATCATTTGTGCAGGGAAGTCCTAAACAGGACAGCACTGAAATGAAGGCAGCAGTTTCTCCCCCAGAACCTGAGCAAGGCTAGACTCGGGGGGCCCGTGCAACCTGCCATAGCATGCAAGCAGATTTGTGCAAGTGCTTTGTACATTTTTCTGGAGGATGGGTTCATGACTCATTTTATTTCTAAAAGGTCCATGAAACCTCCCCTACCACCTCGCCCAACCCACCACGCTCCACCCCCACCATACACAACACACAAAGAACTCTGTCACAAGTCCACACCCTCTGGGGAGCAGTAAGGGCTTTTTAATTTCTCTGTAGAACAAAGCACTAACATTATAAACACAGGCCTACAGAAAAAGCTTTACGTATCTGAACAACTGTAAGTGACTCCTTTTCATTGAACACAGCTATAAAAAAACATGCAAGAGAGTAAGAAACCATATTTATTGCTTCTTTGGTACAACCAGAGACGTGACCTCAAACCTTGGAAATAAATAATCTCATCAATAAAACTACTGAATGGGGTATTAAGATTCTTTCTTTGCTTTCACATGGACGAGCCCAAAATACAAATGGGTTTGGATACAGTACAGTTCAGCAGAAAGGCAAGCTGACGCTGAGAACCCCACGGGTGTAAGGAAACCACCCCAAGTGCCACAGCAACTGCAGAGTCCCCAGGAGCACAGTGATGGGGGCCTTAAGCACCAATTCTGTTGACAGGAACAGGGCTGCTTCTGAACTAGTCTGGTAAATCCCTGCAGAGCTGGAACGAGCACCTCAGAACACATGCTCACTACAACATGGGAGTAACTACTGCCACTGAGGTAAACCAAACAGCGGTCTCTGCTTATTGGCACAGCGGCCCTATCCACACACGGATAGCACACGGGAGTTCAAGAGCCTGGGGACGGGACTGCGATTCACTCAAAGGGAGGGGTGTTGTCTGTCTGTCTGTCTGATCCATTGCTCTGTGGCTCCCCTCAGAGAAAGGAGAGAGGATTTGCTGAATAGTACCACTGTTCTAAACCAGATGCTCAGATGGGACTTCTAGGGTACCACTGAAGGGGCCGTCTCCCCCAGGCGCCTTCTTCAGGCGTGGTTTCCACCCACAGCCGCGTGGCACCGAGCCCCTCACTGACTGGGACCTTTGCTGTTGAATGCCCGCTGACCAGCCTGCATGGTGCAGGACGCTGGTTCGCAGAAACCAGGGGGCCCTGGGGGGCCTGGGGGGCCGGGCACACCGGGGATGCCCGCCGCCCCGGGGGGGCCTCCTCGCCGTCCCGGCCGTTCCTCCCGTAGCTGGCAGGACCCGGGTCACCTGAAACACACAGAGGGCGTGCTTGTGAGCAGGAGGCCCGCAGACGCAGAAGGCCCTGGGCCCTCCCCGGCCCGGCAGTGTCTGCAGAGGGCCCAGAGAGACGCTTATAGAAATGATGGGACGGCCAAACCAGATCTGGATGGTGGGACAGGATCCCTTCATGGCACTTGAGTCGCTGCAAGATTAAAAGTGTTAGGAGACCGTGGAATCTCTCATCCCCTCTCCCGTCTGCCAGATACAGCAGCCTCTCCACACAGACGTCTGCTGAGCCCAGGAACAGGCCGACTCAGATGCCAAACACACCTGGACCTCAATCTGTTAATAATTCATCGATACAGTTTGTACTTATTACATAATGAAATTATGTTGGACCCAGTGGGTTAAACAGTTATTCCATCATCATATGTATATTAATCATTAAAATGAATTTCACCTGATTCTGACTTTTTTAACTTGGCTACTAGCAGATTTAAAATCATACACGCCAACTCGCGTTTGCACCTCAAGCTGTATTTCTTCAGACCATGCTCCTGTAGGAGCCGCCCTTATTTCTAGAGGGTGATCAAGTTCCAGGCAGGGAGACGTGCCCCTGGGTGGTTGGAAGATGCAGACAGGTGGCTGGAAGGCCTAGCTCTGCCGTACGAGTCACTCATCTCCCTGTCTCCTCGTCCACAAGATGGATGATGCCTGCCTTAGAACTATATTCTCTGCCTGAATGCACCTGATGAATGACTATTAGAAAATTATTGCTTCGTGTCTCTTAGAAGACTGTGCAATGCACCCCCACAAAGCTCCCTGAAATCCTTCTCATCAGAGCTTTACCCCAACAGGAACGACACAGTGCCCTAAGCTCTTGGGGTGGGGGGGTTCTTTCTTTTGTCAAGTCCAAAGATGGTTTGGTTCCTCCCTGAACCAGTGAGGGGTGGAGTCACAGACCCCATAACAAAGAGACCCATTTCTGCGAACATTCTCTCCTTGCACCAGCATGCTGTCACACGATGCCTGCAAAGGTGGTGATACCAGAGGCGTGTAAAAGGAATCCTGTGTGCCAGGATAACACGGTGTTTACAGAGATCCTCCTTTGGGTCCAGGCTTCCCTGGTGGTTCAAATGGTAAAGAATTTGCCTAAACGCAGGAGACGCAGGTTTGATCCCTGCGTCGGGAAGATCCCCTGGTGAAGGGGATGGCAACCTGCCATGGCTGGAGAATCCCAGGGACAGAGGAGCCTGGTGGGTTGCATGGGGTCACAGAGAATCGGACACGACTGAGCAACTAACACTTTCATTTCTCCTCATGTCCACCATCTTAACCTGGCTATTAAGCCAAAAGGTGAAAACAAAATCTATATGTTCAATTATATTCACTTAGATTTAGTTCCTTTCCCTGTTTCTTGGCAGTTTTTAGTTTTCTGTCCCTATTTTCAGTTCAGTTCAGTCGCTCAGTTGTGTCTGACTCTTTGCAACCCAATGAACTGTAGCATGCCAGGCCTCCCTGTCCACCACCAACTCCCGGAGTCCACCCAAACCCATGTCTATTAAGTCGGTGATGCCATCCAACCATCTCATCCTCTGTCATCCCCTTCTCCTGTCCTCAATCTTTCCCAGCATCAGGGTCTTTTCCAATGAGTCAGCTCTTCACATCAGGTGGCCACAGTATTGGAATTTCAGCTTCAACATCAATCCTTCCAATGAACACCCAGGACTGATCTCCTTTAAGATGGACTGATTGGATCTCCTTGCAGTCCAAGGGACTCTCAAGAGTCTTCTCCAACACCACAGTTCAAAAGCATCAATTTTTCAGCACTCAGCTTTTCTTTCCAACTCTCACATCCATACATGACCACTGGAAAAACCATAGCCTTGACTAGACAGACCTTTGTTGGCAAAGTAATGTCTTTGCTTTTTAATATGCTGTCTAGGTTGGTCATAACTTTCCTTCCAAGGAGTAAGCGTCTTTTAATTTCATGGCTGCAGTCACCATCTGCAGTGATTTTGGAGCCAGAAAAAGCTTATTTAACCCATTTGCCTTCTGTTGGTCTTGTTGCAGTGATCTGGTCTTTTTTAGCTGCCTTATTACACAGCCCACATACTTTTAGAAGGAAACTACATTAGAGACACTGCTTTACACATAATATTCTTCCCATTATATTTACTACTAGGTCCACAAAAAGCCACATTACAGGACAAAATGTAGTGAAGTTTTATACATCTCAAGGCTGTAGACAAGCAGATATAAGTAATTTCCCTTCATTTATCTCATAAGCCTTCATTTGACTACAACAAGTGATGACACAGGTAATTCTGTGTTTCCCTCTCAAGACAAGGTCTACCCCTAACCCACAGCGCCTGTGACAAGGCTTTAGCAGAACCCTGCCTTTAGGCAGAGCCTGTTCAGATTTCCTGGCACGGAGACAGTTAAAGGTTGAGTTGGTCTTTTAAGGCTTAAAAAGAAAGGCCAGATATAAATGCCTCTAAGTGGTCAGGCTGGACAAACGGCAGCCCATGAGCCAACGCCGGGGTTGGAAGAGTGTCATCAGGACACAGCGTGTCCGCTGTTTGCACACTGCCCTGGCAGCTCAGCACTACAAAGCACAGGTCCGGGCTGCAGCAGAAACCATCTGGCCCTCAGGGCTCAAAAAGCATTGTCCCGCAGCAGGGGGAGGAGAGGGTGGGAAGGGAAGAGAGTAGCATTGACACATCAACATGAAGGCGCTAAACAGACAGCCAGCAGGAGCTGCTGTATAGCACAGGCAGCTCAGCTGGCTGCCCCGTGATGACCTGGAGGAGAACGGGAGGAGGAGCAGGAGGGAGGTTCACGAGGGAGGGGGCACATGTATACTTATGCACATATGCATATATATGCATACATATGCAACATATTGTGTGTGTGTGTGTGTGTATATATATATAGTTGTACGGCAGAAACCTCTTTTCAACTCTTATGGGGAAGAGAAAGCACAAATTGAAATTGCTCTCACTCTGCTTTGCCTACCTCATGGGTGTCTGAGCTACACTAACAGCTAATAATTAGAGTTTTCTGAAATTTCAAGGATCTATGAAATGTTACTGCCACACCTTTCATGATTTTTTAAAAATGAATGTCTGTGTAATTCTCTGTATTAACACTAGAGGACAGTCGTGTTACACACACAGAGGCCCAGCCTCTCGGCCCTAACAACTGCAATGCAATAAAAGGGACTAAGACACAGGCTTTAAAAACAAAACAAAACATGGAAATCATTTCCAGCATTCAATAGGGAATTTCTTACATTTCTCACCTTTTTCTGAGCACTTGACAAAGCACATATGTTTCAGGAATTAGTGTATAAAGTGGCCTGTTTACGTAAGATCCCCACACCCCAATAAAAGAGTGGAGACAGGACAGCCGCAGAAAAGGGGTAAATGACTATGCTAGACTCAAGCCCGGACTTCCCAGGTGCCACTGGTGGTAAAGAACCTGCCTGCCAATGCAGAAGACGTAAAGGGCTTGGGTTCAATCACTGGGTCAGGAAGATCATGGCAACCCACTCCAGTATTCTTGCCTGGAGAATCCCATGGACAGAGGAGCCTGGCGGGCTACAGTCCACGGGGTCGCATAGAGTGAGATATGACTGAAACGACTTAGAAAGCACACACAGAGACTTAAGCTTAAATCAAGTGTGCCCCTTCTGCCTGGGAACGTCTTCACTCAGGATACACAGGCAAAGCTCATCTATCTGCAAACCTTGAACAAGAAACCTGGTGCGGTAAGTGCGAGTCAGCCTAACGTCTGGGTTCATGTTCACACACAACCATCACTTAAGGTCCTCGTTCTCCCAGCACGTTAAGATACATAAAAAAGTCAGGGCCCACTCTTAAATATCTTTTCTTCAAATCCCCAGAGTGGGAAGCAGCTGGTCCCCTGTCAACAAGTTCAGTGGCAACTGGCAAAGAGTTACTGGTGGAGACACACTCACCAAAGGTCTCTGTTAAGAGACAGACACAGGAGAGGTGAGGGCAGGGGGCAGGGTCTAAGGCCCCAGAGGCCTTGCTCAGTGTGGTCCCACAGCTCTGGGACAGGGGCAGAAAGGAAATGTGCCAAAGTCAGGGGCCAGAATGGTGAGACAGACAGCACACACCTGGACCGTCCGCACGTTACTCGAGAACATCACAGCACATCACAGCAAGAACCTGGATACGTGAATGTTGGCCTTGTCACTTACTACCCAAGAGATCTTTGTCGAGGCCCGTGACCTTCGTGAGTCTGTATTTCCTCAAATATAAAAGGAGGAATAATAATAACTAAAGGTGCAGAATGGTTGCCGTAAGCCAGGTGCTATGCTAAGTGCTTTCCAGGCATGAACACATCCACAGATCCTCCTAAGCGAGGAGGGTCTATCCATGCACGGGAAGCCTGGCTCAGCCCACCCCTCTTACACACCTGCCCTGCCCACCTCTGGCTGTGAGACGCAAACTGGACGATCTGTGTCCACGTTTAGACGACAGGGCGCTACAGCCAAGACGACAGTCCCTGCAACTGTCATGATAAGAACCCAAGGTCTGTATCAGACGATGGACCATCACACCCCCAAGGGGCACGCAATACTTCACAGTAAACATGCTGAGAGAAGGAGGGCAGACAGAGGGCAAAAACAGTCCAGAAAGAGCAGAGCCATCCTGACAACTGACCGATAATGAAGGTATTGCATTTCTTCCAATACATCAGCTATGTTAGCACCAAGAAAGTGAAAGTGATGTCACTCAGTCGTGTAGCCTACCAGGCTCCTCCATCCATGGAATTTTCCAGGCAAGTGTACTGGAGTGGGTTACCATTTCCTTTTCCAGGGGATCTTCCCGACCCAGGGATCGAACCCAGGTCTCCCGCATTGCAGGCAGATGCTTTACCATCTGAGCCACCAGGGAAGCCCAAGAAGAATGACCAAGAAATGATCTTCTTTCCGTTTGGAAGGACCCGAGTCCCAGATTCAACAACAGATCGCAGACTATCCTATTCTGCCAGTTCCCTCCTTTACTTAAGATGTGTGTTATCTACAAGGCTCCAGACAAGTCCCTGAACACAGCCCTGTGAAGGCTCCCTGGGTCCTAAAGTCCTCCCACTGTCAGGATTGTGAGAGACCAGAAATCACGTTCCTACCCACACTCCAAGCTCTCCCAAGGATATTTAAAGCAGCCCAGCTACTTGGTGACATGATTTCCTGGGACCAGCGCTTTGCACTTGTGGTCTGGAGTCACAGCAATTCAGTGGACGGATAGTCTGAGGTGTTAGGGGCAGTGCTGACTGACAGAAGGTCGAGAAAAATCCGCAAAGGCTGAGCCAGAGTCCAGCTCTGCACTTCAGGCACCTCAAAATGCAACAGTGCGTTTGTTACATTAATAATAGTTCTAATAACTGGCACTTCTGGAGCATCCACTATAGCCAGAAACTGTCCTAGGCTCCGTTCATGGATTGATTGTTCTTTAATTCTCAGAATTAGACTCTCTGGGAGATGAGATTATTGATTACTATCTCTCTTTTGTAAGTGGGGACACCGAGGCACGGAGCCAGTCAGGAACTAGCCCAACACCATAAAGCTCGGAAGTGACGGTCAAGGTGTAAAGCTAGATATCTGAATTACAGAGCCCACACTCCCAAGGGCCCACTCTCAGACGACTCGATTTAGAGGCAGAATGGCCCCAAAATCTCTTGTTCAGGGACCTGATGGATTTGGGAAACTGTTCCCTGAGTATGTTTAGACAGAAACATGGGGATATGAGCCAACCCGAAACCAACGATCCAGCTGGTGCCTCAAAGCGGATGGTAGACACAGACCCAACTGCGTGCTTCGGAAAGTGAGCCTCGACTCTTTAAAAATTAATCTGTAACTCTGACTTCGCCCTAAGTAATGTCAAATATCCCCTCAATGAAAATGTACCTAAAGCACAGAAAAACACAGGTGGGTAGAACCAGGAAGGGAGGGGCGAGGGCTAGAAAAATACAGCAAGGAAACAGAGCTTCCGAGTCCTGGACAAACCTGACTTTAACAAGTCAGATTTAAGCCTTAACTCCAAGACTAACATGTAGTCATTTTCACAAGGAAGACCAGCTGGGGTCACGTAGAGCTGCTGGGGATGACTTGCCCTACCTGACCACTCACCCACACACAGATGGCTGGTGTCCTAGAAAGCAAATCCATGGAGCCCCTTCCAGGCCGAGCAAGGGTCCCGGGGCACCATGCAGACTGCA
Organism: Aepyceros melampus; assembly: GCA_006408695.1. NCBI lineage: Eukaryota > Metazoa > Chordata > Mammalia > Artiodactyla > Bovidae > Aepyceros > Aepyceros melampus. The sequence continues at coordinate 535,982 of SJXQ01008441.1, forward strand.
CAAATACAAGCTGGTCCCCACCTTCCTATTTTTAAACGCAAAATGGGATTTATCAACAGACTTTTTTTGAAAGCAGAAGTCACCAGATAGGATAATGTATTTTTGGTAAATTGTGCCAGTAGTACAAGCTGCTGATCCAGGAACTGTAATTTGTCAACAAAGTAGGAGAAGGAGAAATTGTCAGGATCTCCTTCAAATACATAGATAATTAGGTAAATCGTAATGATGTTATTTTATTAGCCATCAAACATTCTATTCCTACCACGGATAAAGGAGACGAGCCCTCAGTAAAGTCTGTTTTCCTTTTCTTTCTGCTAGACATCCATCAATGAATCCAGACTTTACTGTTTATTAAAATCTTCCCTGGGTCCCATTCAACTCCAGCCAGATTTCCTTTCCTTTTCTGATCACAAAGGCTTCCTTTTCCAATCACAAAAATTCATCAACTTGTGAAAACATCTTGACAGGCCCACCAACTACCATTTTAGAAAGGCAGCGTTTGAGCTATCTCCAAATGCATTCATATTTTAAAAAATTCTTTTAAATGAGAAAGTGATCACCAGGAGTAATGAAATGGATAATTAGAAAGCAATGATGTTTGGGGGCTGCAATTATAGCCATGATTGACGATGCAAGCCTCCAGCAGAATTGGAAAACGATCATTTCTTTGCTAGATTTCCCTCAACCAGGTTTTTCAGATCCACGGCGAGAGTGTGGGCCACCATCCTTCTGCACAAGTCCCCTCCCCTGACCAGTTTCCTCAGGGACTTCAGGGGGCCTTCCTGAGCCTTGGCCTTGAAGCGCTCAGAATGTTTACTGGAGGCTCAGGCTATTCACGCTCTTCACCTGAACTGGATTTCAGCCCCCAGGGAGGCCGCTTCTGTGTTGGACTTGGCTGTCGCATCCAGCGGATTCACGTGGGGCAGCCTGGACCTCAGTCACAGAGTAGCCGGTGTGTAAGAAGGGCAGACACCCAGTGAGAGTGCCTGCTCTCACCCGAGTAGGAATGTGCAGGTTTATTTATTTTGGGATATAGGTTTCTGGAGGGTCCGGGTGTTTGAAAGAGAAGCTTTCAGAATAAAATTTCAGTTATTTCCTGTGCAACATGAATAGCTGAAAACTTGGATTCGTCTTCCTGTTGCTCTGACGTTTTAGTTTTAAAAAAAAGAGGAAACTACCACTGGGCTAGAAATGGACAGGGCCCCATTCATCCAGAGTTTTATAACAACTGCATTGTGGCTGGACCTCCACAGCAATGTTTAAAGTATTCATTTCAGAAAGGAACATTTCAAGACATGTATTCTTCTCTCAAAGAATACAGACACGATATACAGACTATTTAACTCTTCATTAAAGGTGGTCTTCAAAAATCGATGCTGGTCATTATTATCAATGATAAGCAGAGGGAATCAAAGGGCCATACTTTAGAGTGTGATCCAGTTCAGACCGCCTGCTCGGTACCACCTCCCACCTCGTCCTGCCTTCATCCTTACCTGGGAGACCGGGAGCTCCTGGCAAACCTTTGGGACCTCTTCCTGGGGGGCCACGATCCCCTCTTTCTCCTGCATCACCTGCGTGTCATTAAAGAAATGTTATTTTTCTATATGTCTATAAAAATGAACATAAAGCATAAACATAAATTCAACTTAAAGCAAAGCCCACATTCAGAAACCAAAAAGTTATGAGGTTGCCCCAAACTAGGTCTTACTAAGTATATAGCGAGGCAAAAATCGAGTTAATTATATTAAGATATCTAAGGGGAAAAAAATCAAATGATCGTATCGGTAGATGCTGACAAGCCATTGATACAACATTCAATAAAATAAGTAGCAAGCTACTTCCCTAAGTCTATCTATCTCAATCTCGAAGCTGGCAAAAAGCTTAACAAGAAACACAAGCAGCAGTTTACTGAAGTCAGAACATTATCAATACAAACATGCCCACTTTATCACTACTATTATTTGGTTTGAGCCATCCCTGCTTTCAAGTGATATGACTGTTTTCTTAAACCCTAGAAAATCAACTCAAAACCTACTATAGACAATAAGAGAATTCAGGGAAGTGCAAAATACATGGAAATCAATATTCATTATACAAATAAACAACAGCCGGTTATAAGATGCAAGGAACAAAAGTCTCATTTGTCATGATGACTAAATCATCAACAACTAGGAAAAGAAGCTTAATCAGAAATACGCAAATCCAATAGGAGAGAAAATTGAGGGAACTTCCCTGGGGGTGCAGTGGCTAGGAACCCACCTGTCACTGCAGGAGACCCAGGCTCCCTCCCGGGCCCAGGAAGAGCCCACGCAATGGAGCTACTGAGCCTGTGCGCCACAGTCACCGAGCCCACGCCCCAGAGCCCGGGAACCGCAGCGACTGAAGCCCACCTGCCAAGCCCGTGTTCCACAACACGAGCAGCCCGTCCACCGCCACAAGAGCGGCCCTCGCTCACCACTAGAGAGAAGCCTGTGCAAAGCGGCGAAGGCCCGCCACAGACAAAGAAAGAAAGAACTCTTCAAAAAGAAAGAAAACTGAGCGGAAGCTTAAAAACAATCTAAATAGCCATAAAGAGATATATACACTATGGAACTGCCCAGAGTGGAATATTATGCACAGGTAAAGAACAATCAGGAAGAAGGTCTGTGAAATGATGCCCAAGACATTGTTAAGTGTAAAAAGCAAGGCCCAGATGACTTACTAAAGGACAATGTGATTTGCTCCTAAAAGGACATAGGGAAAAAAAAAAAAAAATATATATATATATATATTCATAGATCCTTTATAGTGTCACTGGTAAGAGTATGTAGGAAACTAAGAACAGCGATTCCCTAATGGAAGGATAAAGAAAACCAGGCAGATGGGAGGCAGGGATGGGGCAGACACTCTTCACTAAGTATTTTTTTATACATTTAAAAACTCTTGAATCTGTAAATTTAGCATCACCAAAAATAAATTAATGAAGTTTCAAAATGTAAAGTGCGCTATCACAGTGCCTACATTTCATTTCTGTCTCATTATTTATAAGGAATGTACTTTGGATTGCAACCAACCATGTGCATTTGCAAGACCGTTGATTGAATTCAGGAATTCAGCAGCCACAGAACAAAACCTGTATTCATTATCCTGGCCCCTGCAGAGGCCAAGCTTAGAAACTTGGCCTCATTAACAAAATACCCTAATACCTTAGTTAACAGGTGTTAAATGACATTAACTACGCCTAGTAGAAGACAACTTCTACTACCCCACTAGCAAAGTAGTATGCCATTATTATACTATATCCTTAGAAGATACAATGGCGTTTCACAATAAGTTCTATACGTAATCTTTTTATCCAAATATTCGTATCAATCCAACCTCATTCAATATCGACAGGTTTGTTACAATTTAAAAAACAAAATCATGCACAGAAAAAAAACAGGAAGAATATCTGTACAACCATCTGTGCATTTGTCAAATAGTCAAAAATCTCTAATTAAGAAATGAATGTTTAGTAATCATACTTTGACTTTAGCTGTGAATGTCCTTGTGTGAACATTTAAATGATGAATCAACATTTTGAAGATAATTTAAATTTTATAAATATTATGTAAGGGTATACATAATATTCAAGCTCAGCTTGAACTCATATATATAAACTAGCTATTTTTTACACTCATCATCAATATAACATTACTATAGAAGGAAGATATGACAATTAGCATTTTAAAAACTAACAGCTTATGCTCTCTTGTTAACTTGGCAATTTAAATGTCATTTCATTGTAATTCTCAAGGCTGACAGTGAGAAAGTGCCACATTTTCTGAAAACACGAGACGAAGATTATAAAGTAAAATGCAACTTTCACAGTGATAGTGACAGTTAAGCACATTCTAGCATGAAGCCACACCAACTTCAAAATGTTTGCAAGGAATAAGACGACTGCCTCTTTAAAACAACTCATATATATGTTGTATAAACCAAGTCATAGGAAAAGATGGATATAATGGGTGAAGTGATGTGAAATTTCTGGAGAGATATGAAAAGCCTTAACAAAAAATCATAATTCTAGAACTGAAAAATACAAGCACTGAAAGTGAAAATTCATTGGATGGAACTGCCAGCATATTTGGACACTGCAGAATGAAGGGAACACAACGTGGTAACATTAATTAACAACACTGTATGATATGTAGAATAAAATCTTTTACAAATTAAAGAAAAGGCCCTTGTCTTAGCTTCGATGCTGTTTCTGGAGGTCAGTCATGGAAAAACACATTCTCGACAGGCCCAGGACACAGCCACACCGCAGCCTGCAGCAGCTACGGTGTGTGGGCTCTGCTGCCCGCAGGGTTACTCTGCTTCAGCAAACACTGGCCATATCTTCCTCCAAGATGTAGGAGACCTGGCCTGGGAACTAAAGCCCACCTTTGTTAGCCTATATAAAAAGCTTATAAAAGATGCTTCGGATACAGTATGAAGAGGATAGACACTTTGAGTAGAAAAATAGCTTTTTATGTTCAGAGTGGGGGAAACTAGAGAAATTCATATTGCTCCAAAATTGCTACTGAATTCATCTATTTGGAAGCCATAATCGGTGCTCCATCTTCAAGCGAGAATGAACACCGGAAAAGGTGGGCCTCAGGTGTGCCGGAGGTACCTTCCCTAGCTTTCACTAACACAGAGACGTGTCTGCTTGAGGGCCACTAAAAGATTTAAAAATACACACAGCCTGTCTCAGAGGGGCTTAAAAGCAACAAACCACAAACATGTATAAAGAGTATTTATGACAAGAAAGACTTATTTAATTCTAAGCAAAGTGAACCCAGGTCCAGTCAGGGGTCACCTTTCATGAAAGGAGCACAGAGCTCTAACAACGTTTGTGTAGAAGTGTATAAAACATGTCGACAAAAACAAAATACACAAACACAATGGAAGCTTTGAGTATGGTCTGAGGCTTATTTCTACTAGCTCCTGTTAAAAATGTTCCACTGGATTTTCAAACTAACTTTTAAGGAAGAAAACAGTAATTTGATTAAGATACAGCCTGAACTGTTAAAAGCTTAGCTTTATTAATAGTTAAACTTGTCTGCATACGAATTTCCCTGGAAAATACCCTCAAAGTGACTATGGCAAACCCAGACTCCCATCATCCCTTTTCTTTTTAAGAATGAAAAAAAGGCAAAGAAACACATCTCTTCTCTGATCAGTAAAATGGTAAAGTTTCAAGTGGTGGAGTGTTTATTCTCAGGGAAAATTTGAGCTCTAAACTTTGAGCTCTAAACTACTAAGTAGGACTATTAATGTCTGTGGAGGACAAGAAAGGTCAAGCCCAGCTACCTAGAACCGTACATCTTCAAACGTGTGTCAGCACTGAATGATATAGAAAATCTAATTATTCCTTTCTGCCCACATCCCAATCATAAGAAGTAAAACTGAGAGAAGATGCTGCTTTAATGGAACCCAGTGCCAAGAAAGGCATGAAGGAGGGCAGGGAGAGAACGTTCTTTAGAAAAAAGAAAAGAACGGCCTCACTTCTAGTTTATAAGTTATGTCATGAATCCCAGGAAACAGGAGGAAGTCCCAAATACGATCAAACTCTGCTTGATGGATGGACTCAGTGCCAGAGACACTTCTCGGGTTTCAAATATAGAAATATAGTTTTCTTTCCTCCAAAATAAGGTTCACGTGCTGGGTCCCATCCAGCCCCACCCAGACACAACTCTGCACTGCGACTCTCAGCTTCCCAGGAAGTTCTCGGGTCCTGTCCCGTGAGTTAGGAGTGCTCCCCAGTCCTGCATGCACATTCAGATCACCTGCAGAATATTTTTAAAGTCTGACACCAAGTAACCAGGTGGCGCTAGTGGTAAAGAACCCGCCTGCCAATGCAGGAGACGGAGGAAACGTGAGTTCAGACTCCGGGTAAGGAAGATCCCCTGGAGGAGAGCACAACAGCCCACTCCAGGATTCTTGCCTGGAGCATCCCATGGACGGAGGAGCCCGGTGGGCTTACAGTCGCAGTGTCACACAGAGTCAGACAAGACTGAAGTGACTTAGCACCAAGTAACCAAGCCAAGTGGATCGCAGTATCTGGGAAGGGGCTGCAGACACGGGCAGGGTTGAAGGCTTCTAGGGTAAGTTCCGTGGGCAGCCCGGGCTGTCTCCCCTGGGCAGGCTGTCCTGACTCAGCGAGCACACAGACCTCTTCCTTCCTTAGACGGAAGATGGGACTTCAGGAGCCGGCTCCTATGAACTCAAGGTTAGGCTCAGCCCCCAAAATGGAGGCTTCCTTAGAGCCGGAGAAAACAGGGCTGTGATCCCCATCACCCTACAAAGCGGTCCTTCCCAGGGAAGACAGGCAACCACCCCGCACAAGCACATCTCTGCTGGGGGCCCCTCTCCAAAGTCTCTGACTCAGGGAGCCTGGGTGGGAGGGAGGATCTGCCTTCCGAACAAGGTCTCTGGTGATGCTGAGGCCACGGGGACCACTCTTGTGAATCACCGCTCTTTGGTTCCCTTTAGTGACCACACGCAGGCAGAGGAGTCACCGTGGGCCGGGGCACAAGAGAGACAGCTAAGCCAACAGTCCGACCGCGGTATGGGCTGCCCTAGAACGGTTTACGTTTGCAGGTGAGTGCAGCGAGATCACAGGGAGTACCTCCCGTAGGAAACCCTGGACAGAAGCTCAGAGCGGGACTGAGATGAATGGCTAAGGGTCCTTTCAGAGAAGAGGTCCAGCTCTCTGTAAGCTGAACTCACAGCTCTCTGCCTAGGTGACCCTGTCCAGCCCCCAAAACATGGCAACTGTGCCAAATTCACAAGAGGCCCCAGTTAGGGCTCTCTTTTTTTTTTTTAACATTCAGCTCTTCACATGCCAAAAAAAAAGTAGTGAACAACACTGTTCCAACTGAGGGTGTTGTGAGCTAAATGCATCTCCCATTCAATTACAGATCCAGAAAGACAGCTTGCTTGACCTCTGACCATTTGCACCATATTTATCCCTAACTGGAGTATCACTGTCTAAAAAACAGAAATCCCTCTCTTGTTTTTTTTTTTTTTTTTTTTTTTATTGACGGATAACTGCTTTACAGAATTTTGTTGTTTTCTGTCAAATGGAAACTTATATTACCATATGTAAAATAGATAGCTAATGACAATTCGCTGTATGGCTCAGAAACCTCTCTTGTTTTTGACACCACATCTTTCTGAAGTTCCCAGAAAGCTGTCAGTCACTCATCGTGATACAGAAACTCCACACTTTTCATCCTTTTGGTAAAGTATCCGGGGCACACTGCCCCCAAGCTGACCTACTCACCTGAACTAGCAAGCACCATCTGAGGCAGCCCATTCTTCTGCAAATTCTGCAGAATACCTAACACACTCACAATCCTATATTCCTACGAGACACCAGTTTCAAGAGCTTAACTTGTTTTAAATAAAAGAAGAAACAAACTCTCTCACACCCTCTCAACATGTTAAATAAGGAATACATTTGTACTTCAGAGCTGAAAAAAATAATCCATCAAAACTGATATACAATGTCACTCTTTAAAAGGAGAGGGAGGTTTCCCTGGTAGTCCAGTGGTTAAGACTCTGCCAGTGTAGGGGGCATGGGTGTGATCCCTGGTCAGGGAACTAAGACCCCATATGCATATTTTTGGCACAGCCAAAAACAAATAAATAAAAGAAGAGGGAGGCAGCTTTAACTCGAGATGAGACCTGCTAACAAGCCTCATTAATTGAAGTAATAGATACAAACAGCCCAGAGCCAGTCACCATCTTAGAAGACCTCTACAATGATTTCAGGGTCTCAAAAAACAAACAGAAAACCTGGACGATCCTGAAGTTTATCTTGAACTACGACCAAAGCAGCATGAGTGGAAAAGATCAAGACCGAAAGTCAAGGAACCTGAATTCTGGCATTGGGTCTACGGCCATCACACACCAAGGTCAAGAAAACACCCAGTGACAGCTTTCTAATCTTCACCAGCCCCACAGAACAGAATGACAATTTCATGTCACAGACACCTGGCACTTGCCAGGACAAGTGAATTCACCCAAAAAAAAAAAAAAAAAAAAGGCGAGTGTGTGTTCCTGGCTCCACGTGAGTAAAAGGCCTTACCTTTAGGGCCTCTCACACCGAGAGCGCCAGGGGGACCCTTCATGCCTGGGAGGCCTCGGAGTCCCATCTGGCCTGGAAAGCCATTCTCTCCAGGGGGGCCCGGGGGGCCGGGGGGTCCAGGCCGTCCAGGGAGGCCCGAGGCTCCGGAGTCCGGACGCTTGAGACTCGCAGCCATCTGAGCAAAGTGCTCTACAAGGCAGTAAACAAAACCACCCGGGAAGTCAGAAACACGAAGGCGATTCAGGGGAAATGCGAACTGTTTCAGGTGCCTATTTTCTAAATGCGTCACCAGAGCTTCAGAACTGGGGGTGAGGGATGAATAAAGCTTGGTTGGTTTGCCCCTGGGGTTGCTGCCCTGAGGCGTCACTGATGCGGCTGTGTTCAGCCCTCTGTAGGGAGAGCTGGTCCTGCTGCCTTGAGGCAGGGGAGAGGATAGAGAACCTTAACCTTCAGGACCCAGCCGTTTCCAAGTTTCCAAAAGGATGAGTGTGTCACCAGAACCTGGCTGGTTATCTGAAAACCCAGGATGCAACACAACAGGAAGTGGACATCCTGAAGCTGTGTCAAAGCCAAGGACATTGTCCAGAATTAGTACTAAGACACCATTTGAGACCTGGGCTCATGTCCTTAGCTTGAACATGCTACTTTACATGAAATATCCTGAGGATCCATGACTTGCTAATAATTCTCCTTCTCAAGTTTTTTTGATGCCTGGAAGATACATCAGACGTTAAAGAGAGCCTGCTTCTTGGGAATGGTCACAATCTGTCTTAAAAAATTTATAACTGTGTAGGTTTTTTCAGGAACCATTAAATAGATCAAGAATCATCTACTAAAACCAGAGAATAAGAACATTTTCCCATTAAAATACTCTAAGGGAAATATTCTAGTGTAATATTTTTTAAAGCTTTGGATGTGAAGGAGAAAATGAATTTGAAACATATTTCTCACCAAAATTTCTAAGTTGTCACATGTGAATACCCTAGGTGGGCCTTATTTAAGTGAGGGTTAGCATAAAGTCATACTTTTCTCAACATGAAATGTTTAAAATGGAAATATCCTTTCAAAATAAGATGTCTTCAATATTGGTTTCCAAATATAGAGGTGACAATTTCATCCTGGAAAACTCCATGCATCTACTTGACAAGCTAGACTACCTCATGAACACATAAAAGGTAAGTGTTTCTTCATGACAGAATTAGTTCCAACTAGAATCAGACGATAAATAGGAATTGCCGTAACTACAGATGAATTTAGATGAAAGTTAAGAAATGTGAAAATACATATCACCATTTTGGCAAAATTCCAGCTATAGATTTTCTACCTATGGGTGCATGAATGGAAATAATGGCCTTAAGCTTCCTAAGGGCAGAAGTCTACTGATCATTTCTCATATAATCTGCAGAGGGAGCCTAGGTCAATGCCAGGGACACACCAAGGGGTAGGGCATTTAGAAGGGAAAGAGCCTGAGAATTTGTTCTCCAAAGGAGGGGAAAGTGCATGTGTGCGTGTGTGTGTGTGTGTGTGCACCTGTGTAGGCTGACCCAGCAATGTACTACTTTTCCTTGAGGCTATAAGCAAATGGCAACAAACTGTACGGAACAGAAGTGAAATTAACACTATTCAAAATCCCCCACCCTTTAAAGCCTAGAAAAAGTCAAGCCATGCCGATTTATTTACCTTGTATGACTCTCATGCAAACCTGCTTGATGTGCTGATCGGTCGGCGCTCTGCCCTGGGACGGCACAGACAAAAGCCAGTTTGTCCACGAACGAAGCCCACAAAGAGGGCATTGTTGAATGGAAAACCGACAG
>SJXQ01008441.1:545997-593854 GCA_006408695.1 Aepyceros melampus
CCCGCCAAGGGGCGGCACCTCCAGAGGAAAACCGCGGAGCCGGCCCGCACTCACCGGGGGGCCCTGGATCCCGGGCAGGCCGGTGGCGCCCTGCTCCCCCTGCACGCCGCGCGGGCCGGGCGGGCCTCGGGGTCCTTCCTCTCCGGGAAGCCCCCGGCTGCCTTCGGGACCCCGCACGCCAGGCTCCCCAGGGTTTCCCGCCTGGAACACAGGGGCGCACGTTAAAGTCCAGGCTGAACACAAGGAGGGCGCCTGCTTCAGGCTGAAATAGGCACTGACATGAAACTGGGTTCACCGACACTGCCTCCCGAGTTGAAAATCTAAGCACCAGTAGGTGTTGGCTCAGAGGTTACAAAGCCTCGGGGTGAACACACGTAATGCCACACAATTAACTCTCCAGCCTCTCGGAATTCCAATTCAAGTAAATATCTTAAAGATCTTTCTTTGGGGCCTAGATATTGTTTCTAAATGTTAATGGAAAGAACACAGTTTAAAATCACATTCTTCATACTTTAAGCCATTTCTAAGAGCAAGTTTGTTTTTAATAAAACGTGTTACCTCTTTGGGGCCACAGAAAGACTACTGAGTTCACAAGACATGTTACACTGTGTATCACCAATACGAAAGCATAAAATATTTCCAAGAACATACGTTATTTAGCCTTTATAACATTCTTTGGAGAATCTGAGGAAGCCAGATGTATCCAGTAATTATAAAACACTAATGTGAATTAAATCAGCACATTTAAAATGCTGCATTTAAAATACCAGAACAAAAAGGTTGAGTCCATAATTTATCTAAGGATACAGGAAGTTAAAAATCTAAATATTAAAGATGCTTAAACTATTACAATATTGTGAAATAATTAGCCTCCAATTAAAATGAATAAATTTATAAAAAATAAAAATAAAACTGTTATCAAAAAATTAAGATGCTTAAAAAAGCAAATCAATTATTTCCTTAAAACAAAACCATATACCAGTTAGATTTTTCTTCTGAAAGCAGACCACTAAAAGCAACTTATAGTCCTCATCTACAAAAACTGTTTTGAAGATAAACTAAATTAATTCATTTTTTGTTAAGCTACCTCCACTGGAATTTGTGACATAGTAGTTACAGTGACTGCTGTTTACAGAATAAAAATGAGAAGATAAAAGTGGAAGAGAGTGGGGGCATGCCTCTGCTCTAGTTCTGATATTCATAAAGCTGCTCCGTCCGGCTTCCTTTTCATACCAACGTTTCTCTAGGAAAAGTCAACTCATTCAAACATTCAGATGTTTTAATCTGAAGGAAAAATGGTAATGAAGCGATGCTTCCACCAGACACATCTTAAGAAACCTCAGGGAGTATGCCTGGAAATCTCTCTGTACAAAAAAAAAAAAAAAAAGATATTCATCTAAGCCAACTTGTCAAAATTGCTTCTTGAAGAAATTCTGGCTTAAAAAGATTTCCTGAGCGTCAGGCTCAAGGGAGAAAGCTAAGGATGTGCTGCGGAACTAAAGCTGGGTATTGTCAGATCACTAGAACGCAAGGCATAGCAACTTCTGAAAGAGTCCACCGTGTGTGTGCGCAGTCGTGTCCAGCTTGTTGTGACCCTTTGGACTAGGCTTGCCGGATCCCTGTCTATGGAGTTTTCCAGGCAAGAATACTGGAGTGGGTTGCATTCCCTCTCCAGGGGCTCTTCCACCCCAGGGACTGGACCCACAATCTCCTACGTTTCTGCACTGGCAGGCGGGTTCTTTACAAGTGCCACCTGGGAAGCCCAGCCTGCTGCTGCTGCTAAGTCGCTTTAGTCACGTCCGACCCTTTGCGACTCCATAGACGGCAGCCCGCCAGGCTCCCCCGTCCCTGGGATTCTCCAGGCAAGAGCACTGGAGTGGGCTGCCATTTCCTTCTCCAGTGCATGAAAGTGAAAAGCGAAAGTGAAGCCACTCAGTCATGACTGACTCTAAGTGACCCCGTGGACTACAGCCTCCCAGGCTCCTCCCATGGGATTTCCCAGGCAACTGGAGTGGGGTGCCATTGCCTTCTCCAGGGAAGCCCAATGCTACATTTTAATTTCATCAGTATTCCTTGTGTGGTGACAGAAAAGATGGGGTGGGAAGGGAGGTGATCAATCAAGAGCTAATTCCTAGTATCGCATCCAAATTTAAATGAAATTAACTCACTTTGACACCTGCATTGTTCACCCTTTTACTTTTATAACTTGAATTCTCACCTTTGAACATTACTGATTATTTCTAGACAGTGAAGTGGGATTTCCACTATCAGATTCTATCCAGGCCTACCCTTTACAGTGTTTCTCAATCCTAAACCATTTGTCGAAGATTCTAAGGCATAAACATGTTCTTTGAAGCTTGACTGTCACATGGTTTTTAGAGATTGTATGTATGCAGGTGTGTGCATTTGTGTGTGTGTGTTAGTCATTCAGTCATGTCTAACTCTTTGAAACCCCATGAACTGTAGCCCACCAGGCTCCTCTGTCCATGGAATTCTCCAGGCAAGAATACTGGAGTGGGTAGCCATTCCCTTCTCCAGGGGATCTTCCTGACTCAGGGATTGAACCCTGGGTCTCTTGTATTGCAGGAAGATTCTTTACCATCTGAACCACCAGGGAAGTCCAGTAGGCACACAGGAAAGATAATATAAAACTTTCCATGTCGAGGCTGCCTAAAGAGCCCTGGGCGGGGCACGGTAACCAAGGCTGGGCGTGTCCTCCCGGAGAAGGCTGGGTAGAGGACTGGGCTAAATGCTTAGGTAGGAGGTACTAACCTAAGGAAAGAGGAAGAGTGCCCCAAACTAGGAGAACAGCACATGTGGTTAAACAGCATGTGCCAAGTAGAAAGAACCACAAACAGATGACATCCAGAGAGGTCAGAGATGAGGCTGGTGAGGCTGCAACCACTTCATTGAAGGCTTTGTATTCTTTGCCAAGAGTCTGATTTTATTCTACAAATGCTATTCTCGAAGTGTTTTAAGCACAGGAGGGATAGATATGTAAGCTTTATCTTTTAATCTAGATGTCACGGACTGTCATCTAGACAGAGTCCTCATCTGGACAGAGAGAGTGGCAGGGATTCCAGACAAAGGAATGTCTTGGGGATGAACGGAAGTTCCTGATAGATGCCCTTGACACTGAAGTCTGAGCTTCATCCTTTCTCCTTGTAATATCTTAAATTTGTTATTGTATTAAGGCGTATATTCCTTTCAAAGTAGCAAGTCATTCTAGGTTAGCTACTAATTGCTTATACAATTCTGAACACATCTAATCTCTATGAACATCAGATTAGTTTCTGAAAAGTGATAAAATGAAGGAGATGACCATTTTCTAGCCCTAATAGTTATCCATATTTTCTTGTGTACCATGCCTATATCTTACTTCTCCAACTAGAACACACAGGATATTATGAAAATTACTGAAATATTTGCAATGATATGACTGAATGAAATTCAGTTATGTTCTTGTCACTGCAAAGCACAGGTCAGTTCTTGTAAAACAATCCATTTGTGGAAGAAATTACAATATATACTCAGTGAGCCATTTATAATGTTAAAAAAAAAATAACTTCCTTTAGAGTGGTTAGGTCAAAAGGCAGATCCATTTACACTTATGGGTTTTTTCTCCTTTGAACTAATTCACTACTTAAAGCATAAATTCAGACATTAACTTCCTTAAAGGTAAGTCCTTTTAGAATTGAATTTTACAGAATGATTTCATAAAGCAAAGCATTCTGTTTTTATAGCTTTGTTGACATTTTATTTTTATACCATTACTATTCATTATACTTACAGATCCCTTTGGGCCAGGTAATCCTATATCTCCCTAAATCAATAAAATGAAATCATATTAGAACAACGTATTCACATTTGATAGTTTACTAAAAAACACTGAAAAGGCTATCATGCTGCCAAAGTCAATAGAAAACCATGAACAGAAGAACCCTGACACTGCAGGAAAAAAATATGAGTCAAAATTTGGATTCTGGTCCCAGTTCTGCTGTTTAATTTCATGACCCTGTGTAAACTTTGTAAACCCCCAGCCTTTGGCTAACTCATCTGTTAAATAGTAGGGTTGAATCAGGGCTCTCAAGGTTCCATCCAGATCTAAAATGCTAAGTGTCGAGAATTAAAACATGTAAGTCAAAAGATATTAAGCTAGCATGCTGTTATAAAACATAATAGACATTTATATCAGATGACTTCATTTTTGAAATTCTAGCAGTGTTCTTAAAAATCCCTCAAAGTCTATCAAATCAAATATGCATGCTTTAAAAAAAAAAAAAGCTTGTATATCTCCTACCACTAGCTCTAGGTATGAATTCAGCTCACGTTAGCACATTGGTGCATGTTCATTACAAAACAGGATGATTTTTAAACATTCTCTTAGCTTATAAAATGAACAAGTTTCAACAGGATATAAAACTGAAATCATCCTTTTCTAGTTTATCTAATAGTTAGGAAGCTTTGTCTAATTCAGATGTTACATTTATATTAACTCTAAATCCTAAAAAACCTGAATAAAATATTATTCAGCATTTTCTCCTGAACTGAAAAACCCTCTGAAACTATTTTCTGAGAATTCTGTCAGTCCCACAGCAAAGGACCAAATGTAACTTTCCACACTAAATAGGTCCTATTTGACTGCATTGTAACTGGAAGGAAGAGCCCGCAGACAGAAGCGTAGGAGGCAGTGATGACTTGTTCTCCTTCTCCCTGCCTTCCTGGAGGTTCAGCAGAAGCCTCCCCTGGAGCTGGTTTTAGACTCCAAAAGACCGTGGAAAACACCCACAGTCAAGGTTGCAGGCCACAGCTTTTTATCTACAATAAACTATTAATATAAACCACAATAAAGCTTTAGCTTTGTTTCCATGATAGGCACTATTCATAGACTTTCTGCAGTCATATAAGAATCACCTGGAATTTCTAGATGGAAAAAACTGAGCAAACGTGCCCTCTAAAGGGAACACTTGGTCTTCCCAGTGCCATTGGTCAGGTCTATCAATGCCAGGGTATTTCCCCTGCATTTTACTTGACCTTGGCTCAGTTCTGGGGGGTGGTTTGCGAGTTTATGTAAGAAACATCTTAGCCCTGAAAGAAGTCAGCAAGGATACAGGGCCAGAGAAAAGAAGAAGGGAATATATCTGATACAGTTCAAAACCAGTGAGGCTCCACCAACATCCAGGAAAAATGTCTTACGAGTTCACCCCTTTCTCCAGCTTCACCCTCTTCACCAGAGGCGCCCTAAAAAATAAAAGTCACAGTTTAAAAATTCTTAGTCCCTTGGTTCAAATTTACCCAGTCAACACTGACAAAAATTCAGAAGTCCCCACAGTGCTCCCAAGGTCACACAGATATACAGCATGTCCTTAATGGTTTTCCAATCCAGCTGTCAGGGGCTAGTCCAACTCAGGACACAGACCAGAGAAAAGCCGGAAGATGAAGTTTGAGTTGCAGCTGAAGTTAAGGATGAATGACTGTGTCAGCAAGTGGATAATTAGGTAAGACGTAAAAAGGGCTCTTATAGGTGGGGGGGGGGGAACCTCAGGACAAAAACTAACTCTAATTCATATGCATTGTATTTGCTAATTTCTTAGTGAAGAAAAGCCAAAACACTGAGATGAGGCTGTGGAGGCTCCATCAGACTGGAGTAAATCCATCTGGTGAACGAGAGAGAGGGCCACTCTTCTCAAAGGAAGGATAGTGTGTATTCTGGAAGGCAGGGCCATCTAGCTTGGATTATTAAAATGGTAGATAAGGTTACAGACCTAATTAGACTCTGGGTCTCACTCACTGTACCGGGTGCTCAGGGCTGGTGCACTGGGACGACCCTGAGGGATGGGATGGGGAGGAAGGTGGGAGGGGGGTTCAGGATGGGGGACACATGTACACCCATGGCTGATTCATGTCAGTGTATGGCAAAGACCACTACAGTATTGTAAAGTCATCAGCCTCCGATTAAAATAAATACATAAAGCCCTTGGAGCCTCCACAGTCTACCCACACCAGCCGATCAGCCCCTGCCCCCTGCTGGTGAAACACATTAGCACACGTTAAACACACGTTTCACAGGATTCCAATGCAGGGACCTACCTGTTCACCCTTTGGACCAGGTTCACCAACTACACCCTGCAAGAATAAAACACGCTTTTTTCAGTATTTTGAGGTTTTTAACTATACAATCTCAAGTGAACCAACTCCACTACTGGGCTGGTGAACAGGAACAAGGATGCGTAATCTCCGTCTCCTCACTCTCTAGCCAGAGTCGCACCAGACCTGGAGAAACTCACAACAGTGCAAAATCACTGGTGACCTGAAGTGCCCTCCGACCACATTCATGTAAAATGTGACGAGTAAGGACAGAAATTGAGAACTGAATAGGAAGTGTGATTACAGCTGAAATTTTTCCTTTACTCGGCTTTCATTTTTCTTCCATCTGATAAATGATTAATAGATTCTTTTGCTTCTTAATCTCACCTCTCCGTAATTTTAGAAATCTTTCTTGATAGTTCTCTATGGCAATGTCTAGAAAAATTCTCCATTGGGCCAAAAGCAAGCTTGGTTTCTCAACATAGTAGAAATTACCCTTCTAAATAAGGAACTTTCCAGAGGGCTAGGTATCTTACCCTGTCACCTTTCATCCCAGGAAGTCCAGGGGGGCCAGGCAAGCCAGGGAGGCCGGGGCTGCCAAGAGAACCCTGAAATAAAACACACCCCCCAGACCCACTGTTACTGCGACTCTGAGAGCACACACGCCAGACGTAACTCATGCCTAGGACAGAAGTGCTGAGGTTGGTTTAACGCTGCTGCTCAGACTTCCCACTCTCCCAGATCTCAGGAGAAGACAGTCAGGCCCTCCTCCATCCCACTTCTGAGCTCCCCAATTCCTGGGTCTGCACCCCTTCCCAACAGTGGGCTCTTTGAGCTGAGTCCCTGCCTCCCCAGCTGTGTAAACATCACTGCTGGAGAAGTCAAAGGCAGCTTTCACACATGGTTCTCTCCCAGTCCAAGAACAACCATCGCCAAATGGAGCACTTCGTATCTCCCCCAGTTTTAAAATAAATGTTACAAACCACACTGATCAAAATACCCTCTGAGGGTCTCCTAGATTTAATTTGAAATTCCCCATTTACATTTCACACATTCACATAGGAACAAAACCAGACAAGGATGATTCAATTACCTGTTGCAAATTGCTATTCTCTCTTTGCTCCCTTTTAAAATTTTATTACAGTTTGCATAAAGCAAATCCACTGCTGAGGACTAGAAATTCTACTTACCAGTTTACCCGGTGGCCCTGGAGGTCCCACTGGTCCTACTTCACCTCTGCTGCCCTAGAAATACACAAGCAGGACAGTCAACCAGGCAGTCTGCCAAAATGCAAATGTATGTTTACTACATCAACAAAGCAACCAAGCTACCTAGGTTTTTGTTTACACATATATAAAGGTCACCAAAGTGTTCTCCCCGTCTTTGACTGAAGGCAGAGAACTTTATATAAACTGTCTGCAGCCTCCTCAGCGTTCATCCTGAGCTCTGACAGGCCTAACGCTGCTCGTTGTGAATAGAGACTGTTCAACAGACACCACTCCTGAAACATTTACAGGAAGTAGCAATTAGGAATTTTCAGCACGTACGTCACCATCCAATTCAGATTATGGTTATTTGTGTACACGCTTTTATCCTCTCATTTAGACTATGTGTTCTAGAGGTATAGGCATAGTAAAATTTTGAATCCCACATAATTGTCTAAAACCCGGAGTAAATCTCAGGTCTACAGTACATTTTAAAGCTGCTGCTGCTGCTGCTAAGTCGCTTCAGTCGTGTCCGACTCTGTGCGACCCCATAGACGGTAGCCCACCAGGCTCCCCCGTCCCTGAGATTCTCCAGGCAAGAACACTGGAGTGGGTTGCCATTTCCTTCTCCAATGCATGAAAGTGAGAAGTAAAAGTGAAGTCGCTCAGTCGTATCCGACTCTTAGCGACCCCATGGACTGCAGCCCAGCAGGCTCCTCCACCCATGGGATTTTCCAGGCAAGAGTACTGGAGTGGGGTGCCATTGCCTTCTCCACATTTTAAAGCAGTAGCTGGCAAATGACCTTGAACCTCAGAAGTGTGAAAAGACTCAGGACAGAGATGTTCACCTTTAAGTTACCTCTGCGACTTCAAAAGGACACATGAGAAGAAATTCATAAAGTTTCCAAAATAATTCTTTGTGCCACTCATTCTACATATGTCTTAAAAGATTAAAGACTTTGGAAAGTACAATTTATAATGTAGTTGCACCAAAAGAACACTCTAATTTCATTATGTGAACTAATTTCAATTTTTTATTGGAAACGCTAAGCCCTTTGAGAAAAGGAATCACATGAACTCTTCCATTTCTTTCCCTGAGAATTTCATACACTTCTTTGAAATCTGCTAAAAGCTTGTTTTATTTCTAATGAATGTTCAACTAACTTGAACATTGAGGTTGCTGGATAAATAATTACATTTCCTGGATGATGTACATGAAAATGAAAGTAGTCTTTTGAGTTTTTTTTTGTGTTTAAAATGATATGAAAACATATTAATGCTTAATATTTATAAGTGCTTCTTTCTGATAAGATTATCCTGATCTGACCCATATGCTATTCCTTCATCTATAAAAAGAACAAAATGTCAAGGTCCATAAACTTTCTGCATTTTCAATTGCTCTAAAGGATCAAGAAATGTCAGCCAAATTACAAGCCTCTATGAGCTATAATTTCATGACAGCCATTTCTTATGACTTATAGGTGATTTAAACAAAATGCTCTTAAGCACTTTAAGGTATAGCTGAAGCTCCAATACTTAGGCCACTTGATGCAAAGAGCAGCTGACTCATTGGAAAAGACCCTGAGTCTGGGAAGGATTGAGGAGAGGGAGAGAAGGGAGTGACAGAGGATGGTTGGATGGCATCACCGACTCAACAGACATGAGTTGGAGCAAACTTCGAGAGATAGTGAAGGACAGTTAAGTGCTTTACAAAAGCTTTCATATGAATGTTCTGTCTAATGTGTGAGTTTGAATGACACATTGGTCCTTAACCCTTGTGAGCAGCCTGGAAGCCCAAAGCAGTGCCTCATGAGGACAAATGCTGGAAAGAGGCAAGTCAGCTGAAAGTCAGCCACTATGATAGATTCTTCTTTGTGTCTCTACACATAAAGGTTTCACCCCATTATTTGCTCCAGCACTTTGAAGTTCAAGGTAGATTTTCTTCAGTATATCTGCTCTGCTGGCATTTTCTAATTATTTCTGAATTGCGTCCTGATTAAGATCCTAAATATCAATGGGATAAAATGACCTTAATTCACAGAACAATTAATAGTCACTGGTGGAAAACATAATTAATCGTGTTAGAAAGGGAAAGCAAGGTTCTTGACACAACCTCAAGTATTCATTTCTAAGTAAATGAACCATTATGCCATCCTATCCAAGACAAAGATGATTGATATACATTTTTTCGTCTTCCACAAACCAAAGGGCTAAACAAAAATAAAGGATTATGAAACCTTTCACTTACTTTTTGGAGAGATTAATCATCTTTTCAGACAGACACAAAGATTGTCTGCTGGAATCTTATTTTCTCTGTCTTTCACGAGCTGGTATTATTCAGTTTCTAGTCTTTTCCAAGCCCTGGCAGCCCTTGGTAAAACCAATGGAGAGCTCAGAACCCAATCTAGGTGCCCACTCTGCTGATCCACAGCCACAACAAGGTTACACACATAGGACTGGCGGAGTGAAATGCTGAGCAGTCACTCTCCTGCCCCTGCACAAATACATGGCATGTGGGGTTTTGTTTTTATTTTACTTCTGTCCTATAAATCCTTTGCCATTCTGAACTTAGGCATTTCTATAGAAATTATTTCACTGTGAAAAAAAAGTTAATGTTTATTTTCACAATGACCAAACAGCTACACATGTTAGGGCAAGATATTCTCATGGCCATTCTGAAGATTTCTGTGTGTTCTAAAAACATGCATATTCTTCCCCTTAGTTCTTTAATTTCACCTGTAACTAAGATGAGCATGAGCAATCAAGACAGAAACAGTAACCTCTAAAAACACAGGTTAAACTAAATACATCCTGCAGGGAGCCATTCACCCTAACCTGGTAACCGCACGTGTGCTAAATAAATGATAAATCTCTAATGTTTCAAAAGCTGTAGTGAAACCATATTTTCAGATGTGGCCAGGGAGGTTGTAGGGAAATAGTTATTCTGCCACATGGCTTATATTGCAAACCTCACGACAAAAGTCACAGCTTTTAACAAGAAAATTGGAAGGAACCAGAACAAAAGGCAAAATCCTACCACTGAAAATGTGAAGACCATTAAGAAAATGCTCTATTTTTTCTCTTGAGTGCTCTGAGCCACCATATGTATCTCCAGCTTGTTAAGATACATCTGCCAATTCATCTCTATTTAAGAAGTCAATCAAAGCTTTAAAAAAAGATGCAGACTTCTACCAGTAATTGCCAACTCTGCCTGCGCATCGGAATCCCCTAAGGAGCTGTTAGAAATATGTTTCACTGGTGTCTTCACCACCTCACCTCTCCATTCCCCTCCACTGCCCACCCCTCAGCCCCCAGTCCTGATTCTGAAGGTCTGGGTAAGACCCAGGAATCTGTTCGGGGTCGTGTTCTGTTTGAATGTCTTCACCAGCTTTACTTAGACTGTTACTGACTGCTCACTGCAGAAGTTCTTAAATTACACGAAAAATAAACACGAAACTCTTAAATTTGCTAAATATGTTTTGTGTTATTAGAATTTGCCAAGCTAACTTTAAACAAAAGATATCCAGCAAAGCCTTGACTTTGGAGGCACTGGCAGGTGGAGATGAGGATCTGGACTCCAGGTCTGAAGTCCAGCTCTGCTGTGCGCCAGCTCAGTCCAGGCAGGCAACTCAACCCTTCTGTGCTAGCAGCAAGTGTTAGCCGCTCCGTCGGGTCCAGCTCTTTGTGACCCCATGGACTGTAGCCACCAGGCTCCTCTGTCCATGGGATTTTCCAGTCAAGAACACTGGAGTGGGCTGCCAATCCCTTCTCCAGGAGATCTTTTCGATCCAGGGATCAAACCTGGAACTCCTGCACTGCAGGCAGATTCTTTACCATCTAAGCTACAGGGAAGCTCTTCATCTGTTTCCTCATCTGTTAAGTGGGTTTTGAGAGGATTAAATAGATACACAAAGCACTTAGTACAATATCCAGCTCATAGTAAGCACCACGATATGCTAGTTACTATGCTCATCCAAGGTTTTAATCCAAGGAATAAAGACATCAGTCAAAACTATGGTTTTCAATCCAATGATTCATTACATGTTCTTTGCCTTTCAAACCTCCCAAATTTCTTTAAAAGCACAAGTCGTGCTTGGGGAAAAATGTATCTAGTCCTCATTTTTTGAGTTTCTGTCAAGACCATTGATCACCAAGAAGGCACTCTTTTTATAAGCAAACACTAGCAGCTACTTTGCAAAGCTCATTTCAATAAATACAAATGGATACTTCAATAAAGAAGTCTCCCTTTGAAAATGGAACTATCAGACTTCTAAAATATCACAGAAAAGAATCAATTTTATTACATTTGTGCTGTCATAATTATTTTACCAAAAGAGTGGGCTTTACTCTGCTGTGCTCTAGACTATGTTGGTTGATACATCTGCTCGATTACCCAAAATGCTAACTAGCTGAAGAACGAACATCTTCCTTAGTACCTCTGCAGTTTCAGAAGAGGGAAACTGTCACTATACTTAGTCTGTATTATACCCTAAGTGCCGATTTCTGGCAAAAATATGTTTAACCTAGAAGATCAGTTATGGTTCCTAAAGACTGTTGCTTTTACAAATCATTTTCATAGTAACACTTGAAGATCATATTAGTCCTACTACAGGGTTAATTTTGCCATAAAAATATTTTTTTAATCTATTTCATTTTACCACATTGGATAGTTTCCACCTCTCTAATGTAGGTTTAAATATCTCCTCACACACAGAGGCAGACCACAATCTGCTCACACTATAACCATCACAGCTGGTCCCTAAAGCACTGACAGGAGTGTTCTGGAGTGTTCCAGAGCCTGTGTTGAAGCTGATGGGGTCAGGGTAGGGAGCTTCAAGAGAAAGGAGACAGGCTTCTACACACATTCCAGGAGTGCATAAACTTCAGAAAACCTGGGATAGATCAGCATGGCACTCATCCCAGTCAAAATCACAAGAGCAGAGCAAACCTAACCCACTAGACAAACGCTCTGCAAGTTCTGAGGAGCCTGGAAGATAACAATGGACCAGGAGCCACTACTCAGTAACACCAAAGCAGAGGTCCCAGCCACCCGCTGGCTCTAAACCAGGAGTCCCCCAGAGGCAGGTGTAGACCCTGCAGTGCAGTGTAACGGAAAAAGCCAGAAACACAAGCCAGGTGGGAAAGACATGTGCTCATGTGTACTCACTAGAGGTGCCAAAACTCCAATATTTTTTGCTGTGGCACCGGCAGAATTCGGTGGAACAATGGCGAGGAAAGTGGGGAACACAACTTAACTTCAAAGACATATTTCAGTTAGCCTTGATTCTTTCATAGAACACATCAGAAGTGGGTTTCATTTCTTCTACTCAGCTTCCCAACTTGAGATTTGCAGGAAAAACTGATCAGATTTGTGAAAAATAGTTGACATGGCATGAACTTACCTATGAAAATGAATTTAATGATGTAAAATGAAAGAACAAATGCCCCTTTCAGTAAGTAGATTTGGTGTTAAAATTCTACTCCAGAACTATAATATTTATAACCTCCCATAATACTCTTCTGAAAAATTTATAGTAGGTGAGAAGTCAGTTATCATGAACACAAGCAGCATGGCAAGAGTTATCATCCCTCTCACCCCACGCATTTCAAGGAATCTTTCTTGAGCACAACCTTACAGTGGGCCCTGAATAAAAAGACACAGGGAACACAGACAGGGATCAGACATGTCCCTGCCTTTCTGCAGCGTCCACACCACGGGGGAAACAAGAGACCAAGGGTTACAGGCTCAGAATAAGGAGAGATCATGTCTCTCAGAGGAATAGGGCATCATAAGAGATGACTCCATTGCAGAATTAACACTTCAGTCATACGTAGGAGGACACATGGGAGGCTGAGTTAGAGAAATAGGGGAAAACCCCATCCCAGTTGCAGGGTATCACAAAGTATAAACAGACAGACTAAGAAGCGTAGAGAGTGTTTGGGAATTAGCAAAGTCAAGCTTAGCTGGAACACGGGCTCTGAGCAAGGGAGAAAGGGAAATAAAACTAGGGGACAAACAGACGCTGTAGGATTTCAGACTCTTTCATTGTCCGTGGAAACCCACTGAAGGTTTTTAAATAAAGGAGAGAAGCGATGATGGAAACTGTGCTTTGCAAAGATCATCCTGGAGGTGCGTGCAGATGTGGAGTCCTACACTTCTCCAGGCTTTTGTCTTTGCTCCCAGGACTGTGGGGATACCCTGGAGTTCTGGTGATGCGGGACACTCCCCCCTGTGCCAGAGTCCTGGAGCAGGAGCAACTCTCCTGGCCTAAAGACCAACAGTATCCCCTGGTAGACGCGGGCAGAGAAGGTAAGATGTGAGCAGGGAAGGCAAGTCAGCAAATGATGCGGTAGCAAGCAGCGGGGAACCCCTGAGCTAGCGTGGGAGGGCCAGGAGCGGGGAGAGGCGGGAAACGGGCTTCAAAAGAAGAGGCAGATGGGAGGCCGTAAAGACGCGGTGGTCAGATGAGCAGGTCCCCCTGCGGGTAGGAATGTGATGGAGGAGGAACACCGTGGCTTTGAGCCTCAGTGAGGAGACAGGGCTTCCCAGGTGATGCAAACAGTAAAGAACCCGCCTGCCAGTGAAGGAGACGTAAGAGACGTGGGTTCACTCCCTGGGCTGGGAAGATCCCTTGGAGTAGGGCAAGGCAACCCACTCTAGTAGTCTTGCCTGAAGAATCCCATGCACAGAGGAGCCTGGCGGGCTGCAGCCCAGATGGCAAAGAGTCCAACATGACTGAAGTGTCTAAGTATGCACACACAAGGGCAATGGTGGGAAGAATACAGATGCTCATAGAAACTGAACAATCAAAATTGCAGTGAGGCTCGAAAACTTACACAGCCGTCACTCCCTCTGAGTTGCCTCCCCACCATGAAAGGATGAAACACCGTTCCCAACCCATCTCCTTCTGCAGTCCAGCTTAAGTCCATTGGTTTCTACACCCCATAACCTGGAGCTGGGGATGCGCCAAGCCCACTCCACCAGCGAGGTTTGTGTTTAGTGTGTGGTCCTGCCACAGCAGGGGCCCCACCATCTGCAGGGGGTCCTGCCATCAGCAGTACTGTACTCAATTTTCTGCTCTATAACACGAATATGACACATTCCAGTCCAATTTTCTAAAGCTCCAGTACCCCTCCTCCAAAGTGTTCAATCTTCCTGTGATTTTAGAAATGCGATCAAGCTCTGACCTCATTCCTTTGTCAACTTAGGGAAAGTATTTTAATTAGAAATTCACAGACTCCCAGCAACAGAGGAGAAAAGGGAAGTGAGGCGTGAGGGGCAGGAGCTAGCTTCTTTGGCTGCAGAGAAACGTCTGGAAACCTCCTGATAGAAGTTCCACTCTCAATTGGGATATTTCACTTTTCTGAAAACCCTCGCTCACATGCTCAAGAAACACTCTTTAAAATGTAATGGTGGTGTGCCTATGGCTGATTCTTGTTGGTGTATGACAGAAAACCACAAAATTCTGCAAAGCAATTATCCTTCAATCAAAAAAAAAAAATAAATTAAATGGGAAAAAAAAGCAACAATGATGCCTGGAAACGTTTCTGTGTCCTCACTTGGAGTTGTTTCTGTTACCCAGCCGGCTTTGAAAACAAGAACTTAAAATGAAGACAAGGAAGAATCTTTTAAAGTTAAAATTGAGTGTATCAGTTCCTCTCTAAGGGTTAAGGTCCCTCTCTAAGATCACTAGGAATGTATCTAGTGAGAAAATGTACATAGCTATATTTGCTGCAAAATAAATGCACAAACAAACACTGAAAGAAGCGTGGCAGGTTCTGAAAAGATTAACATAGAGTTCCTGCATGACCCAGAAACTCCTCTCCTACACAGGTACTCAAAAGAAGTAAAACAAGTCTGCACAAAAAAGTCTACATTTTCTACCTGTAGAAAAATGTTCATAGCAGCATTATTCATAAGGACCAAAAAGTGGAAATAATCCAAATGCCCATCAATGGCTGAACAGATGAATAAAATAAGGTATGTCTATAGAGTTGAATGGACATGAGTTTGAGTAAGCTCTGGGAGTTAGTGACGATAGGGGGGCCTGGTGTGCTGCAGTCCATGGGGTCGCAAAGAGTCAGACACGACTAAGTGACTGAACTGAACTGAACTGATAGAATTGAATGTTATTTGACAATAAAAAGGAATGAAGTACTGATACATGGTGCAGCATAGCAGAACCGTGAAGCATTATGCTGAGGGAAGCCAGTCATTAAAAAATCCACATATTGCATGATTCTATTTATATGAAATTTCCAGAACAGGCAAATCCATAGAAAGTGGATGAGTGGTTTTCTAGTGTTAAAAGGGAAGGCGGGGAAATGTTGAATCTGCAAGTGGATCTGAAGTTTCTTTTTGAGGTGATGAAAACACTTTAAAACAGTCTGTGGTGATGGCTGCACAGGTCTACAAATGTACTAACCTCAATGGATCGTACACTTTAAATGGATGAGGACTTCCCTGGTGGCTCAGAGGTTAAAGCGTCTGCCTCCAATGCGGGAGACCCGGGTTCGATCCCTGGGTCGGGAAGATCCCCTGGAGAAGGAAATGGCAACCCACTCCAGTATTCTTGCTTGGAGAATCTCATGGACTGAGGAGCCTGGTGGGCTGCAGTCCATGAGGTCACAAAGAGTCGGACACAACTGAGTGACTTTATTTACTTATATGGTATATGAATAATATCTCAATAGAGCTGTTTTATATTACGGTAAAATACTTCCTTCAACATGGGACAAGAGTAGAAAGGGTGATCATGTTTCTTTTTAAAAATATTTCATCTTTATTTCCACTTTCTGGAGAAAAAAGCATATTGTATATCTAAATAGCATTCCTGTTTCATTGGTTAATCTGGATTAGCAAACGTCAGAAGGCATTTGTGGATGAGTGACTGGAGAAATGAATAA
Organism: Aepyceros melampus; assembly: GCA_006408695.1. Lineage (NCBI taxonomy): Eukaryota > Metazoa > Chordata > Mammalia > Artiodactyla > Bovidae > Aepyceros > Aepyceros melampus. Next base: position 562,197 of record SJXQ01008441.1, read on the forward strand.
AGGAAGGAAGGAGGGAGGGAGGGGCTAGCAGAGGAGGCAGTCTGGGAGGGGTCTGCAGAGAAGGAATACTCACAGAAAGGCCCCGGGGTCCTCGGGGTCCCACTTCTCCGGGCGGCCCCTGGCGGCCCTGTTATGAAGAAGGCAGGCAGAGAAGAGTTAAACTCCCTAACCCTTTGCTTCTCCATGACAACAGGTTACGAGGCCTGAAAAGGGAACTTAGGACATCTTACCGGTTTGCCAGAATTCCCCAATTGACCGGGCTTCCCTGGAGCACCTGTGTTACCCTGAAAGTAGAACACAGTAATTCAGACTAATTCAGAAAGTAAATAAGCAGAATGATCAACCTGACTTGTGCAGACCGGGTCTTTTCTACACTTATACAGCATTAATTTCCTGATTTTACACTGAGAACTTGAGAGAATGTAGACTCTCTTGGTGTATACATCAAAGTTCTTTAGATTTAGGATACTGTTTTGTCATTCCTGGAAGTATGATAAGGTGTCAAAAATGTTAAAAAGTGAAGATCAAATGTCAAAAAAGGAAGGTCTTTAGCCAGACAAGAATAAGAGAGGCTTTTTCTTTTTTTACAATATTAGTTATATATGCCTTTCTTTATCATTTCCACCTCCAATACACTTCTTTGAGCCATTTTAACCTAACAGTGAGAGCACTAAAATTGTATAGGATCATGCCAGCATGAGGAAACAAGGGATGTGCCAGCAAGCTCCAGGGAAAGCAGGTATCTGGGATGCCATCTCCATCATCAATTGCTCATGGTCTGCTACTGGGGGGCACCTCAGCCCAAGATTGTCTGGGCCACTATGACTGAAAGGCTGGAGCCACATAATCCAATCATGACCAATTTCTGCATTAGTCACAGTGTATCTGTTTTATTTAAAGTAAAGCTATATTTTGCAAATTTTTCTTTCAACTATTGTTTTTAAGTGCTTGCATATACGCACCTAACATTGATTATTCTGTGAACAATATGCTTAATATCTTTAAGTTTCAGCTAAATCATGTTAATATTCATTGACAAAACCTCTGTGGCTTAATAATACCTTCCCTATTTTAAGTGGTAAAGAGCAATGAAACCTGTTTTATAGTGGCAAAGATGACTCTTTCAAGAAGTCTGATCAGTAACACTTTATCAAAGTACTCTTTCTGCAGCTGCATTCTCTTTGATTTCTCCTTAAGGTCAAATATAAATTCAAAGGCAGGTTGGAACTATTTTAAATGATAAACAAAATAGATCAATAAAAGAATAAAAATAGAGAAAAATATTAATTGCAAAGTTTTCATCTTTTACCTTTTCACCGGCAACACCCTTTGCGCCAGGAATTCCAGGTATACCCTGAAAGAATCACATGGAAGGTGTGTTCAATCACCTGATCTGACAACCAGTGAGATACCAAGCCCACTGTACACTGCCAAGGGACTGAGGGCATCATGACAACCTCAAAGCTGCAGTGTAGGGGAGATTCTCCCTAGATTCCCAGTTCTGAACTTACAGACCTATCCACAATATCCACAAGCCACAGACTACAGACCTACCCACAAGCTACAGACCTATCCACAAGCCATGAGACTTTGGCTTGTTATGTCTGAACACCCTGGAAGCAAATTCTAGCTCTAAACTAAAGTCACTTTTTAAGGATGATCTTCCAAATTAGAATCTGGTACTATTTTCAGGTCAACAGGAACTCTTCCTGGCATGATTTCATGTACAGAATACAAAACAGGAACCTGTCAATAAAGCTTAGCTGCAAGTAGAAAAACAGAATGGCAGGAAAATCCTGGGTCTAACTGAGATTTGGTGCTATCTGGAGGCCTAATATTCTCTGATGTTTTAGTGTCAGATATCATAATAAACCAGAGGACAGTCCTCAACATTACCAAGTAGCTCCTGTAACTTCAAATACGTGCCTCCAAAGAGCCAAGAAAACACATGGGACAATCTACATGAACTTCCTGCCACAGTAATACAGGAAAACACCAATTTGAATAATTCAAAATAGCACACAATCCAAAGATGAAATCTTATAGCTCACATGGTTCCTGAACATACGCTCAACCTTATGGCTCAACCCTGGTCCTAGGGCTTCAGAACTAGTTAAAGTAGGAGGAAGTATAAAGCCCAGACCACAGCTCAGGGCTGGTGAAATGATATAAAGAAAACTGAGTGAACTAAACAGAGAATGGAGGCAAAATATATAGTTAAATCTTAGTGTGGTTATTGGAGAAATAACTAGTTATTCGGAGAAAAAGTACAAAAATGTACAACTGTAAAAACACAAAATTAAAGCATCTTTTCTTCCCCAGAACTTATCAAAACATACATGTTTCTACCCCAAATGCATATGTTCAAAATATGTATATAAACCAATCAACATTTAAATACTCAAATACTTACAGGTAACCCTTGCAAACCTGCTTCACCAGGAGGCCCGGGTTTCCCTGGTTCCCCCTGAAAAAAAAAAGTTTTTGTTGATCCTGTATGAACTATTGTCTTTCTTTTAAGAAAAGGAAAGATAAAAACCTTCTAAGCAAAAGGGTTATCTGCATAGCTGACCTTACGTGCACTTTTATAACGTGACCTTGTTCAGGATGGGAAGGTGGACTAGGACTTAGGATGGAAATGCCATCAAAATATGTGATTTCCTTCTGCCTATGTTCATCAACAAGGCAGTTTTACTGAGCTTCTGAAAATAAGCAAACATTCTTTTTGTTTTTTGTGTTTTTTTTTAATTGAAGTATAGTTGATCTACAATGTTGTATTAATTTCTGCTGTACAACAAAGTGACTAATATACACATATGTAGATTCTTTTTCATATTCTTTTCCATTGTGGCTTATCCCAGGAGACTGGATATAGTTCCCTGTGCTATACAGTAGGATCTTATTGTTTATCTATTCTATATATAATAGTTTGCGTCCACCAACCCCAAACTGCTCGTTCTTCCCTCCCCCATGGCAACCACAAGTCTCTTCTCCACGTCTGTGGGTCTGTTTCTGGCTGGCACATAAGTTCATTTGTGCCATATTTTAGATCCCACATGTAAGGGATATTATACAGTATTTGCCTTTCTCTTTCTGACTTCTAAGAAGTACTTTGAATTGATCCTTGACATAAAAAACTAGAAGGAGGGAAAAAAGCCAAAGCCAGCCCAATAAATGTCCCAGTGACATAGTGATGGGAGCTCCTTGGCGGGCCAGGGCGAGACCACCCCATCGCCCTGAGACTAAATTGCATGGCTACCTTTGTTCCCGGCATTCCAGGTATCCCGTCACGGCCATCCACACCTGGCAAGCCCTAAAGATGCACAAAGAAACAGTGTCCCTTAGAAACACATCCCTCTTCCTTTCATTATTTTCTAAAGTTTTATTACAATAACCACATTGAAGAATGAGCTTGATGACTATAGCTCAGGACTTACCGTGTCCCCTTTGGGCCCAGGGAGACCAGGAATTCCTGGAGAACCTTGAGGCCCCTGCAGGGCAGAGGGAGGAGACAGAACAGAGACAGTTACCATATGTACTTAGGTCACATCAAGGAGATCCGCACGACCTCCATGCTGGCGGTGATTAACGCAGATTCGACTCACTCTGTCTCCCTTGGGACCTATTTCTCCTGGAGGTCCTCGCTGTCCTTGATCACCCTGCACAAAAATAAAATTGTGTTCATGTGAGTAGAAGTAGCTTATTGATAGGCTTTTGAAATGATAAAATTCTATCCAAATTATCTTACATTGCTCTTTCATCTCAATGGCTTTGATTTATCATGGATGCCTCAAGAAACTTTTTTATAAAAACTATATTGTCCTAAAAATTGATATTACCATAAAGATCACCAAGACTAACATGTCAATTGATTTCACTGTAAATTCATAATGCTTCTGCACTCTTTGGATAAATAGGTATAATCAAATCAAGGTCCACACTGCAGGTAGCCTTGACATCAGGAACTTTGTCCACACATCCTCTAGCCTCACTGACTATCATGGTGGGTTGAGGTTTGGATGAGGTGCAAACCTTTTCTCTGTATTTTACTTACTTTCCAAGTCAATAATAATGATTTCTGTCAGAACTATCCAGCTGATGCTGATACATGGTCAGGCAGTAACAGATGAGAGGACGTGTCTTCCTAAAATACGGCTTTGGTTGAATTGCTGAGCTGCTCTGAAACCTCAGCTTCTGATTGCTACCAGATCACTTACAATTGCCCAGATTGGCATAAAACATCCATAACGTGCTTCTATCTTGTCTATTCCAGCTCATCTTCTAACAGGAGCTCCACACTCAGGCAGTGGCAGCCCTACAGCACCACGCCCCCATCACCCCAATAGGGCTGCTCCCCACCTGCCCTTGCTGCTCTATCCCACCTCACACATGTTTGCAGGTCCGCCTCCCTCTAAGGTCTGCTTGGCGCACCATGTCTGCAGCTTGATCTTATGATGTTATCCTCCAATTACATTCTTTCTTTCCCCTTGGACCTTGACAGTTGGAAATTCTATTTCACTTACACCTTTTCTACTTTTTAATGTGGTATGAGTGAGTATCAATGAACCATTTTTTGGTTTATTTGCTTCCAGAAAAGGTGTCAGGCAGTCCACAATAAGGACACATCTACACATGGTCATTAAAATATCAAATAATGAGATCAGAAATCATACGAGAGGAAAAGCATAGGACTCCCCAAGAAGTTAAAATGAGAGAGTTACTGTGACTCCTGGCATCCTGGCAACCAGAGTGAAAGGGAAAAACACAACAAGCAAAAAAAAAAAAATTTGACTAAACTTATGAGAAAAACAAGACCATGTCAAGTCAGAAGGACATTTCTCTGTACAAAAGAAAAAAATAAAGATGCTTGACTTAATTTTTAAAATTTTAATAAATACAAAAACTATTGCCTATTTATCATAAATGATACCTGCACACATACATATATTAATAGCAAAAAATCTACCACTGATCATTGCTAAAAAACTCTATCAGTGGATCCCATGAAAAGTACTTACAGGTGCACCAGGGAGCCCTTGAGGCCCAGGTTCTCCATCTAAGCCCCGAGTGCCCTGCAAATAAACAAGACAATGAAAATGAACTCGAGATCAGTGATGCATGCTAAGGGTACTTCAGTCTGTCCAAAGAATTTCAACAGCCAGATAAGAAAGAGGCTTTGTGTCTTGTGGTTCAGTATATACTGATATTCATCAGTGAACCCAAGGAGTATTTAATCAGAAACCTCAGAGGTGAAAACACTGGTTACATCTTCTCATTCCATTAAAAGTACTACACCCAATCTTTGATACCTCCTTGGATATCTTAAATGAACAAACACAACACCCACTCCTGATTGCTGATGTGAGCTACTTACTAAGAGAACCTGAAAAGCCTATTGGGAAGGTTTGATTATCATGCTCTGGGGTTCCCAGGACCCCAGTGGGAATTCCTTGATGATGAAGACCAAGGCATGCCACCTAAATAGCAGCTGCCCTGGACCCTACAGCTGCCACACCCAGGAGTGAGATTTCCGTGACTCTGGATTCCCACCCAGATTTAGAATCAGGACTCCAGGCTTGTGATTTGGAGGAATAAACTGCAAAAAAGATGTGAGCATCCCCTCTTCCACCCTGAGTAGAGTAGGTTCAATTTGTATAAAGTGAATTGATCTGTTTTCTCCACAATAGCTTCACCCTACCAAGTGATGCTGGCTAAAAACTACAGAGCTTTATAAATCTAATTATCCTGAAATTATCTCTGACTTCCTTATCTGTGGTACACATCCCCTCTTTATTTTCATTATAAGGATCAAAACATGATTTCAAAACAAAAATATGGGGATTTTAGTGCTCTCCATCTATGCTACATGGCAAAATACAGCCCCCTCCCCTTGTTGAAATCTTTTTCTCATTTACCGCTTGTATGAGAAGGCACATGGGCACTTGAAGAGAATAATCCCTCTCCTAATGAACAAGCTTGGGAGAAGGAGATGATGAAAGAAATTAAAAAAAAAATAGTCAGAAAGGTATTGGGTAGATATTAAGCCAAGAAAACCAGGTGGATGGTGTCTGCAATAAGAATTAAAAATTAGAAAACCTTTGATAGAAGGTTCAGACATGGGTAGAATCAAAGAAGAAGCAGAGATACCTATAGAGCCTTGAAAGTCTTTCATCCCTAAAAACTGGAATAGAGCAGAAGGTGTTCTCCATCCACCAGGAAGGAAGAGGTTTGGGAGACCTGAAAAAGCCTTTGAATTCATAGCTCGTGTTGCTGGAAGGTAGCAGACCGGCCCTCGTATTACAGAAAGGCTTTGATGCCTCTCTCTCTTTCTCTTTCTCTCTCTCTCTCTCATTGCTGTTCAGCACCAGCTCAGATCCAAACTGCTGTTACTAGGTAACCACTGCATGGGTCTGAGTTCATCAGAAGAGCTTTTTTCTTTTTACTGAAAGCAATTTGACCACAGTCAGAGGCAACGAGAAAATTTTGAAAACTACCAAGTAGCAAAATACCTCAAATAAAGAGCATATCAACAATGGTAACTGGTTCCAAAATAAGGGTCACATATTTTAGGAGATGATTTAAACCCAGAAAACAAGCAAAAGCCTGGGTATCCACAACTTCAAAATAAATGGGATTTGTTACTTAGTAACAGAAGAGCATAGACAAAATGTGACCTAAGGTAACATGAATACAGAAATATAAAAATATGTTTTTAAAAACACGATGCTTTTAGAAAAGAAATGCTCCACAGGAGATGGAAGAAGGAGCCAAGTACAATGAGAAAACCTAAAGAGACAAAGTTGGAAAAAAAATGACACTGAAGGAATTATTCACTGAATTATAATTCAATGAATTGCTTATTCACAAAGCAATTCCTTCAACCCACAAAACTGTGCATCTATTTTCTTAGAATGTTGGAGTTCTTTTACTGAGCGCCTGCAGTGTGCACGATATCCTTTTCTGGTTGTGAATGACAGGCTGTGTGCTTCTGTCTAGAGCAACAAGGATTAGTTTCAGAGGTTCTGTGAAGAATAAGGTGAGGGTCAGACGGGGTGATGGGCAAAGTGCCTTCTTCTTAATTTTCTGGAGCCCTACAAATGGGTTTTCTTAATAGACTTTCTAAAAAAGTGCAGACCGTTTTCTTAAAATCCGAGAGGTTAGACACACTCCCTCAGTCATGTGAACACACACACACAGAGCAAGAAACATTTCTGAGCTCATCATGAAGTTTGAGCTGTTTTCACGTTTGCTATCCGCTCAGCCAAGCAATACGTGCCCTGCCCTCTCCACCAATGACAACGCCTCCTGCCAGGCCTTCTGCCTCCCCCGCCCTTCTCCACCCTCCTCCGCCTCTGCCCCGCACCCCAGGTACTGTGTCAGTGTCAACTACTGACAGTGACAAGATATGACATACAACAGCCTGCTTACTGCTGCTTACCCTCAGTAACTTAAGATACACAGTCAGTACAGAACAAATACCCTGTGGATGACTCATTTCTATCATCTGTGTTTATAACAGAAATGCTAAGAACCTAACCGAACTTCTACAAAGCACCCAATCAGAAATAAAAGGTGATGTTGTTGAAGATAAGAAGATATTCTGAAACGGCCCCAAACATAAACATTTATGTGTATTTATTTTGATGATCAGCATCATCTTACCTTTTCCCCTTTCTCGCCAGCTACGCCGGTGATGCCTCTCAAACCTTGAGCTCCCTTGAAAGGTAAACAAAAAGAGAGAGGAGTACATTCTTTGAGCTGAAGCACATATGCTTTGATGTCATCACAAAAGCTGATCCAGAAGAAGCATGCCATCATAACCAAAGGCAACAATGAGAAGAGAGGCACGCTTTCCCAATTTAGAAGAAAAATCCAAAAGGAATTCTGCTGATGGCAAAACTCTTTTTTAAAAATTCTGGAGACTTACACAAATCTGGAATTGGAATAATGACTGAACACAAAAAGAAAATACCATTAGCATAAAAGAATTATGAAAAAGTATTTGGCTTTTAACTCACACACAGAATTCACTGCCACCTTTGCCTTCTCTGTGGTTTGTAACTTGGTTATATGTCACAGGGTAGTGATTTTAAACCTTGGAGTAACTTTCCCCCACCAATGTATGCCATCCAAGGCAATTAGGCTCCCAAGAAGGTAGCCCAGGAAAGCTTCTTCCGATAGATACAGCTGAGGTCTCCATCAACCACTTGCCATCACTCTTTGTTACACTGTTTCTACAAGAAAAGATACTCTGAATTTCTGTTTGGGGCAGTAGGAACCCATCTTATCGCTTCTCTGGCACAGCAGAGGGTAATCCTCAAACTAAGGAGCAAGGTGTTATTTCCAGAATCTGCTTCAATCCTGAATGCTACCATTCTAGACTTCTGGCCCCACAGCTGCAGGGATCCAGAAACAGATGCCATAGACATGCTGCCTGGGGAAAACCAGGGGCAGACACATCATCAGGAAAGCGGGCTGGCCACTTCCAGACAACTTGCTAACTGCCCACACTGGCTTAGGACAAACGGGCTCTGGGCCAGTCATTTCCCTGTGTTCTCACGGGCCCTACACCAGCTCTGTTTTACATCCTGGTCAGTCCCAGTCTAGTCTCTGTAGAGCAGTTAAGAATAGCCTGAAATATACATTCAAGATGATCCAGCTCAGGACACAAAATGAGATGTGGCCAAATCAGATTAAAGAGGCTCCCTTACTGACTGTGGCTCACTTACTGACTCTGAACATAAATCAAAAAGAATTCCAGAAATATTTGGGTCAACAGCAGAGACATGGGAATGACATGTATTATCTCTCAAGGAGAGCTTTTGCATAAATATTCCAAAAAGCATATGTTTTACAAATCTGTGTGTTCCTTGACAGATGCTGTTTTTTATATAAAAAGTGAAACAACTGTGAATTTTACAGAAATATTTTTGCGTGTCCTCTCCCAAACTGCAGAAGTAATGATAGCCTCCAGTGACCGCTGGGATCATACAGCCTAAGACTGAAAAATACTTAACCGGAGGTCCTTGAGCTCCAACTTCTCCCAGGCCCCCCTGGTCCCCTTCTTCACCCTGAAAAGCAACACAGAGTAGGGCATCAAATGCTACTCCAGGAATTGACCTGAAGCGGGCTCAGTCTAACTCTGCACCCCCTGAATTAGTCTCTTATACTTTCTTAAATTATTTTATAAGAGCAATCCATATATCAACATGACTCAGCCATAAGTATACATATGTCTCCTCCCTCTTTTTTTTAATATAAATTTATTTATTTTAATTGGAAGCTAATTACTTTACAGAACACGAGCATCAGTCTTTTCTAATGAGTCGGCTCTTCGCATCAGGTAGCCACGTGTTGGAGCTTCAGCTTCAGCATCAGTCCTTCCAATTCAGGGTTGATTTCCTGTAGGATGGACTGGTTTGATCTCCTCACTGTCCAAGAGACTCTCAAGAGTCTTTTCCAGCATCACAGTGTGAAAGCATCGGTTATTTGGCGCTCATTCTTCTTTATGGTCCGACACTCACATCCATACATGACCACTGAAAAGACCATAGCTTTCACTAGATGGACCTTTGTCGGCAAAGTGATGACTTTGTTCTTTAATACACTGTTTAGGTTTGTCATAGCTTTCCTTCCAAGAAGCAAGCATCTTCTATTTTTAGGGCTGCAGTTACCATGTGCAGTGATTTTAGAGCCCAAGAAGAGAAAATCTGTCATTGCTTCTCCCTTTTCCCCTTCTACTTTCCTTCTTACTGGCACTCTATTCAATATCATTTACTGAATAATAAATTCTCCCCATATAGGTTGGAAAATTCATCTTTAACATATATTAAATTGATAAATATACTTGTTTGTGGACTTCCTATTAAGCTCTACTGGTTTACTATATGATATGTTGTCAATACCACAACATTTTAATTATTGAGATTCTATAATACATTTTAATCTTTGGTGGGGAGAATTTATTTACTCTTTTTTAATTTAAATTTATTTATTTTAATTGGAGGCTAATTACTTTACAATATTGTATTGGTTTTGCCATACATCAACATGCATCCGCCACGGGTATACACGTGTTCCCCATCCTGAACTCCCCTCCCACCTCCCGCCCTGTACCATTTACTCTTATTTTTCATTTACAGTTACTCTTATTTTTCAGGTTTTCCTAAATGTATATACCCTTAGATATGAACTTTAGAACTCTTGGGTGGATCTTCACCAAAAAAGGCTGCTTGCTTTGTATTAGAACTTAATTAATTATAGATTATATAGAGAAACAATCTTACAATATTGAATCTTTCCATTGTGGAACTCAGTATATCTTCCGACTGGGTCAAAATGTTTCTTTTTTCGTTCCATCACTAAAGTTTTGCCTTTTCTTCAAATTGAATACTTAAGTGTGTTCTAAGATATTTTGACTATCTGGTGGCTACTACCGATGGACTCTTCTTTCATCATGTTTTCTAACTATTCCTTTGACTTTTTATATCAGTTATATGATCTCTGATACATGTGTTTTTACTTTATTTATTTATTTATTTGGCTGTACCAGGTTTTAGCTGCAGCATGTGAGATCTAGCTCCTTGACAAGGAATCAAACTCAGGCTCCCTGAATTGCACTGGGCCCCGGGACTGGACCACCAGGGAAGTCCCTCTGATATATTTTTAAATGTTAGCTACTTCTAAACAGAAATCCAAGCACTACTATTTCTTACAGAAAGACTACTTTATGGACTCTGAGAAAGTCATTTTCTCTTTGACTAGGATTTTGCTTTTTATAATAGATACACTATCCTACATTTCCTATGGTAACAAATAGTAGATTGAAAATCCAATTCTATTGTGTATTACATGTTTCAATTCACTCATTTTCTTGTTCCACAGGCTCCAACTTTGTATTTGGAGGTTTTTTTTCCACACACACACAAAGAAATACCAAAAAAATTAGTAGCAGTATTAATATAGAACATCTGGCCACACAAAGCAAAGAACTAGGCTGTACCTAAATCATTTACACTTGACTTCTGAATAAACTTTAAGAGTCTTTTATAGTGGATTTTTGTTAGTTCCTGGAGTGGATGATCAAAACACGTATAATTAAATACTACTTGTATTTCCCCACTTAAGTATAAAAACAACATTGATTATAATTTTTCATTAGCAGAGCTTGGGGTATTTTTCCCATTGATTCTTGTTAAAACTTAGAGTAACATAGTTGATTTAAATATTTTACCAACAGGTGAATAGCACACAGTAACTAATCGAAAACCATAAAGCTAAATGACAAATTTAGGAAAAGCAATTTATTATCATTTTACTGAAAGTTTTTTTGATGGTTCATTCTTAGGTTCATAAGCAATTTTTAAAAATATTCATTAACTAATTTGTGGAGTAATTCAATGCAGAGTTGTGAATCTGAAAGCAAACTTCAAGACCCTAGTCTTAATTCCTCATCTTTCTGCTTTCAGTTCACAACTAAATGCATCCATTAGCCCTTTCAGGTTTCATTTCTCAAGGAGTTATATTAGCTTCATAGATCAATTTTCAAAGACAGCCACTGAAAGTTTAAGTGACATATGCATGTGAAATAAAGGAACAGTCCACAATTTTAATTATGAAAAGTTTTTTCATGAAAATTTTGGCCAGTTGCCTAACACACCAAGAATTTTGTAGGTTCCCCACTTAAGAAGTCTAGATAACTAGCTTGCATAGGTCTCAAAAATACTAGTTTCATGGATGAGTAGAGAGACCTCTGATTGACTATTTCATTCCCAAACCCCATGGGATGAGGGAGTGGAAGTTTCCCAAAGAGAATGGGTCACCAAAAAAACAGGAAAGGATACAAGGCATCAAAACAGCAGAAGCCCACTAAGTCTGCTTTACTATACATACTACCTCAAGGTGTCTTTCAGTGTGGTTTAATATTCTGTTTCTGTGGTTAGTGATATTCTATTATATGGATATGTCATACTTAAATTAGCCACATCAGACATATTTATTCATTTCTGTGCCCTTAGCACTTAGAATAATCCCTGAAACATAGCAGGGATTAATAAATATTTGTTGATTTTTTTTGTTACAAATTAAAAAATTCAGTGGAGGAATGGCACACAGAAAAACATCCAAAGTACTTGATGTTTTTATAATCTTCTCCAACTTGTCATCAAGAATCCACCTGTGATATGCCAGAGGAATAAAATGGCTCAACTATTCAGAGCCTAAGTAATAAAAACTTTTAAAATTAAGTTCACACTGTAATAAGACACAGGAAATTGGTTTATTTATCTTCATTATCTGAGACTGTTCAATAGTTTTTCCTAAGGAATTCATGAATATTAGTGCCTAAAGATATTAATAAATTTCTTCTCAAGCTCTCAACCTCGAAAGACAGACTTCTGCCACCCTGTAAAGGTGTAACGGACATATTCAACAAAGTCTAGATGACCCACATTAATAAGAACAGTTTGACTTTAAAAATATGGAATTTACAGGGACAAATATTCTACCATATAAGAAGTCAAATTCTTAATTACTCTAAGGCGATTTCATCCTGGTGGACGAAAAAAGACAAATAGGTCACCTTGCTTTAAATTTCAGCCTTGCAGGACACCCTAGTTCCACTGTAAGTTGTGCTGTGGATTCCAAGTTTCTACCCAAAAAACAATATAAGTGCTATTGCTAACTTCCAAATGACTCAAATCCTAGGTTATATTGAAATGAAGTCAGAAACAAAGAAAAATTATTTCAGAACTTGAGAAGCTATAAGCCAATTATCAACTTCCCTATTTGCTTGTCTCAGCAACACTTGTCATATAATTTTACACTTGTCATAAATTTTTGTCTAGTGGAGTGGAACAACCAGCTTGAATAACATTTGACTATGAAAAGCCTCAAGGAAAAGAGCTGAGCGTTATTGATTAGAAAAGGAAAGTGAGGGGTAGCAACACAGGAAAGAATGAAAGTATGTGATGCTTTCTTTGTTCTTTTTTTGTAACTGAACAACCTTAGGATATGATGCTTAGTCAGAATATTGATGCATCTACTGAGAACTTGTCAATCATCACTGGAAAAGGAAGGGGCAAAAATCATGCTTTGTTATTCCTTATAAGCCCTTACAATGAAAGTCATTACAACCTCTTAATCAAAGTACCCACTAAATATTCCCTTGTCCTTACCTTGTGACCTTGTCTTCCAGGTTCACCAATATCTCCTTTAGCTCCTTTATGACCCTAACAAATGCAAAAATACATAAGTAAAGAAATAAATAAATGTGTTAGATTTGACACAGAAAGTGGTCAGACGGCTCATAAAGTGACCTTGCTCCCCTAAATGTAAGTCAGCGTGCTGCTAAGAGAAAAGGTTATGTCACAAAGAAACGACAGCCTTAGAAGAATCTTAAAACACCATGTGTACCACACAACTGTATACAATAGGTATCATTTCAGTTAGCAAACTCTCTGCTGGAACAGCAAACTCTCCATTACCTAGGTCAGTAACTAGATACTGACACTGGCCACAGGTGTCTAGATCCCTTCTTCCCCAACTTCCTCTCACAGCTGCGTCTCCTCCAACACCAGTAACTCATTCTCCAGAGGTGGACTGCTGCCCCACCGGACCAGCTGCCCCCTGCTCTCCGGAGCCTCCTCTGAAAACCCTCTTCCTCCTCTGCACCGTGGCCTTACTCGAGGTGGAAGAAGGGCTTCCCCAGATGTACAACTTTCTGCCCCTTCTTGTGCACAGTTTAAGTACAAATTCAGTTCAGTTCAGTCTCTCAGTCATGTCTGACTCTTTGTGGCCCCATGGACTGCAGCACACCAGGCCTCCCTGTCCATCACCAACTCCCGGAGCTTACTCAAACTCATGTCCATTGAGTCAGTGATGCCATCCAACCATCTCATCCTCTGTCATCCCCTTCTCCTCCTGCCTTCAATCTTTCCCAACATTAGGGACTTTTCAAATGAGTCGGTTCTTCGTATCAGGTGGCCAAAGTATTGGAGTTTCAGCTTCAGCGTCAGTTCTTCCAATGAATATTCAGGACTGATTTCCCTTAGGATGGACAGGTTGGATCTTCTTGCAGTCCAAAGGGCTTTCAAGAGTCTTCTCCAACACCACAGTTCAAAAGCATCAATTCTTCAGTGCTCAGCTTTCTTTCTTGCCTGGGAAATCCCATGGACGGAGGAGTCTGGTGGGCTGCAATCCATGGGGTCACTAAGAGTTGGACATGACTGAGTGACTTCACTTTCACTTTTCACTTTCATGCATTGGAGAAGGAAATGGCAACCCACTCCAGTGTTCTTGCCTGGAGAATCCCAGGGACAGCAGAGCCTGGTGGGCTACCATCTATGAGGTCGCACAGAGTTGGACATGATTGAATAGCAGCAGCAGCTTTCTTTATGGTCCAACTCTCACATTCATACATGACTACTGGAAACACCATAGTCTTGACTAGACAGACCTTTGTGGCAAAGTAATGTCTCTGCTTTTTAAGTGCAAATAGACAGCTATAAACAGCAGTCAGCAAAGGCTGCTGCAGAGCATAAGAAGAAACTCCCATCTTTCATCGTCAGGACAACTATCCTAACACTTTGGATCAGTAACATGAAATAAATTTGAAATAAACATACCAAACATTGTCTATCAGAGTTTTGTCCTGAAAACCTTTCTTGTTCCAAGGTTCAAGTTTCCATGAAAAATAAGACACCCATCCAGGTTCCCGTCTTCTGCATTGTGGGCGCACACCCAAGCTAACCTCAGAGAGAACTGCCATGGGAAACCCAGTGCCTCAGAGTCTTTTGGATCTTGGCACAACTCCCCTGATCCAGAATTTTTCAAAATCATTTCAGACTCATAGACTAGAGAGAGAAAGCCGATTAACCCCAGCATTTGGTATTTATTTCTTTATTCCAATGGGCAATTTTGAAGCAATTATGATGGCAGAATGAGAGAAAAACGCATTTGGAAAGTGTCTTTTTTTTCTCTATTTTGAACAGTTTTTCCAATTTCTTTTTGACTAAAACAGTTTGAAATACATTATATGTACAGTCCCTGGCCCCTGTCTCTCACTATTGGAGTAAACTTCTGAACCTTCATCTGGTGTTCTAGAGTCTCTCAATCCAGTGCGTTTCACTGATATTTCTTCCCTGAGAAACAGAAGCATTGAATAGCCAGGTATCTGCGTCTTGTTAGGAATAGCTGTCAGTGTACCAGCGGGAACTTCCAGGACTGAAAAAGGACCACAGACAAAGCCCCCGAATAAGCGACAGACTTGCCTAACCCATCAGAGTCAGGTCTGTGCACGAGCAAGGCCAATGCTTCAAGGAAAGCCTCTGTTTTTCGTATGGATCATACTCTTGAAGATAAAATACAGCACAGACATTATTATCTTACCCTCATGCCTGGCAGGCCTGGGTATCCCGAACGACCCGGTGGGCAGGAATTGGGACACTGCCAGAGAAACAGAAAGAGAGTAACCGAGAGTCTCTGTTCGTGATAAAATGATACATCTTTTAGGGTTTCCAGCTGCAGAACCCCAGTGTAAGTCTATTCATTAAATAACTCTGGCTACTCTTTCCTTTTTTATTTACTTGTAAACTCAGAAATATTCCTAGCTTACAGAAACATACAGAGAACATAACAAACCCTTTCCCCACGTGTCTACCATCCAGATTTAATGAATACTACTATTTGCCATATTATTTCAGATTCAATTTGTTCAAGAAATAAAACATTTGCAGACCAACCTCTCCCCCTCCAATCCAACAGCTCTGTCCTAAAGGTCACATCCCCCACCCCCAACAAGTGGACCAAAACTGCATTTAGTGCAGTTTTCCTACACTGTTTGAATATCAGTCTATAAGTAAAACAAGTCTCAGAGAGTATTATTGGACTTAGATCTCCTGAAATTGGAGTGCTCTGGTGAAAATCAGGTCTCTTCCATAAAGTAAAAAAGATTATGGAAAAAGAAAGATAATTCTATAATGAAAAACTTAGTGTGAGTATGTATAAGTGACCAGTCCATCAGTCCAACAAATTGCTCTGCCATCTGAGTAAAATAAAACATGAAAATACAATGTATTCTAGCAAGATCATCTTAGAATTCATCTTCTAAAGTGAATTCCTGGTCTTTGACTTAATACTGTATTTTATTCAAAGGAAAATGTCTTACCAATGGATCTCCATCATGAAAGCCAATTGTTCCCTAAAGTAAAGAAAATGTTAAAGTTAAGAATATAGTGAAATATTTAATTCATCCTACTAATAATAAAATGCTCATTTGACAAATACAGTAAATATATTTTTTCAATAAGCTATAAGGAATAAATTGCCTAATAATATTGCCTAATATGCTAATATTCTAGACACTTCACTCATGGGTATATTCTGTTTGAAGAAATCTAAATTTTAGTACATTATTTCTTTCACATGATTGAAGAGAAGTAAAATGACAGGATAGAAAATATTCTGAATCATAAGTTAAAAGTATGGATTATCTCCCAATTAACCTCTTTTTTAAATTGCTCATTGTGTAAATCCTTCATAAAAACTAGTTCATTTGAAAGTGTTCCTTTTATATGTCCAAGTTTTGAGCATTTGAGAAGTCAAAAGCCTCAAAGCACTTCAAATATAATGCGTAAACCATTCCCTTGAAAATCACCTTTCAAATTATTGTGATTTCTCAACTATACTGGCCTTAAAAGACCAAGCTCTGAATGAATGAAAATATCACAGCCATTTTGAAATTTTAGGACAATGATTCAGTTTAAAAGTCCTTTCATTTTTGGTTCTTAGGGTTCTATAATCCCAACTTTCAAACACAGAGAAATTCAAACTGCAAATAACTTACACTGGGTCCCGGGGGGCCAGGGGGTCCCGGTGGTCCTCTTTTCCCAGGGTCGCCCTAAGTTATTTGAAAGTTGTGACACAGCGGTTATACACACGTCAAAACACAGTGCACAAAACAGGTGAGGTATGAGAAACTGACTTTCCTACAAACCCTGCAGAACTCAGCCTGCATAGACCTGCCACCAAAATCAATGGGTGACCCGCAATCCAATTACTTCCACAAAGCTGGAAGAATAAAGGAGTTCCAGCCTCATCAAAGTAAGAGAAGGCGGAGGAGACCTGGGGGAAAGAGTCAGTTCTTCTCTACACACTGATCACTTTACTCTGGAAACACTGCACATTTCTCTAGTTGATTTTCAGGGGAACCAGAATAGTCCCTACTGCCAGCACCGCCCAGCTAAGGGCAGCTCACGCCTGCCTGAGACTGTAAACAGGAAGGCCACCTCTGCAGGGCCAGTCAGCCCTGGACTCTTCACTCAGAAGCTGTCCCTCAGCCTGTCACCGCACGCACTTGCAAATGAGACAGAAGAGCAAAGATGGTTAAATAAGCCACTCAGATGAAAGTGGATTGCAGTTAGACTTAATCACCAGCACTTCCTCCCCGCACACGTTTCCTCCTAATATTCTATCATAAACCAAAAGCATCTTACAATCCACTTTATAATCATTTTACATGCATTCTTGCTTCAGTAAATAAATTTGTCAAACAGCAGCACCTACAGAGAAGCTAGATAGGTATATATATGTGGCTACTGCTTTCAATGGATTTACTATTATCAAGTTTTTGGAATATTTATTGAATATTAACATCAATTTCTCCCATGCAGTTCAGCTCTCTATTGACTAAAGTTCTGTCGGTTCGATTATGATTTTATGATGCTAACATAAAGGCACGTGGAAATGATTTTAGACTATTCACTCATTTCATACAGAGAAACTCATATAAAAGACACTGGACCCCAATCCCAGCTGAGTCTGTAAAATGAAGGCGACACTTCTTGGCTTAATCACTAATTCTAGAAGTTGGGAAGAAAAAGTTCAGCTGAGAACTTTGGGGGAAAAAATTAAAATCTCTCTACAAAAATGAGAGAGCATTATTACCCTGGTTCTCAACAGCATTATAAACTGGAATTAAACTTATTTGCCATGTCTTGGATTTGCAGGGGGAAACACACATAGGGCAGTTTGCCATCCCCAGTAACATCTATTAAGTCAGCAAACATCTATCAACATGCTGTGTTTGTGTGTCTGGTACTCACAATTGGTCCAACACGGCCAAGCTCTCCAGGGAGTCCTGGTCCCCCAGGAGGACCCTGAAATCAACAGATTAGAGGGACATGGTGATTTATGACGTTTTCACAATTTATGACAAGTGATATCAAATGCGATAAACAACTGACTCAGAATGATGTATCTGTGCTAGCTTCCCAATGAGACAAAAACTCATCTGACTGAAGAGTAATTACTTAAAATGGAAATTTCTTAAATTAATAGAAATTTCTTAAATTAATAAAATATTTTTAGTAGAATAGGGGTGCTGTCGTAGTAGCCACCTAAGATCCCTAAGGGAGGACACTGTCAACACCACTGGTAGAGTGCTGACTGGAGACTAAGGTTGGGATCTGAGAAATAGGCTGTTCTTATAGACTGCGTAAAACAAACCAAGAGACGACACTTACAGGAGGTCCAGGAATACCACGGCCCTAAAGGTGAAAATAAAAGTTGCTATGATACAGGACCCATACTTCATGTAAATACAGTAGTTACAGAAATAAATACAGAAGTTACTTCTATAAATACAGAACTAACTCAGTTCAAAAATAAACTACAAAGTCTATCAGTAAATAAACGTAAGATGCTCACTGGAAAAGAAAGGCCTCAGTAAAGAAAGCAAACTCAGCTCCACTTCTAAATGAAGAAGCTTGCTTCAGCTCCTCAAATGTTCTTTTGATGTCTAAGCTAGCCAGTAGTATTTTTTTCAAACTTTTTTTTTTTTAAAGAAAAGCAAAGTAAAGAAAACCCACTCCAGTATTCTTGCCTGAAGAATCCCATGGACAGAGGAGCCTAGCAGACTATAATAGTCCAGAGAGTCAGACATGACTGAAGTCACTTAGCACAGCAAGTAAAGAGGTCATCCATGCTTGCTGTCAGGAGAATTTACCATTCCTCACAAAGAGGCACATCACAATTGGACTTTTTCACATTCTTTCCCACTACCGTTTATTACAAAATAGTGAACATGTGCTATACCATACGTCCTTGTTGTTTATCTATTTTATATGCGGTAGTTTCTATTTGTTAATCTCAAATTCCTAATTTATCCCTCCCTTCCTTTCCTCTTTTGTAACCACAAGCTTGTTTTCTATGCCTGTGAGTCTATTTCTGTTTTGTAAAGAAATTCACTTGTAGCATATTTTAGCTTCCACATATAAATGATATCATTTGTCGTGTTTTATAAGAAACCGACATTAAAAGACAGACAATATTGCTTTAAAATTTATAATATGATATTTGGAAATTGCCCAAACATTTAGCACAGAGAGGAAGGGGAGAACCAAAGTGTTTAGGAACACACCCCTTGACAGGTAAGGCTATGTGTCCAGACACCAAATCCAGTAGAAATGGAAAACAAAACGGTGTCATTCCTGAAATGACCTCCAGTGGGATCCTCATTTATGCTGAATTTTATTTTAAAACCAGTCATTCTGTCTCCCACTCCCTTACATTTATGTCTCTTGAGCAACATCAAATTGCATGTAACCAGGGATTGAAACCATGCCTTATGCAGCCTCCAAGCCTCAATTCCAAGCACAGAGCCTAGCACACAATGAGCTCTAACTCTGTGCTGGTTGAATGTAATGAAACTGAACACCGCTGCCTTCAGGGCGCAGTCTCCCAGCCTTAGGCCTCCTCGTCACTCTCTTTCTCCTCTGTGGGCTGGAATCATTCAAATGCACAGTTGTCTCTGACACCATATTCCTGACAGCTTGTACTTCCAGACTTCGTATTTTCTAGATAGAAATATCTAAGATAGATTTAGATATTTTCTAAAATATCCATCCATATATGAAGCATCCAGGGGAATCGCATCCTCTGATAATGATGCTATTATTTCTAATTATTTAGGCAGCCACAACAAGCATGAATTTCACATGAGTAATATGTTTCAATGGTAAATGGGGAGTTTTCAAGGCATTCTTTGAAAAATTACTTCTATTTGAACATTATAATATGTGGATCAATATGGGAAATAAATGTTATGCTTGAAGATACCAAAGTAATCAATAAGTTATTTCATTATCAAGAGACCTAGAGATTCGATGAATTTTTTAAAAGGCATCTCTATAAGATGTTGAGCTCTGAGTTAAAAATGTGGGAGGAAAGCCAGCAAACTATTCACCTCTGAAAATAGGCTTATAATGGAAAAAATGAAATATGACAAAGGAAACAGTGCAAATAGAAAACAAAGAGGAAAAACACAGATTAATAGCAAGAACAAAAAAGGAATGAAGAACAAATAGAAAAAAAAAAAATAGCAGCCTGAGAATCCAGTTCTCCTCTGGCTAGAAATAACACAAGTCTGGTGGATTGTGCAATGTGGAAAAAGACTCGCCAGGGAAGCAGGTGGGTGATAACATGGCTGGTATTTCATTAGACATAAAACCAGTTGTGAAGAAAGTGGTGTGATACCAAGGTCTAAACACCGAATACTTAGATTTGCTGCTGTTATGTGAGAAACAGTTTCCATCAAGGGAACAAAGTGAAAAGTAAAGTCGCTCAGTTGTGTCTGACTCTTTGCGACCCCATGGACACCAGGCTCCTCCGTCCATGGGATTTTCTAAGCAAGAGTACTGGAGTGGGTTGCCTTTTCCTTCTCCAGGAAACTTCCCGACCCAGGGATCGAACCCAGGTCTCCCTCATTGTAGACAGACGCTTTACCATCTGAGCCACCAGGGAAGGTTAATGGGAACAAAGAGGGGGTTATTTCCATTGGTAAATGCCACCTGCAAACAGATGTATGTATTTTACACCATACATTCAAATTGCTCTGAAATTTTCTACTCATAGTCAGAATGCTTATCATAGCAGATAAGCCATAATCTCTTTGTGATGTATATTATGTAGAAAACTAAATTGAAAATTTTCACAATGGCAGAATTTTATCTAAAGACAGACTATAAATCACTTCACATTTACTTACTGGAAATCCACGAGGTCCTGGCACACCAGGTTCTCCCTAAAAATAAAAACAGCTCCATTGTACTTAGCTTTTTTAGCATGAGTAAGTAAGTATGCAAACTGCATAAATATTAAAATCATTAAAACACTCCATCTTAGTGTTGGAATGCAATTTAGTTCAACTGTTATAAAACATGATTTTGGTTGAACAAGTGTATTTTAGCCAGTTCACAACTAATGTGTTAATTGATTTGGAAACACTACAACAAAATTATGCTTCAGCATTTAATTGATACCAGCAATTAATACCAAATGGCTAACTTACTTTTTGTCCTCTTGGTCCAACAGAGCCGGGGGATCCATCAGGGCCTGTTAATCCCTAACAAAGCAAGATGATATTAGAACTAATACAACATCCTTAGGCAAGCCACTAAGTGGATAATTCCATTTTATTTATTAATTACATGCAGGATAGTTTACCTATGTATGGTGCAAGTCTTTATAAAGAAAAACCTTTCTATATTCATACTCAAAGGTAATGTTTGACATGACATCTGACTGTTATAGTTACTTTCTGTTAATAAATTGTATCCTTTCATAACTTCACACTAAATGTACTGTTTATCACAGGATTCAAAAATTTAGTATTTTTGTCTCTGCTTTGAAAAAATGGGAAATAATAATTACAATGTTCTAATAGGTAAGTCTAATGGGATAACTCCAATACTTTGGCCACCCGATGCGAAGATGCAAAGAGCTGATTCATTTGAAAAGACCCTGGTGCTGGGAAAGATTGAAGGCAGGAGGAGAAGAGGACGACAGAGGATGAGATGGTTGGATGGCATCACCGACACAATGGACATGAGTTTGAGTAAACTCTAGGAGTTGGTGATGGACAGGGAAGCCTGACATGCTGCAGTCCATGGGGTCGCAAAGAGTCGGACACGACTGAGCGACTGAATTGAACTGAACTGAACTGAATGGGACAACAGGACTTGGTTTTGCCACTTAAGTCATGTTATGTATCTCTTGATTTCATTTATAAAGCAAAATGTTTTATATATGTATGTCTCTGTAGCTCTCAAATAACATCTTGAGAGTTAAAATGTTCCTTCAATAGTGATTCAGTTCAGTTCAGTTCAGTTCAGTCGCTCAGTCGTGTCCGACTCTGCGACCCCATGAATCACAGCACGCCAAGCCTCCCTGTCCATCACCAACTCCCGGAGTTCACTTAGACTCACGTCCGTTGAGTCAGTGATGCCATCCAGCCATCCCATCCTCGGTCGTCCCCTTCTCCTCCTGCCCCCAATCCCTCCCAGCATCAGAGTCTTTTCCAATGAATCAACTCTTCGCATGAGGTGGCCAAAGTACTGGAGTTTCCACTTTAGCATCATTCCTTCCAAAGAAATCCCAGGGTTGATCTCCTTTAGAATGGACTGGTGGGATCTCCTTGCAGTCCAAGGGACTCTCAAGAGTCTTCTCTGATTAAAACTAATCAATCTCATTGTTGCCTTTTAGCCACCTAAAGCCCCTCAGTTACCTCCTAGAAATGACAACTGCTTATGGAAAACATTAACTTTTAAAGTTGAATCATTTGAGAGCATGTTTCTAGGTTATGTCCTTTAGTGAAATAGCTATAATTAAATATACATTTTCATGTGTGCCACTCAGTATGTAGACTCTAATTAGAATGGACTGGTGGGATCTCCTTGCAGTCCAAGGGACTCTCAAGAGTCTTCTCTGATTAAAACTAATCAATCTCATTGTTGCCTTTTAGCCACCTAAAGCCCCTCAGTTACCTCCTAGAAATGACAACTGCTTATGGAAAACATTAACTTTTAAAGTTGAATCATTTGAGAGCATGTTTCTAGGTTATGTCCTTTAGTGAAATAGCTATAATTAAATATACATTTTCATGTGTGCCACTCAGTATGTAGACTCTAAGTCCATTACTGTAAAACATGTTTATAACATCACATGTAATGCTAACGTAGTTATTCAAGCATCACTTCCAACCATTGTTGCTTTCCCCACCAGTACTTATTTTATCATCATCCTAATATAAAATAATGTAATATAAAATAATATAAAATAGATATCAAACCATGATAATACTATATGTACATCTGAATTTCCACATTGGATGAAGACACATTTTTATCTTTTTAGTTTTTCCTTCACTTTAGATGCTGTCATTTATAATACAATATTGAAATTATACTCTACAAAATACAATTATATGTACCTATATATGTGAACATATACATACTTTATGCATATACACATATACACATGCATATATAAATAACCTGGAAAATCTGTTAGCAAGATTTTGAAAAAAATTAAAATGATATTAATCAAGGAATTCCTTGAAAATATGAAAGTCTGAATTAAAAATGAATCACCAAAGTGCATATTTAATCTGTCAGTCTGCATAAATATCAATAAAATGCATTCATGTAACTTATATAGAAAACTATTTCACCAGCCACCATTTTCATATTTCTCTGCATCAGTTAATTTCGTTCATAACTCCAAAGACTGAATCAAACAAAGTAGAAAAGAGTGAGTTGACAATATTAATTATTGGAAATTTACCAAAGAAGAAAGCTATTAAACACACGTGGAAGATTTTTGACAGACTTTGCTTTTCAGTCTCTCTAGTATAATTACAATGCTCTAACTTGGGAACAGGCCTCAACATCTTAGTTGCTGAGCACTGTGGCAATGGAACACTGGCTTCTGTATGAGAGCAAATAAACCATATCCCAGGAGCTCTCTGTAAACACATATGGCACAAGGGTTTTATAAACCTCAGGGCAGGTCTGACTAAAGGGACTTCCAATTCCCACTCCAAGCATATACCCTCCAAGACCCGTCCTGGTCAGTTCCCGCACACACTGCCAACTAACCACCTTTAATCAGGGGCTAAAACCACTGGCAAAGTTGTAGGGTGGTAGCTACTACACATGGCAGAACTTCAGCTGTATAATAAGGGAGCAGAGTGGCTGGATAACCTGGAGGTGCTTCCAGATACTTCTTGTCTCAACTGTCCTCCGTAAGACATGGTAAACCACATCTAATCACGAGGAGGCCACGAGTTAATGAAAATGTACTCTGGCGTCCAAGCTAGTGAGCTCTGTTGTGACACAGCCATGCATTAAAGTGAGTGCATAAAGCTCTGTGAGGACAGGACTCCACGTCCATTGCAATCTGAGCACACTGCCCGAGCACCTAACACATGCAGCACAGAAGACTACAGAGGCTACTGAACAGAAGATTGGGCTAGCCTACTGGAAAAGAAAGGCAAAAAAGCAAAATGGCTGTCTGGGGAAGCCTTACAAAGAGCTGTGAAAAGAAGACAAGCAAAAAGCAAAGGAGAAAAGGAAAGAGATAAGCATCTGAATGCAGAGTTCCAAAGAATAACAAGAAGAGATAAGAAAGCCTTCCTCAGCGATCAATGCAAAGAAATAGAGGAAAAGAACAGAATGGGAAAGACTAGAGATCTCTTCAAGAAAATTAAAGATACCAAGGGAACATTTCATGCAAAGATGGGCTCAATAAAGGACAGAAATGGTCTGGACCTAACAGAAGCAGAAGATAGTAAGAAGAGATGGTAAGAATACACAGAAGAACTGTACAAAAAAGAGCTTCACCGCCTGGATAATCATGATGGTGTGATCACTCATCTAGAGCCAGACATCCTGGAATGTGAAGTCAAGTGGGCCTTAGAAACCATCACTATGAACAAAGCTAGTGGAGGTGATGGAATTCCAGTAGAGCTATTTCAAATCCTGAAAGGCAATGCTGTGAAAGTGCTGCACTCAATATGCCAGCAAATTTGGAAAACTCAGCAGCGGCCACAGGATTGGAAAAGGTCAGTTTTCATTCCAATCCCAAAGAAAGGCAATGCCAAAGAGTGCTCAAACTACCGCACAACTGCACTCATCTCACATGCTAGTAAAGTAATGCTCAAAATTCTCCAAGCCAGGCTTCAGCAATACGTGACCCGTGAACTCCCTGATATTCAAGCTGGTTTTAGAAAAGGCAGAGGAACCAGAGATCAAATTGCCAACATCCGCTGGATCATGGAAAAAGCAAGAGAATTCCAGAAAAACATCTATTTCTGCTTTGCTGACTATGCCAAAGCCTTTCACTGTGTGGATCACAATAAACTGTGGAAAATTCTGAAAGAGATGGGAATACAGACCACCTAACCTGCCTCTTGAGAAATCTGTATGCAGGTCAGGAAGCAACAGTCAGAACTGGACGTGGAACAACAGACTGGTTCCAAATAGGAAAAGGAGTACGTCACGGCTGTATATTGTCACCCTGCTTATTTAACTTATATGCAGAGTACATCATGAGAAACGCTGGACTGGAATAAACACAAGCTGGAATCAAGATTGCTGGGAGAAATATCAATAACCTCAGATATGCAGATGACATCACCCTTATGGCAGAAAGTGAAGAGGAACTCAAAAGCCTCTTGATGAAAGTGAAAGAGGAGAGTGGAAAAGTTGGCTTATAGCTCAACATTCAGAAAACGAAGATCATGGCATCTGGTCCCATCACTTCATGGGAAATAGATGGGGAAACAGTGGAAACAGTGTCAAACTTTATTTTGGGGGGCTCCAAAATCACTGCAGATGGTGACTACAGCCATGAAATTAAAAGACGCTTACTTCTTGGAAGAAAAGTTATGACCAACCTAGAGAGCATATTCAAAAGCAGAAACATTACTTTGCTGACTAAGGTCCGTCTAGTCAAGGCTATGGTTTTTCCAGTGGTCATGTATGGATGTGAGAGTTGGACTGTGAAGAAGGCTGAGCACCAAAGAATTGATGCTTTTGAACTGTGGTGTTGGAAAAGACTCTTGAGAGTCCCTTGGACTGCAAGGAGATCCCACCAGTCCATTCTGAAGGAGATCAACCCTGGGATTTCTTTGGAAGGAATGATGCTAAAGCCGAAACTCCAGTACTTTGGCCACCTCATGCAAAGAGCTGACTCATTGGAAGACTCTGATGCTGGGAGGGATTGGGGGCAGGAGAAGAAGGGGACAGCAGAGGATGAGATGGCTGGAGGGCATCACTGACTCGATGGACGCGAGTCTGAGTGAACTCCAGGAGTTGGTGGTAATGGACAGGGAGGCCTGGCGTGCTGCGATTCATGGGGTCGCAAAGAGTTGGACACGACTGAGCAACTGAACTGAACTGAACTGGGTGGAGGGATTTGACATCTGTCGCTCCACACCATCTTTATTTTTAGTTCAAATGCCAGCTCTGCCACTTAGTATTAGGCCACTGTGGGCAAGTTATTCAACTGCATAAAGCCTCAGTTTCCTAATCTGTAAAACAGGTATAATGTTAATATCTACCTCACATGGCAACTTTGAAGATTCACTGGGATATTGTACAGAGTGTTTACAACAGTGCCTGGAACAGCTGATGCTAAGTAAATGTTAGCTTTTCTTATTATTATCATTATTATGTAGTCAGATTATCCTAGAAGCTAATGAAGTAACATTTCCTGCTCTCTGGGAACTTAAAATCTCATTCAGAAGAGATTCTGCAAAAAAAAAAAAAACAAACAAGCAAAAAATCTGGGTATTAACCACAGGCACTGTGCTTCACAGCCCCCTCACATTTCTCTGATGCCTAACTATTTCCCCTTACAGTGCCTTTCAGAATAATTTATTATTCATATAATCCTAATCATATAACATCACAGATAATAGTTGTATACATTCAGAGGATGTTCTAATCTCTCTTCTATAAAACATAGCATAACTTAACTATAATTCATGTACTTAATTCTAATTCCTCTTTTCTGTATCTTAGATGCTATAAGAATGAAAAAAAAAAATACTCCTTCAGAGCTCGTAGGGCTCACTAAGCATGCCACAGCATAAGTGCCTATAAGAGTATAAGTTATTAATGAGAACAGCACAGTTGCCTTTGAGTGCAGAGCTTGCAACCAAGCTTGGATTTCTTTAATGTTGTGTCTATAAGAGAAAAGAATCAACTTAAACTAAAGAAAAGAAGAGTTTTATATATATGTATATAAGTCTCTCACAACTTCCATTTACAAACATATGCATAAAAATCCAATTTGCAATCATTATTACCTGTCAAAGAAATGACAGAGGAATATATTGCCAGTGGCAGAAAGAACTGCTTTCATATGAATGTTTATGAAGATAAAGTTCTATATGGGATAAAATTAAAGCCCACTGTATTCTGAAATTTCCCACTGCTGCCTGGCAAAGCAAGCAGCCCTCACTATTAATTTCCTTCCAGCATTCCACCACTCAGTTCAGGAGACCCAAGCCATAATCTTACAAGACTAGCTGCCATTCTCATTTACCTTTTCTGTCAAAAATCCACTTAATTCAGGATAATAACCTTTAAGCTGTATTCTTTTCAGATTCTTCCAAACAAACCATCTGATTGACCATTTGTTAACATTACCAAAAAATGCAGCATGTTTGTGACTGTACTTTAAAAAAAGTTCTACACAAATGCAAATCAGTATAGTTAATTTTTTGCTTAGTTCTAAGAAATGTCTAAAATACTGGCACATGCATGAACTTCTCACTTTTTTCTCTCCTTCCTTTCTCTTTTTCTTTTTCTGTTGCTTTTCTCTGCCATCCCAGAAAACTGATTCAATGCCTTCATCAGTTTCTCCCTGAGGATCTTACAGAGTCAAAGTTCTGTGATGTAAGAAGCCTTACTATTTTACACCTTTTAACTTTGGAAATCTTATTTGGAAATGGAAATCTATGCTATGATACTGCAGTTATAGAAAAAAAGGTACTTGCAATTATTAGTTACATTGTACTTCTAAAGATTTTGAAGAATTTTCTATTTTATCCTATTTCTGTTTAAGTGTGGAAATTACTTTATAAAGTAAAACTAGGCATTGTCTTTATGATTTTATGGTACTAGAGGAAGAAGAATTTGTTGGGCCTGCTACAAAGCACCATGAAACCCAGACACAGACAAGTCTAGTCCTTTGTCTGAAATTATGCAACTCAGTTGTAAGACAAGATTTCAGGTCATTCATTTGTGTTTCAACCACGACAAAAATTAATAATAATAACAATATAGTCATTTAATCATCCATTTTCTTTTCACATAAAACAAGATCCAAGGTTGAAAGGAATGCAGAAATAAATCTAACCTACTGGTTTATTTGCATTCATCAGACTTTTTTATTTGGATGCAACAGCTCCAAGTAATTCACTGTGTTTCAAAGAGATGTTTGATGGCAAACAAGTTATATAATTTCTGTTCATATGATACAAATATTAGGCTGATATTCAGTTTGCATTGTCCAAACGTTAGTCCCTAGTGACCTCATGCACTGCCTCTTTGCCTACATAGGAAGTTCAAACTAGGGTCTTTTAAGTATAAAACAAAGTCAGTCTCCTAAAGCAACAAATTGTTGTTGCTGTTTAGTTGCTAGCATAGACAAATATTTCCATTATACTAATCTTGATTAAAAAAGCACATCTTCATAACCACTAACATCTAGCTATTTTTCTTTTTCTCAAAATAAAGACTCTGTCTTAAATTCTAGCCAAAAGTTCTCAGAATCTGTAATCATAGGTTTTCAAGGACTTTGATTTTGAAAAGTCTTTAGTTTGGGGAAATCATATAAGTTGGTAACTTGAAGGATAACTTGAGGAACCCAGCACTGTCTGTTTTCTGAGAGCAGAGGTCGGGATATCACCTTACTTTATCCAGGCCAGAAAGTCAAGGAGTGGCCCTCAGTAAATTCTCAACAGTCCAATGTAGGGAAAGAGGAGATGAGAGCCTTGAAGTCCTTTTCCCTGAAGGAATGTTAACTAGTGTTGGATTTACCACACAGCTCAGCAGCTGAGCTTGCCTCCCATGGGGGGAGGCAGGCGTGTGACTGGGTATGTTGCGGAGAGGCTGCTGGTTCCCAGGCTTCAAGCAACCCTAGTCAGCTTGCTTCTGTCAGTGACTGCGAACCAGGAAACACCGGAGGAAAGACAGAGAGCTAGGTTTGGTTTTTTTGTTTGTTTGTTTTACTTACATTCTAGAAACCATCAAGTCCGAGTCTCCTGAGCTGGATTTCTCTAGATTTTTTTTTTAATTGGAGGCTACAATACTGTAGCATTTTTGCCATCCAATTGACATGAATCAGTCGTGGGTGCCCATGTGGTGTAGGGCCAGCCCCGCCCCACACTCCCGCCCGGGCAGGCTCTCCCCCAGCCTGTCTTTCTCTGGTCTCCTCCTTGGGGTTTACGGGGACTCTGTCCCTCCCCTGCCTGCAGGCCCTTTCCCTAAACTCACTTAGGGGGTGCCAGGGAAAAGACAAGGGCGAAGCCCCAGCAGCCCCCAGGGGTGAGTGGTGAGTGGCCGCTGAGAGGCAGAAAAGAGTATCCACCGCTACTCCCAGAGCAGAGAGGAGGACAGGCCAGTGCCGTGCTCCTCGGGGCGCTCCACGCTCAGCAGACCCTCGCGCAGAAACCGCGTCTTAGCGCCGAGCCTGCGGGCACCGCCACGATCAGAGCCAGTCTCGCCTTAGCTTGGACCACAACACGCGTGCGTGCACACACACACACACTGGGCCTGGCTTCACGCCCCCAGCACCCACTACTCACGTCGGCACCCGGTGTGCCAGGCTTGCCTGGAGCTCCTGGTTTCCCCGGTTCTCCAGGGGGACCCTGGGCAGGGAGGAGGCGAAGAGGGGGGAGAAAAGGAAGAGAAAATGGGGCAAAGTTGAGCCTCATCAGACGCTGTGTGGTTTGCAGACCACATTGGAAGGAAGGAAGTGGAGAGCCAAGACGCTGATGTACTTACCGGGGGGCCAGGGGGACCCTTCGGACCGCGATCACCCTGGAAGGCAGGAGGGAAAGCAGGGAGGTGGGTGAGTGGAGGGTGCTGGGGCCCCTCTGGGACAGGGACAGGACAGACGGTGCGGGGCTGTGATCAGCCGCCCGGGCCACGGGACGCAGGACCGCCTCCCTCCGCAGTCCACAGGCGTCCGGGCCCACTCCCAGCCCTCACCCACGTCCCATCCCACCTCTGGGTAGAGGGCTTACGGGCTCTCTCGAAAAACCCACCCGGGCTGCTGGGAGAGGAGCAGGGTCTGGAGGTGGACACTTACGTCGATGCCGTCGATGCCCGGGACTCCAGGCGGACCTGGCGGCCCCGGAGGACCCTGCTCACCTGGGGGGCCCCTCTGACAAAAGAGCACACGCGGGTTAGGGGAGCACGAAGAGCAAGGACAAGAAGGTGGGCCCGAGCCCGCCGCCTCCCCGCAGACAGTGCCCGAGGAGGCCGGGTTCAAGGCCAGCATAACACGCGGAGACCAGACTTCCGAGGAAACGCGGTTGCTTCCCGTCCTCGAGGTTCTGAACGAGGCTGACAGTGAGGTGAGAGCAGAATCTGGGCCCCGAGAGTGGGGTCCTCCCGTCTACGGAGCTTTCAACCCAACGGGGCTTGTGGGGAAGAGGGAGCCTCTTACTCATGGGGTTGGATCATGAAGATGGTGGTCACTGAATTCCTGAATTTAATCAGGAAATGCAGGTCAGCCTTTTGGATAAAGTGGGGCAGATCAGAACCGAGGTGCGCCACACCAGATCAACTCCCAGATGGTTTTGTAGCTCTGTCTGCGTTCAGAAGAAAACTTGGGGGCCCTCTTAGGGAGAGACAGGCGAGGCCAAGAAACTCAGCGAGGGCCCGGCCTCTCTTCAGATCCTCCTCTTGAAGGAGGTCTGTGCACCTCGCTTCAGAAAGACGCCAAGTTTCAGGCCGACCCCCGAGCATGACCCCTTTTATCGGTTGCAAATAGCTCCGCTTTGATGGCGCTCGACGGAAGGCTGGCCTCTGAAAGTTTGGACGCGTTTTACGAAATGTGGGAATTTTAGGTTTTTTCTCTTCTGAATTGGAAAAAAAAAAAAAGGCTTCTTTCATCAAGGAAACCTTGGTTTTTCTAAACTCCCAGTGACCAGACAGGTTACAATGGGGTCTTTGTAAGTGAAACCTTAAACGGCGCCGCCCCGCACCCCCCCGCCTCTGCCTGGTGCGGCCGAAATTCCGAGGTGAGCCCGGGCCGCCGAGTCCAAGCAGGCGGGATGCGGGGTTGCCTGGGATCGCGCCTCCCCGCGGCCGGGCCGCCCAGGACCAGGGGCAGGGAGGGGACAGAGTGGGGAGGGAAGCACGGCTGAAAATTAAAGCCCCGGTCTCCAGCCTCCTCGGGCCTCCGCGGCCCGAGCCTGCAGTGTGGGGCCCGGTCCGTGAGGAGGTGCCCGTTCTCGGACCCTCGGGGTGTCCCCTCGGGCCCCCGCCTCCCACCTTGCTCGCTGCAGGTGCGTGGCCCGAGGATGCACGGAGCCGCGCGGCCCGCGGGATGCTCCGCATCTCCGCGCGCTTCCCCAGACGACTGCACCCCCGCCTCGCCCTGAGTGCACCTGGAACACGCCAGCGCTTCTCGCCCCCGGCTTACCTGCTCGATGGTCTGGAGGAAAGAAGAGAAGAGGGGGGAGACAGTGAGAAGGCGGCCCCCTAAACCCGCGCACAACTTACTTGAGCCGCGCACAAGCAGAGCCCCGACAGCAGCAGTCGCAGCCCGAGGGCCCTGCGGCCCGACGCCGCCCAGGCCAT